>OY757915.1:11407854-11603721 GCA_963585895.1 Sepioteuthis lessoniana | reverse complement strand
ATGGAACATTGAATATATATATATATATATATATATAATATATATATATATATATATATATATATATATATATATATATATATAAAGAGAGAGAGAGAAAGTTAAGATTATAATCACACATCTACAAATGAATAAAATTTTGGCATTAAATAATCTTGTGCAATCCCAGCTATCTCTTTTCATTTACCATTGGCGGCTCCGCCTTCTATCTACTGATGGTCCTGCTTGGCTGGTTGTGTTAGGCAGATCAACCATGCCTTCTGCTATCTGCCCACATTGTGTTTTTTGATTCAGACAGCAAATTGATCACTAATCAGTTGTCAATTGAAGAATAGATGGATGAGACCCCACAATTAAGAAAGAAAAAAATTATTGAAACATCAACAAGAACAAGACACAGATTTGTAATAAAACAATTCTTTTGTTTCGTATAAAAGTCTCTGAAATAGTACATGCATTCACCCTTCCTGGTGGTTAGTTAGTCATGTAACACAGAGGCCCAGTCCATGGTTTAATTGTAAAATTCTTGGCATTTGGAGTAGGGCATAAAGTCAAGTCTGGTACAAGTTTGTCTCAATGAATTGTATTATGTTTAGGCTTTTCTCTTCTCCACTTGTTAGAAGTCTGATACAAGGTCAGAGCTTAGAATGACATGGAGTCTTGTAGCTGCTTCTCATCAGTCTGTTCAGTGAGCAAATCTCTGGGTTTATATGTAATTCAGTTTGAATGCTGGGGTGGTAGTTTGGCAATATTAATAATATTAATTCCCTCCTAATTTGGATTCCACTAATTAATTTCTTCCCTTTGCCCTGCCTCCACCTTCAGTGTTTAGTTTCCTCTTACTTTCACTAGGAGGCAGGGGGGGGATATCTCCTTCTCCCCTTTTGATATTTCATCTGGCTCCATGCCTCTCAGTTGGTGGTTACCTCTGTCATGTGATAAGTACATCAGATAATGTTAATTCATAAAAAATTTCAAGAGAAAGGAAAAACTTCTCCCATGGGCTTTGAAATAAGAAAAAAAAATTCCTAGACAGTCAACTCCATTTAGTTCACCTGTCTGTCATCCTTGTCAGTTTTGACCCCTTGACGAACTGTCCACTGGTGCCTGGAAGTTAAGTCTGTTGCCCTGACCCCACTTAGTTGAGTGCTGAGAAATTAATGTACTCTTTCTGGCATTTTTCTTTTCTAAAGTTGATGCTACTGTAGTGAGTTTAATCCCCACAGGATACACTAAAATCATGGCCATTGGTCAAAATATAAACAAGTTAGTATGTACTAGGTTGGTTGGTTGGTGTTTTATGGGCATATCAACCCTTGTTAAAGTATCTACCCGGATGATCTACTACTATAGCCTTGTACCATACCAAGTTGAGATAACAATTTTCCTAGTGTTGTATGTAACTAGCTGAGTATAGTTTAGTTTTGGTCTGGTTAGGTTTATTTAATGGCATATCAACCCCTTACAGATAGTGAGGCTGAAGGGCTTGGCCAAATAAATTTATTTTAGAAATTTATTTTGACCTTTTATCATAAGCTTCGATGATTATCACTTAATGAGTTTCCTTAATAGGATTTTCCTTATTCTGACTGGCACAAGATCAGGTTTATTTTAAATTCATAATAGTAAGCATTATCTTAAGGATGTCTAAAAAGCCTACCTATCTTCACCTGGGAAATGCTGAATAGTTTCAGATTCATCATTATCTTTATTGTTATTATTGCATATATGATATATCAAGCATGTTATCTTCTAGCTTAAAACAAAACCCTACGTTATACTGTTTGGTTGATGAAAAAATGATGTTGAACAATTTTGATAAATCATGTAATTTAATAAGAGTCATGGTTTTACTTAATTAAAAAGAAGCACACTTTGCATAATGATTATTATTGTAGGAAATGGAATTGACAATCCAACTTCAAATCTTGGATGAAGCAGTTGATATTTCACTTTCATCTGTTCTCCCTCCATCTCTTGGTAAATAGTAGGGCAGATTGAGTTTTTTAGCTTTGGTTAGGCAGCCAGTCTAGGACAAGGACAACTCTGAATTTGAACTAGTTTTACTTTACTTAAAAATTGACCTTGTGTCACATCCTGCCTATGGCAGAGGGGTTAGACAAATTCATTCATAATTAAAAATCTTTGGTTTATATAAGATCAAAATTAGCAGAATGATATTTACTTAATATCATTAAATATTAGCAACAAGTCATTGGAATTTTAGCTGAGTGAGTGAAGGTTAAAGAAATTAAAAATTCTCTACACGAGAAATATTTGGTTTGTTAGAACTAAAAATAGATAAAATCTGTGGGCTACTATAAAAAAAAAAAGTCAAAACTGTTGATGTATATCAATTCCAAATACAACCTTGATTTTTATTTTTTTGTTTTAAATTTTATTTCTTGTTAAAAACATTTTTTTAAATTGCTAGAATTTGCTGTATCACTATGTAATCATTAGGATATCTGAAAGTTCAATATATCTTTAATAAACTCTACCTGTGATATCACCAGTTAAATAAGCAGCTATTACAAGGGTTGGCTGAAAAGTTCATAGGCTGACCAGGATACTCTCATAGAATGTGACCAAATATGGTTTATTTTTCAACATAGTCCCCTTTGCAGTCTATACACTCCTTCTATCAGTGTTACAGTGCTTGGATCCCATTTGTCAAAAATTCATCAACAGCAGATATGTCATCATATGAACTTTCAACCTACCCTTGTAAATAATAAAAGATAAAAAGTTATCACTACTTTACTATCCTTTCTATGTACTTAGTTTTCCCAATCACTGTGTGTGTTATTTTTAGGTTTTGTTCAAAGATTGGTCGTTCATCAGCTTTTTGCATGACAGTCATAATTGGCTTTGATTCAAAACAAACATCATTGATTTTAAAATTGACAGTGTTCGTCTGACTAAAAAAAACAAAAAAGAAAAACTCTTTTTGATTTTTAAAAGTTTTCCCTTATTACCCAATAAAAAAAATCCAGGTGAGTTGAAGATGATGTGATAACTTCCAGGATTAATTTTTAGCTTATTTCGAGGGGCAACTCATAAATTGGTAAATCCTGAACTTCTTGTCTGACAGGTAACAATTGCATTAATGATGAATACATTACCATTTTATATCGGCTTCTGATGACCAAGCCAGTTATTATTACCACTACCACTCTTTACAAGTTTTTCACACCAGTAGTAACTAGTGATTTTTTGACTGAACTTATATGTACAGCATGTTTCCTTAGCTCTTGAGGACAGCAGTGCTGTAGTCTGGATAGTCTCAGTTCTATGTTTCTTTCCCAGGTTTTTCAGGATTGTTCCAAGGATTCCAACTCTGATTGGTATCACTGTCACCTTCATATTCCATAGTTTTTTCCACTATCTGACAAGGTCCAGGTATTTATCCAGTTTTTTGCTTTCCTTTAATTTTACTGTGTCATCTGCTGGAACAGGAATGTTTATTATTATTTTCATTTTGAGAGTTTGGTGGTTTTTCACTGAAGTCTGAGTGACAGCAAATCTTCTCATGTTTCCAAGACTTTTCTAATTATTCTATCTGATCTTAACAATGATGTAGTCTGGACGGTCTCAATTCTTCCTTTGATCTCTAGTTTCTCTAAATTCTTTTCCAGGCCTTTGGGTACATTTTCAAGGGTATCAACTACTATTGGTATTATTGTTACCTTCATGTTCCACAGTTTTTTCAATTCTCTCAAGTATTTGTCTATCACTTACTTTTATTTTTATTGTATGGTTTGCTGGAACAGCAAAATCCATTAGTTGACATGTTCTTTTTTCCTAGTTAATTGATACTAGGTCTTGTATTCTAGCTAGGATTGTATCTCAAAGTCCCAGGTAATTTTATGGGTCTCATTTTTTTAGGATAGATTCTGGTTTTTATTATTACTTTTATTCATGAGGCACAATAAGCTGGTTGTTTATATGTCAGGTCTTGTCTTCTCCTCTCCTCATTTGCCTTTCATTTTAGAAGGATTTAGCTTTACATTTAACCCTTCCCTCAATTTACTCTGTCCTGTCAGCCTGTTAGCGAGTATCAAACCCAAATATTAAAAGACAGTACGAAAATTGGGAGCTCAATAGTGGAATACAGTCTAATGAATTATCAAAATTATCATCAAAAGTCATTCATAAAAATGATATCTTTACAAATGTATCTGCATCTCAAAGTTTCTACTGATATTTCTATGTTGAAATTGTAATTTCACTTGCTTTTTCTACTTGAGAAAATAACAAAGTAAATTTATGAATTAAAAGGGCAAAAATTAATTATTTTTTAAAAATAAAGAATAAATTGGTTGTGCTTGATTTTTAACATTCTAATATAAATAAATTTTCCCATAGCGGATTTACATTATTATTTAGAAGTAAATAAGAATTATAAAAAGTAGGTAGAAAAGAGGAAAATTTTTAAAGGCTTATATACACACACACACACGATTTACTACTATTGTAATATATGTTTGGGTTTAATAACTTCTGTAGCTCTAGGCTAGTCAATTTTTCCATATTACATCAGACGACCTCTTTTATTTGAGAATCCTCTCATATGGATATAACTATATTATCTCAAAATCAATTGTCTTTAGTCTTATATGTAGTTATTTGTGTTTGTCTTCTATTCACAATTCAATATGGTTGATATAGAAATATTTAGTGTGACTTTGAAAAACTTCTCGGGGAAAATTACTATTATCCAGAATTGAACACAAGAACACTTTTTTGGTTTGGTTTGTTTGGGTTTTATGGCATATCAACCTTTGTAGGTTATTTAATGCCAAATCCATTTTTATACAAATAAACAGTTCTATTTCAAGCAATTCAATTTAGCATAAGTACACAGTTTAATTGACAAAAACATTTCTATTTCAAGTTATTCAGTTTAGTCAATTCAGTTTAGTATCAGTATAAGTTTTGTTTACACACAATTAAATGTTAAAACAGTTCTATTTCAAACAATTAAGTTTAGTGTAAGCAAAGTTTCAATGACAAAAATAGTTCTCTTTCAAGCAATTCAGTTTAGCATAAATACGCAGTTCTATTTGACCCATAAATAGTTCCCTATCAGGTGCTACCACTCTGGGTCAGAATGGACCTGGGAGCTATGATATTGAAGGGGTACTCCACATTCCCCAAAGCTCCAACATTATTGGAACTTTACCATAAAACTTTTTTAGTATCATGACACTCATTAGGGATCTTACCACTCTCCAAAGATGCAGTTGGTGTATTCTACACCCCCAGGCAATTGGGCAAACACTTTTTTGGATACATTGACTTCTCTATAATGGTCATTAAGTGTTAAGTTTTTGAAGAGAATGTTCAATCTTTGATTTTAAAAAAGTATTTTGGATTTTAGCCCTCTAGGTTAGGACTGGTGTATAATATTTCTTCCCCAACAAATACCTAGAACTGAGTAAAGTTTGGTATTAAATCCAATGGTATGAGAAAGAAGATAGTTTGGAAAGTTCTGATGACCCTAGTCCATGAGCAAATCTGCCAAATTATCATTCTTATACACAGAACTGTTGAAAGCAGACTTATTCAAATATTTCTGGTATAAGTATTTTTAGGTAAAGAAAAAATGTGAGCAAGTAGATAATGTTAGAACTTTGATAAACATGAAAATAATTTTTTTTCTTGCCTTTATAAATAATTTATCTTTATTCTTTAACTATTCTACCATAAAATTATTTGGATGAAATCTGGTATCACCAAATGTAATGTACTAATTTCAATAATGGAACTCAGTAAGGAAGATTGTATATAACTTGGTTCTATTGATTTATATTATTTGCATCTAATAAGGGATGTCATAAAAAAATTATCAATCATTTAGAGTGGGACAGACTATATCATTTAGTAGGTGGCATGACTATGAGGATAGTATTAGGAGAAATTCTGAATGAGTGAACCTGATACATGGACAGAAATTGGAATTTGAGGAGTTATTATTAACTGCACAGTATGAAAATAACCTTTTTTTTTCTTTTTATCAATTTAAGCTATCTATATTACAGAAGTAGATTATAGTATCATGTATTACCAGTATAAATGGAAAACTATCATTATTGTGACTATCAACTCTTCTATTCCTTGGTGCATATATTTGGATGCATAAATGCATTTGTTAACTTATCTTAATGAGTATGTATGTATATAGGTGTAGCATGTATGTTTATGCGAACATATCTGTATGGGTGTGTATATGTATATGGATGTGTGTATATAGTAGTATCAAAGACAAGTTTATGGAGGTTAGCAGATTTTAATAAATATGAAAATAGAAACAAAAGGATTGGGTTTTTAATGTTCATACTAAACTGAAGTCTTCAGTGCTAGTATGGTTAGTGGTCAATAAATAAGGATGTCATTTTTTAATGGTATTCTTGTTGTGGAAGGGTGGTTTCCTTTTTTGGAAATCAGGAACAGTGGCAGTTCCATCCATACACAACAGTTATGAGTTGGTAGTTAGATAGATTGAGATAGAAAACTGACTAGCACCCAAGTCTTTGCCTACCATCCAGGACAGGAACAGTTATGGGTTATTCACTTAGGCTGAAAATTGAATGCCATGCACTATCCACTCACCAAAACTGCTTAAAGAGTGAATGAAAATGACAAGTGTATTCTCAGCTTCATTTATTCTGTTTGTTTGTTTGTTTGTTTTTTTTTTTTTTGTTTTTTTTGTGTGTGTGTAGCTGACCCTTGGCTTATACAGTTTCCATCAAAACCTGTTGCAAACTAATCTTTTCTTCAAAAACAAATGTGGGATTTGATGTCATTTAGCAGATGAAACTGGGCCAACTGGAGATGATATTACCACATTATGAAAAGTCATTTCACTGATCAAAAGATAATTTACACTATTTAGAGTTATACTATTAAATTTATATAATTTCAAGTTCAAATTTACTGAGATATTTGTTCTGAGGATATAGTTTCTTTTTCAGCAGATAAAAGATGGACTACATGGATAACATTTTCCTGGCAAATAATGTTGTCATCACTACTATGAAAAAGTGGATTACTTTCACTGGTACTGATTTTATAAGCATGACATGCAGGCTCTTGTTTGTTGTCGGCCAAAATGCATTGTAAATAGTAGTGATTGTGAAAAAATACTGTTTTATAGCTGAAAACATGCTCTATCCTATTGTGCTCTTTTTATCTTTTGCAGTTCCCATGGAAATAAATAAGTACTACTTTTGGAGTCTCCTTGGATTAATAAAGTTGTGGGAGTGAGATTGTTAAAAGACTATTGAAGTTGAAAATGATTTGTTAACTAGCTGATATATTATGAATAGTCTTTATTAAATAAATATACAAATGCTTTCATTTACTCTCTCTTAGATGCCAATTTAGTTCCTGTTTATAGAATTTATTGTAAATTGTTTCTTGATTTTTAAGAAACCAGAAGTTCCAGTTCCACCAGTCTTATTTATGTAGTTACTTTCCTGAATAATTGAGACATTTTGGTGATGAGGATGAGATAAACCACATGGCATCTACTTCTGTTATAAAACCTGTCACTTTTTCAGAATTGACCTCCAATTCTTATCAGTGCTTTAAAAAAATGGGGTAAGTTTTGGGTCTCTGGCAATTTTAAACAGACTGTGAACCCCATTGTGCAGATAGAAAAATATTTTATTCTAAACATAGATGACGTGTATTCCAAGGTTTTTGGTGGACACCATTTTATGAGATTTGGTTTACGTGATGTGTATTTGCAAATTCCTCTGGAAACTGATGATGATAAACATGCATAAGGTCCTTTTTCTGTGCACTTGTTTATGTTTTGGAATTGCCTCTTCACCAGGATTGTTCCATTGCATCATGGACTGATTAATTTAAGGTATACTAAAGACCACTCTGCCCTGTTGGCTGTAGAATATACTGCACATATACTGGGGGTTGGGTAAAACACCCCATCCCCAACAGGGCTACCTGTTGACCATGGATGGTGTCCTGTAATGCTTCAGGATGGGATCCTGGTGGCTGAGTAGTCAGTAATCTGGACTCAAGTGGTCATGTGACCTGCAACATTCTACTTTGGTCTTTACTTGCAAATAATGTTACTGAAATGCATTGAAAATAGGAAGAAAGTGGTTATCATTAATCAGCAATTAAGACAAATTGTATTATCAGAATAGGGCTATTATACAAATTTAAATAGTTTTATCCTATTGATATTGATAAAATTTTAATTGATAACTTTATAATATCATCTTATAGGTCATTACATGAAAATAAAATGCAGACAAACACATATGCACTTTTTTTTTCT
The DNA here is from genome assembly GCA_963585895.1 of Sepioteuthis lessoniana. Classification (NCBI taxonomy): domain Eukaryota; kingdom Metazoa; phylum Mollusca; class Cephalopoda; order Myopsida; family Loliginidae; genus Sepioteuthis; species Sepioteuthis lessoniana. Next base: position 11,595,410 of record OY757915.1, on the reverse strand, counting down.
TTTGTTGACATTTCAAGTAGGTGAAGCAGATTTCACACTGGAGGAAAAGGGGATCAAGTTGAACTTTTGCTTCTTCTCTCTTTCCCCCTCACTGTTAAGATTATGCTTTTAATTTTGATAACCTTCATATCTTTGCCACCTATGATTTGAATAACAGCTTAATACCTAAATTTACTACTAAGCACATGCAGTAGTCATTATTTGATCTTTGACACACCTACTCTCAAGTTCTATAAACAAACAAAACCTTGTGAGTGGGTTGGGGAGAGGGCAAAAACGTCTCATCTTGGGATTATATTATTTTTTTTGTTATGAGGCTTCCAATCTTAATCTACTGTTTGTCTACTATTTCACTCATTTATGATAAAGAAATTCAACTTGACTCTTCTACCGGCTTCTCATTTGGAGTTTGGATGTTATGAGCTTGGATTGCTTAGGGTTGTCTGTCTGTTTGATCTCCTTTTCTTGAGTGGTTAACAGTTCAATGATTTTTCTAAAATTGTTTTCCAAGTTGGGTTTTAAAAAAAATGAGACAGTCAAGTTTAGATTATGCTATTACGGTAAGTGAGAAAATAATTTGTACTTTATCCAAAGCAATTGTTTTTTAATTTTCATAGAACTAGTCATTTGATAGAAAAATGAATAATAGTTGAAAATTAACATTTTATTGATGGGTCTGTATATGGGGTGCTACCAAAAAGATCAGGAATTTAAATAGTAAATACAAAATGAATATGACAATATGGACTTTTGCTATTCTTCCTTTTAGCTAGCTTACAGGCTAAGAAAGGGAATATCTTAAGAGATGATAAAAACTAGGTGTTAAGTAAAGTAAATTTTTTTCCTATGGTAAAATTCTCTAAACCTTTAGGTAGCACATTATATATGTTAATTTTTTAAATTTTATATCTTATGTTTTGCAACAACAAAATCAGTTAATAAATTGAAAGATTAAAATCTAAGCAAGCTGAATTATAACTTAATGATTTTTTAAAGATTAATTTCTAATAATTGAAGGGAAAATTGGATTATAAGTCACTTTTTTTTATCAGAATTAATATTATTTCACATTGTTTGTTCCTCAAAACCAGTTTTGTCTTTTTTTTTTTTTTTTTTTTTTTTTTTTTTTTTTTTTCAAGATATTAGTAAAAAAATTTAGTCTTCAGTGGGAAAAAGATGTTTTTTTTTTTTAATTTTTTTTTTTTTTTTTTTTTTTTTTTTTTTTTTTTGGTGCTTGATGAAACATTTTTGGTGCTTGATGAAACATTTACAATAGAATTCTTAACTTTATGTAAAAAGTGGTTATTGTCATATTGGATTATGTGTCTGTGTTTCTGACATCATTATCGTGTATATCTTTATATGTTTTTATGCAATAATTTTTATTGAAAAAACAAGATAGTCTTAGCCTTAATTTTATTTTGACTGGTTCATCTGTCTTTCATCTTATATTAGGTTTTATTACAACACTCAGATCATTTCATATCTGTTAAGTATATCCTCCTTTAATGAGACTTCAAAGGAAGACAAATAACCTAATAGCTTTGTTTTGAATTTATAGCTCAGTCTTGTTTAACAAAATTTATATAACTTTGTTTATATGTTTCTAATTCTAATATAAATATAAAAATATCATCAAGGCATGCTGACAGCACAATCCTTTGACTCTCTTGCCATCTGTCCTTATCGGTTGTTGCTCCTAGCAAGTCCTTTAGACGGCATCCAGTGTCTGCACATGATGAATTTAAGTCTGTTGGTCAGCTAACTCTGGTGTGTCCACGTGTAGAAATCCATAGAATGTCGCTTATTAATTCATTTTTACTTCTTTAGCAGTGCCTATTATGCCTTGTTCATCATACTTGGGTTGAGTAACAAGAGATAAGGGGTGATAAAACTGCCGTTTTGTAGAGTGCTGCTTCCAGGATTTGTTCTAAACAGCACATAACATCCTTGTATAGTTTCCATCGCGCTTTTTCTCCAAGCATTTCATTAAAATCTAATGAGTCGCAATTATAATTCTGATCTATTTTATAGATCAGTAGTTTTCTTATCTTTGTTCATTTTATCATTGCTGTCTGATGTATTTCACTCATCATTAGGTATTAGAAGTCAACTTGGAAATTTGAAATGAAGTCTTGAATACTTCGTTGTTTTCAGACTGATTTAAAGGACTGAAACACTAGAGCCTTTCAAGGTTGAAATAAAGTTTTTTTTTTTTCTGCAACCAATTGCAGGTTATCAGGGGGAAGTCTAATGGCTAAATTGTTGGACTGTGGCCTCAAAGTAAGCGAGTTTGGACTCCAGTCATGCTATTATGTTCATTTTCAGACTTATAACCTTCGGAAAATTATTGAACCCCCTTATTTCCCCAGCTATGGGCTAAACAGTATCACAACTTTTGTTCTACAAGGATGGCTTTGGCATTAAATAACCTATGAAAGTTGATATACCATTAAAACAAAGAAACCAAATCAAACACTGTATTTATACAAAAATAGTGTAATTATTTTCGTTGCATAGTGCATGAGAGAATAAATAAAAACCCATAAAATTTTCTAACAAATGTTTTATTTTGATCCTTGTTATAAGCCTATTTGTATTCAATAGTTATTCATATCTGTCTTTTTTTAGGACTTGTGATGGATTAAAAAAAAAAAAAGCTTTGATAGGATTTCCAACAATTTTATTAAGTTTGATATGGTCTCACATTTAAATAGGAATATTATAGATATAAATATATAATACTCTTATCAGCTCACTCTACTTAATATATAACAGCTTATGTTGAATTCTCATTTTTTATTTCTTTCATATATGACATATTTATGTGATAATTTTCCTTTTAGAAAGTAAGCAAAACTTGGAGGTATCAACATAATTACAAAGATAATATTGCAATGTAATCTATAATAAAACCATTACTTGATAAATTACTAGTGACATTGAATTATGAAAAACTCCTTTCACTATTTTTTAGTGTGAATAGTTTATGATTTAGAGCCAATTCAAATTGATACTTAGAAGTCTTTTAATAATGGGCTATTTTGATTTGAGTGTCTGTTTTTGTTTTTTTAATAAAATTTTGGGCTTTTATCTTGTTTACTTTTAATATATTGCTATTCAGTTCCTTGAATTAATAATCATTGATTTACTTGACTATGATAGACAATATTTTTAAAGTTAGTATTTTGGATGTTTAAGTAAAAATATTAAGGATTGAAATTAAATAATTACACACTGCAAAACTTCTCTCTCTCACACATACACATATTTTTGTTAGAACCACAATGTTTTCATTATCTTTTTCATGCCCTCAAATATCACTTTAATTATTTGTATTACACAAGATAATGTATGTATTTATTCCACTTCACTGTCATGGGCAGGATGTAATTCAAGGTCAAATTTTAAACAGAGTAAAGCTGGTTTGTATTCAAAGTTTTGCTTACCTAAGCAAAGCTAAAGAATCCAATCTTTTCTACTATTTACCTAAAGGAGAAAACAGATGGATTCATGCCTTTCTCAAGAGCATTGTTGTGAAGTGAAATGCAAACAGCTTCATTTAGGATTTGGACTCTCCTTGACAAATCCATTACCTATGATGATAACTGTTAAACATGCTTCCACAAAATAATGAGTATTTACTAGGCTTACTTTAGTCTGACATAATGACAAAAGTGTGAAGCACCTAGTGATAGTGAACAAACGACACAGTACTAATGGTCTACTTAACACATATTATTAGTGGGCACGTGGCCCATGGTGGACTCTGTGTGTGTGCATGTGGTAAAAATATTTAAAGTAACCTTATCTTAAGTCTTTTTGTTCATCTTTTGATAATTGATATCTTTTAAAGTATACTTTGAATAAATATTTCTTTTGTGCTTATGATAATGAATATTTTAATTCAGTTTTAAGCCAAAGACTTGAATAATAAGATCTTTTTTAGTTTATAGATTACCTTGCTGTTTCCTAAAGCTAAAAGGAATAGATACTAGTGTTACTTCCTTGTGCAAAATAATAATTCTGTATTCAATTTCTGCAACAATCTATATGAAGATCATGAATCCATTTAATGACTAATAGTTTTTTTTTCTCCATAAATGTTAACCTCTCTAGAAGTATACAGTCAAAAAACTATTTTTATGCTTAGCATATTTTGAAGAGGACTATTAGGTTGTAAAAATCTTATACACTTGATGAACAGCCAATTAATTGTATGAGTAGGTCATTGGAAGAGATCCAACAATATAGTTTGATGTGCTCCGAGTAACATTTGATTTCTGACTGATTCCACTTCATTAATATGACAGAGCCATTGGCCTAATGAGTAGTGTTCGCCAATGGTCTGGGAGACCTGGGTTCAATCCCAGGTCAAGTCATACCAAAGACTCAAAAAATGGTACTTGATGCCGCCTTGCTTAGCACTCAGCACTATAAGGTGAGGATCAAGGGTAAAGTGGAGCAATCCAGGGAATGGAGTAGTGCCCTCCCCTACACCTCGGTGTAGTAGCTATTGAAAAGGGAGCCTTCAGGGCACCCTCGATTAAGGTCACCCACTTTACTTAATTCTCCAAGAAAACCATTCAATAAATGGGATTAATTTTCTGAAACTCTTTTAATCCTTAATGATTCTAGAAATCTAGAAAAGATCTTTCTCCAATGATATCCTTCATGGTTTTTCAAGAGTAGCTTGAGTTTCTATCTTGAATACTTTCGTGAACATTAGAATATCAAATTGCAAAATAGATTTTGATTTTTTTTTTTTTTTTTTTTTCATGAATCTAGTATGCGTGCACACACACACGTGTCCTGAGCATGACACTAAACTATGTCCGGTGGTGAGGCTCTTATTTAGGAGCTCTGGGGAGTATGGAGAATTCCATCATTACCATCAGGGCTTGAGATTAACTTTGTCGCATTGGCCCACGGACACTGGAACAGCCAACTGTATTCGAGCCCCCTCATCAGTGACCTCTCACAGGTCAGTCAATTAAAAAGAAATTGAAATAAATATAACGCATTAAATTTTTGCAGATTTTTGCATCATTTTGGGGGTAATTTTTTTCTGTGAAAGATTTTTTTTTAACATGGGTTAAGGAATAGACCCCACATTTTTTTTTTTTTTTTTGACTGTTGTTAAGCTTTAACATAAATTAGTATAAAACCATAACAAACAAGTTTCGTTTCTTATGTTCTGTACTTTTTGTATCATCAATAGAAATTATTATTGTTTTGGACTTTGAAAATTTGCCTTTAAAATAAAGGCAAATTTTCAAGCTAAAAATTGTCCTTTTCTTTTTTAAAAAAATAACAAAACTTTCCTTGTTTGTTTAACATTTCGTTGTTTCTCACCTCCCCTCCTCCCCAAATGATATGGAGACCACTATCTCATGACTAAATAGACCAAAATATTATTCATTTTCTAAATGTTTTAATATTGTCTTGATCATGCTACAAACAACTATAGATGATAATTAAGTTAAAAAAAGATTTTGAGACAGTTTAGGGGGCAGTGGTGAAAAAAGTTAATTTAGATCTGTTTGTAAATTATTTGTATTAGATAGGAATACTTGATATCATATAACCATGTACAAAAAAATGTAACAATTTGTGCAAAAAATATCTCTAGATGTGTTGGCATGCCATTAAAATCACTTATTTTTCTGGTGATATAGAAAAAAGTAACACACAGAAGTGTGTGTCTGGATTGATAAATAAGCATTGGAAGTCCCTAGATACAGTACCCCTACTTTTTTTCTTGTAGATTTTTTTTTCTTTTCTTTTTGTTCATAGGATTTAAAATTTTATCAACAAATTACAATGTCTCTAAATTTAAAACTTTCCCTACAATGACATTCTATTTTGTAATATCATTTTTAATGTGGAACTGGGCTAAAAGAATTAGTTGTTAAAAATGTATTTTTTCCAATGAGCTATGACACTTCTTCTGATATCCTATTAAAAAAAGAAAAATTTTAAATTGTGAAATAACAAATTGATATACTTAGGATTGACCCCTAGCAAAGAAATTTTTTCCTGTAGTTTAGAACTAAGTTATCGGAAAAATGACATGTAAATACTGTGAATTATGTCTACTTAATGGTTAGAAATATATATTTGGTGATTGAGTTAAGTCTTTTTGAATGCTATCTTTTAAGGCAGGTAGACCTTTTTCTTAGATTGATACTATATGCTTTTTCATGTCTATTAGTACATTTGTATGTTTGAAAAATCTTCAGTTTTTGGATGGTATGAGTATCTTATACTGTGTATTGAACTTTTACCATATGGGTTTCATTTCAATACATTACCATTGAGCTGTTACATGTCCAGTCAATGAACTTGTTTTTTTTTCTTCTTGACACTCCTTATATTTTTGTATTTGTTCAGGTTATACATTGATGATTCTCAGTTCATTACTCTAGAAGAACTGTGTTTGCTATTCAATATTCAAGGCAGTCTCATAAACTCAAGTAACATGTTTGTACAGGTCTTAAGATTTTGCCTGTTTTCATTGAAAGCTAATTTCTTATCGAAATGCAGTTGGACCTTATTATTAATATTATAACTTATTAGTTGCTCTACCTTCTGATTTGTTTTGTTTTTATTCTGAGAGAAAGCATGGATATTTTCTGTCTATAAAATGAATAAGGTAGTATATAACTTTTTTAAATTTTTTTTATTTTTTTATATATAATTTTACTCCGTTGATTATACTTATTTTTTCTTTCTTTTGGGAACTTTAGTCAATCACATTCCAATATTTTGAAAACTGCCTACTGCTAAAATGTGTTATATATAAAAACTATGCTGCTGTAAATATTTCAATATCATATTTTGGTAAAATATTTTATTCAGACTGGGAAAATCTATTGGCACATTCTTGAAAACCTAAAACTTAATTTTTTTTTTTTTATTGTCTTATGGTTTTATATAGTAAATATACATATTTTAGAACTAAGTATTTTTTGTTTTATTGAATTTACTGAAAACAAATATTCTAAAAAAGAAGCAAACTCACTGATGAATATCTATAAAAGCAGAAAATAAACTTGAAAGTGATATGAATTGAAAGCAGCTTTGTAACTATTTCTAGATTTGTTTATAATAAAATGATCACGTGACTATAGCTACTTTGTTCTCCAAGTTTAGATTTTTGTCTTTAGTGTTATAAAAATCTAACATTATCTATCTATTTCTTTACTTCATTTTCTATTGGTTAATGTAGCCTAATTATACATGAGTAGGGTTTATTAAACAAAAATGTATAAAAATTTTCATTCCCTCGAGTGACAAAGCACATTGTAGAGGTTGGTGAAAATAAAATTATAATCAATATAGCATTTTTTGATATTTTCTTATTGCTTACTAACTTAATTCTACCACTGCACTATTTTTAGTCATTTTCTGTATTTGTATACTAAATAGTTTTGCTGGTAGCTTGATTAGTTTTAACACCATGTCAACCCATCTAGGTTTATTTTATGCCTTGAGGTTAGGAATTGCATTCAATGTATGTTTATTATTTTTGTGCAGTTGCTTTTTAAGAGTTTTATTTTGTACATGGTCCTATGAAATACAAATAATTTTTAGGCAGATTTATTTGACCCATAGATAAGGACCCTAACAGGTACTACCACTCTGGATCAGGTAATCAGGTACTCCACATTCTCCAGATCTCAAACTTCACCCTCAGATGAAGTATAGTATCATAACCAGGACACCACTTTTTTTTTTTTTTTGTGGGGGGGTCTCTGCGGGTGATATAGTGAGTGTATCTCAATCTTCATCTACTGGGATATTTTTGTTCGAAGAATTTGTTCATTTGCAGAATTTTGCGATTCTTTTCATCACTTAATTTGCACTGAAAATAAGAAAGATAGAAAAGGAATGAATGTGTCACTGACAAATAGGCTTATTATATGTATAACTTTGTAAAAATAAATGTCTTTTTCTTTTCTAACTTGACATTCCTTAACTTTTTCTTTTTTTTAATTCCTGACAGAGATTCTTTAAACTTTCAACTGAAAGTAAATTTAGTAGGTTTTAATTGAAATTGTATGGTTTTTAGTTGATAAAAACCTCATGGTGTTGTAATAATTATACATTTTCAATCAAATGATTTTAAAAATAAATCTAGAAAGAGAAATTGTCTGTTTACAGCTTAATTTACAATTTATGAACTTCTTTACATTGGCAAATGTAATGGTTATCATCATAGGAAATGGAACTGGCAACTCTTGTTCAAATTCAGGATGAGGGTGTTTGTTGTTCTTTATTGCTAATGGGAAAGTCATGACTCTATCAGTTCCCCTCTCCCAGCTATGGTTCTTTAGCTTTGGTTAGGCAATCAGTCAAGGAGAAGGAAAACTGAATTCAAACCGATGTTACTCTACTTAAAAATTGACTTTGTGTTGTCACATGGCTGAGGGATTGGGTAAATACATATATTGCCAAAATCCAAAGAATTTTTTTTTTTTTTTTTTTTTTTTTTGTTATGGAATTATCAAATCAGCTGGAATCTCATGATATTTAGTGAAATGTATTTAAGTCCAAGTATCATTTGAGTTCAGTTATCAAAAGAAAAAATGTTTTATTGTTAATTTTATCATTAAGATCTTTATGAATTATTAATTTGGATTGATAATGTGGGATTATTTTTTATGAATAGAATTTTTTGTCTTCAAAATGAATCAGCGTATTCATGTGATTATCTCCCTTCTAAAAATGTGATTTTTATTGATAGACTTGTTAAAATTTTTCTAGTTTAGTAGAAAATGATTCCTTTTGAATTATCTTCTTGAATGAGAATAAATATGTATTCATTTGTATGTGTCATTTTTTGATACTGAAATTTAAGAGTGTTGGCATAGTAGGGCCTAACATGATCTAGTTGACCTGACAGTTGTAATTTGGTCTGTCATCATTTTTTTAATGTTCGGCCTCAACAAAATTTTACATTGCTTGGTTTTTTTTTGGTTTTTTTTAATCCCTCTACAGATGTTTCTTTAAATTTGGCATCAGAAAAAATATTACTTCTATGAAGATGTTTTGACAAAAAAATATTTAAGTAACTCTAATTTATATTATGCAAATATCTTTTTCTTTTATTAGAAAAGAAAATTAAGAAATATGTCAAATGATATTTATTTTGTCTGGCAGATGTTTGCAATCAACAAAATTGAAATACAAAAACTGGTGCATACAAATTGAAATGTTAGATGTTGGTATTATTTTTTTAATTTAATTTTTAAAAGAAAAGAATTAACATTTAAAGTATTTTGCACATTTTTGCTGATTAAATTTTATTGGTTGGAATGTTACGAATATGTATCTATTGCTTATGAACTTTTTATGAATAATTAATACCCTTTTTGAGGTCAGTGAAAACAAAATATTGCTATATAACTTTTAATGATGTTATTTCCAAAGTAATTTAGTTTTGATTGCTTATTTGTTTCATTATATATAATAAATCTTACATGTTTGTACTTGTCTCATATTGAGACAAAAAGAAAATGCCTGTAAGTTATATTATTGAATTAATGACATGTGGTGAAGTTTCTAAAAAGTAATTCCCTGTTCTCCATAAGACTTTAAATTATTTATAAGTATAAGAGCTTTTTAAGATAAAAACAGGATGGGCTCCTGGAGTCTTTAAAGTCCAAATAAATATGTTCGATATTTTTTAGTATATTTATTTTATTCTAGACACTACTTTGCTTGATGGTACTGATATTGCATAAAGGGAATTTTAAAAAAATTGTTCATACTAAAGTTTTCTGTTGATATATAAAAAAAACCCCAAAAAACCTCTCAATGATAGATATTTATACGTTCTTCATTTATGAACCCTAACCCTTTCACCAATATAGCTTGTTAATTTATTTGTTTCTAACACATTCTTATGCCTCATCACTTCTTTACTCCTTTTGAAGTTTTGCTGCTCAATCTGAACAATTGACATTACTACTGCTTACAAAGTATGTGAGAGAGGATAAAGGTTTGGTTTGGTTTCTTTTGTTAAATGGCATATTAACCTTTGTAGGTTATTTAATGCCAAAGCCATCCTTCTGGAAGGGCATTGCCCAGTCGGCTGGGGCTGTTGAATACAACTGCACCCCTGCAGAGGGGTAAGGACTGCCCCTCCATTGAGTGTCCTGGATACGACACTAAACAATCTGAGGTTCCAGTGATGCTGGAACGTTGAGGAATGCAGAATACCCCTTCTATGCCATTGCTCCCAGATTCATTCTGGCTTGGAGTTGTAGCACCTGATAGGGCCCTATCTATGGGTTAAATAGAACTAATCTGTGTACTTATGCTAAACTGAATTGTTTGAATTAGAACTCTTTGACTTAACTGAATAGCTTGAAATAGAAAGGTTTTTGACAATTAAACTGCATACTTATACTAAACTGAATTGTTTGAAATAGAACTGATTATTTGTATAAAAATGGATTTGGCATTAAATAACCTACTAAGGTTGATATGCAATAAAACCCAAACAACCAACTAACCAACTTTTAGAAGAACAGTAGTGGTACTATTTAACTCCTAGCTGAGAGGATAAGGGGGTTCATACCTTTCCCAAACATATTTGTCCAAAAGTGAATGTAATAGTGCAACTGTAGTTCGAACTTGCTAACTATGATTCTGCAGTCCAGCGCTTTAACCATTTCACCACAAGTACACCCTGAAAGGTTAAAGACTAATTTCAAAATTAGAGTATATTATCTTATATTTATAAAAGCCAAGAAACATGGTGGATATTTAAACAAAAAAAAATTTCTTGGATAATGGTTTAGAGATCTGCAATACATATATTTGTAAAAGTCATATATAACCATAAATCACATTGTGACACCTTAAAGAGACAACAACAATAATGTTATGTTTACTGAGCACTAAATTTTTGCTGTGGATTAAAAATAAGGAAAAGGGGATTGTCAGTGGTCAGGAATTAATAGGGTTATTATATGAACATTATGAATGCATTGCAAATTATTTTACTGTAGAAATTTATTGAGAATGAGAAAGAAGGAATCATTTGTGGTCAAGATTAAAGGCAAGCATTATCTATTGAGAGATATAAATCATTCATGTCCTTTTTCATAAATTTTTTTAAAGTAATTGAGAACTGGTTTTAAGTATTTTTTTTCTTGGATAAAGTTTATAGGAATGATGATTTTTTTTTTTAATATATACTTGGTATAACCCTGAAAAATGACATTCAAAATTCCAGTTATGTATTAAAAACATAATGATTACTTTCAATTTTCCAGTTATCTATTAAAAGCTGGAAAATTACATTCAAATTTCCAGTTTTGTATAAAAATATAATCCTCTTTATTGTAATTAAAATATTAAGATGGTTTATAATAAGCCATGTCTTCTCTGTGGTTGTTGAATGCCAAAGGATAGAAATATACTTTGATCTTATTTCTAATGCTGATAAGGTAGGATTTGATCTTAGATTTTTATTTGATTAGCCAAAGATTGTTTCTGATTAAAAAGTAAAAATCAATTCTTCCTTGAAAGTGTAACTGACATGCAAAAACTCTTTCAAAATTAGTTCACACACACACACAAACACACAACCTAAAATAAATGTTTTCTCACCTTATGTCTATAAGTTAAAAAATGAATAAATACAATGTTCAGATGAAACATGCAAATTAAATGGATGAAGAATTGATATTCAATATTCCTTGCACAATGGAAAAAATAGCTGCATGACATTATTTTTTTCTTTTCCACTTTCCCTCTCTACTTCTGCTTCAACAGCATGTAGCCATTTTTTTCATTTGAAGATTTTTTTTCTCACAAATACATATAACTTATAGTCATGAAACTGACTTGTGAAGGTTAAAAAACATTTTAGGTTTTATCCTGCTCTACTGGCCAGTTTTTGAGCACTTTTCTGATTTAAGAAAGAACATTTTTATTATGATTTGTTCATTTCACACACACACACACACACACACACACTATATATATATCATCATCATCATCATATCGTGCTGGCAGCACGGATATCCCTGACTCTCTCTCGCCACTCCTCCCTATCGTTCATCGCCCTAGGTAAGTCTTCAGGACAACAACCTGTATCCTCACATAGCTGCTGAATGTACGTTCGTGCTGGTCGTCCTGCTTTTGCGCGGCCGTGTGTGGGGATCCATAAGAGTACATCTCTTATGAGTTCATCTCTGCTTCTCCAGCAATGTCCTGCATGTCTGGTTCGCCTAACTTGAATAGTTTTCGTGATAGGGGGCAGGTGGCCGTACAGTTGGTGCCTTGTGGGGTGTTGCTGCCAGGACTTGTTGAGGATTGCACGCAGCATTCTTGTGTAATTGCCATCTAGTTTCTTCTCCAGCCGTTTTGTTAGCGTCCATGTAGTGCATCCATATAGCAGTATCGATGTGACCGCTGCCTGGAAGAAACTGCGTTTCATTTTATCGGTTAGGTCTGATTTCCATATAGTCGATAGCCTATTGATAGCTGTCCATGCTTTCGTTAACCTCGTTTCGATGTCCTTTTCGGTTGATTCGACGCTGCTTCCTAGGTACGTGAATTTGTCTACTAGTTTAAGAGGGGTTCCTTCTAGAGTGGAGATGTCCCCCGTTTGGTTATAGCACATATATTCCGTTTTGTGTGCATTAACATGGAGGCCTATGCTTGCTGCTGCTCGTTCCAAACTATGCAGAAGTGTTTCGGTTTGGCAAATACACCTGACCAAGCCGAAACTATATATATATATATATATATATATATATGATTGTCTGTGCATATGAAAAGTAAATGTGCTTCTATATAAGGCCAACTCAATTACTGTTTTAAGTTGACACCTTATAATTATGGTCAATTGTATTTTTTACAGAAGTAGCTTAACTTTAGTGTACATGTGTTTTTTATTATGTAAGTAAATATGTAACATTGAGAAACTTGTAAAACTATTAGAAGGGATTAATCAAATCTTTATTTTAAAACCATAAAATTATCATAAATCATATTTTCTTCCAGAGGTGATGAACGATAAGTGGCGAGAGAGGGTCAGGGATATCTGTGCCTGCGGCACGACATGATGATGATATTTTCTTCCAAACGTTTTATTAAATGTAATTGATTAGGATTTATTCAAAATTGCAATCTTGTATTAGTTAAAAAAAAAAAAAAAAAAAAAAAAACAGAAAAAAAACCCTCAAATAACTATCAGAAGGTTCTCTCAGATATGTCATAAGTTATCCAAGTGGTCAAATGGTTTCAGTAAGTACTGCATTCATCAGAATTACAGAAAATGATTGGAGTTTGCATGGAGTTTTATTTACTAATACATTTCATATAAAAAACAACAGGGTTATTTATATATAGATCAGTACTTCTGCCAAAGATCAGTGTATTCTGTCTTGGATTATAATGTCACTCTTTACACTTTTGCCTAAGACTAGAGTAGTATCTGTATCTATATAAATTTCATGATATCTTAAAGTCTATGATATAGAATATGCAGTTGAAACTGATTATTTTGAAAAGACGAAATTTAATAAAAATACATGCAAAACCCCCCAAAAAACAACAAAAATCCCAAAATGAAAATGTAAGTATATAAATATATGAACGAATATAGCTATCTTATTTTTTTTAATTTTATTTTATTCTATTTTTTTGTAATCCATTTAATTAGATTTCCATAAATACAGATACTACACTCTGAGCCTTGGTAGTCATGCAGAGAATTAGACCTTTGACAAGTTATGCAGATATAACACTCATTCTAAGAAGAATAAGTTATAGACAAAGAAACAAATGGAAAGAGTCACATTGTTATATGATGAAAAAAAAAAAAAATGGAAAAGTGGATATACTAAAGACACAGAAACAGATTCAGTTCAGAATATTTTGTTCATTTTTAATGACAGAACTTTTTCATCTGAGAAAAATAGTTTTTTCTAATGTTTAGCAAAAAGAGGAAATAGATAAGATAATAGATAAATGTGAAAATGAGAGGGGGGTAGGGTCTAAAGACAAAAGACATTAAAAGCTCTCAAAATGTACTCATCAAATTAACTAAAGAAAACATGCCCACTATTCCTATTACCCAAAGACCTATCTCCCTATCGCCTGGCTTTGGCCCAGAGCACTGTTCAAAGTCAAGGACAGATTCAAGGCCAAAAGGCTCCCGGCTTTGGCTGGGCCACGATGACTAGCATAGTCAAGCAGGGTTCAAGCCTAACCAAGCTCAAGCCTGACCTCCCCCTCCCTCAACCCTACTGTAATCGACCTTCAAGTTATTGACCTTGTGTCAAGTCCTGTCTAGTAGGAGGCAGAGATAAACAAACAAATTAACCAAATTAGAAATAGCAATTATACAAACCCCATCACAAACCATAAAAAATCTCACCAACATCTCCAAATGCCCCAACAATATCACCTTTCCCCCTTTTACTTCCTTTTTATTCCTGCCACTCAAAACTTCTCCCTTCCTCATATTATCTCTTTTTTTTCTCTCATTGAAATTAAGTTAAAACCAACCACCCCTACCGCCACTACTCAATCTTAGATCTATTCCCCCTCTTTCCTTTTCTGTCTTTTATCTTTAGACCCTACTCTATCTCATATACACTCTTTTCTATTTCCTTTTTTTTGCTAAACTTAAAAAATTTTTTTTCTCAATTGCAAAAGTTCTGTCAATGAAAAAAAGAATTAAATATTGTCTATTTTTAGTATATCCAGTTTTCCATTTATTTTTCATCATCTTGTCAAATCTACCAAAAATATCTACCTTTTCTCCATATATATATATATATATATATATATATATATATATATATAGTTAATTTGAAACATATCCTGCCCATTCTTATATTTCCCAACTGTAAAGCTCAATGCCAGTTATCTGATAGCAGAAATCATATAAAAGTCAATTGAAGATACCTGAATAGCAGAAAATGATTTTCATTCAATAAATGGATGTGATATGTCACCATTTAATTTTTGTTGCTTTTCTTAAAGCATATTGACTCTCCTAAAAACTTTAAAAAAAAAAAACAACTTTTCTTCAGAAAAATTTCTCTTGAAGATGACCTAAGGTCAAACTAGTTGAGAACAATCAACAAATTATACAAAAGAAATATTCCTATTCATCCTATCGTCCTATCCCTTTTTTTCATATATAATTTGGAGTTTATGCCTTAATTTTCATGCATTATTCAGAAAAATGAAATTTTAGCACTTATTTTTTTTTTTTTTAACACTGTTTATTTTGCATAAAGTGCTTGTTATTAATTTAATTTTAAGATGGTACAAATTTTTCTTGCGTTGCTAGAAAAACCTGGTGGTAAGATTAAATTGAATTTCAGGCATTTTTCATGTCTTCAGCAACTAATATTAAGTCAGATTTGAGAGGGACAACAGAAAAAAAAAATTTAGTACACCATTTTAGATCATCAGCTGTTCTGAATGTGAATTCACGCACATTCAAAGTCATTATCAACACTGTTTCCTTTTTACTGGGGGGGGGATATATGCCAGTTTACATTATCATTATAGAAATTTCTAGAAACTGAATTTTTTATTTAACATTATAATAAACTTTAAAAACCATAACCCTGTCACTGGGGTTTTGAATATACTGACTGTATCCCCTTCAGAGGTATAGGACTTCCCCCAACAATGGGTTGTCCTGGGTATGACACTAAATTGCATTGGATAGTTTGGATAGTGAAGCTCCAGTCCTGGAGAACTGGGGAGTGTGGAGTATTCCTTCATTGCCATTATCCTAATGTCCACTCTGACTCAGAGTAGTAGTACCTGTTAGTGTCCCATCAGTGAGTCAAATAGATCTGTTTAAAAATTTGTATTTGATAGGACTTTGGGTAAAAAAAAAAAAACAAAAAAAAAACAAAAAAACAAAAAAAACAAAGAAAGAACAAAACTCTCTAAAGAAAAAAAAAACTCCCCAAAAATGTAAATATGAACATACAATGAATGCAATTCTCTAAGCATAAAATACCCGAGATGGTTTGACATTACATTGTAATCAATCAATCAACAATTATAATTTAAAAGAAAAGGGACATGGATATGAATAATGGTATTCCAGACATATTTAGGCAAATATCTACATAAAAAATATTTTTTGAAGATGGTACATATTGTCACATTTGTTTGGGAAGTTAACTGTAATAAATTTAACACAAGATTCCAGTCAGACATTACTTCTTGAAAGAGTTTTATCACCATTTTATTGACTAATAACAGTGGTGGGACTAGTGCTTCCAGTTTCTTTAAACTCAAGAACCAAATTACAGCATAAATAACCTTTAGAATATTAACAGGATCTACTTTCAGCCCAGTCAGGTGGGGCTGTAGAATACACAGACCCCATCTTTCTAAAGGGGTAAGACTCCCCAACAAGTATCCTGAATATGATATTAAACCACCTGATGATGATGCTTCAGTCTTGGAGCTTAGGGGAATGTGGAGTATCCTTTCATTGTCATTACTCTCAGGTTCACTCTGACCTTGAATAGTAGTACCTATTAGGGTCTCATCTATGGGTCAAATACAAATATTCAATCATTTTCTATACTTGAAAACATTTAACTGTGTGTGTGTGTGTGTGTGTATGTATGTATGTACACACACACACACATACGTCTTACCTTATGTATTAACACACCAAAGGTCTATAGTGTCACATGCTTAGTAAATGACTACTTGCATATTATGACTTGACATCACAAAATTTTTCTGGATCTTTGGAAGATTTACATTTATGTTGCCTTGGGAATTTTGCTTCCTTCTAGGAATCAAATCTTATAACAACTATCTACAGTATTTTTTTCAGTTTTCCTTTTTTTTTTTTTTTTTCTATGTCTTTGAAAATATTGTTTTCACTTACTGAGCATCTGCTTCTCTCTTCACTTATCCCAATCCTTTTAAACTAGCTCTATTAAAAAAAAAATATTTGTGTTATGGATATGACACTAAACTACACCTGATGACAAAGCTTCAGTTCTGAAGATCTGGAGAGTGTGGAATATCCCTTCATTGCCATTACTCCCATCTCTACTGATCTGGAGTGATAGTACCTGTTAGGGTCTCATCTATGAGTTGAATAAATTATTAGTATTTGATAGGAATACTTGATGCCAAATAATTGTAAATTATTTGTATTAAGAATAGTTACTTGAAGCTTTAGTAAGGATAATTAGTTATTTGAAGCCTTATAACTTGGTGCAAACAAATAACTACTATTGAATAGAAACAATTACTTGAAACCATATAATTATTAGAATCAGATAGGAATAACCATACAACTGTGTGCAAATTATTTCTGTTAGATCAGAATACTTGATATATTTTTAGTTGTTTCTTAGTTAATTTTGTTCCTGTAAAAATAAATGGGATTATTTATGTTTGGATTAGCACTTTTACCTTAGATTAAAGTATAGTTTTTGTACCCATGAAAATCTCATGGTTATTTAAAAAACTATAAACTATAAAATATGCAGATGATGCAGTTATTCAAAAGAGTAAAGAATTGTAATATATTTAATTAAATTTTTATGGGTACAGATACTGCAGTTTGATTCTGGGTGGAGTACATAGACACTAGACTCAGATCTGTAGAGAACTTACAAAAAAATAAGTTAATGTTCATTATAAAGATAGTAGATAGATACAGAGCATAGATGTTCATTCAATCAATTATTATTACAACTTATGAATTTTAAAAAATTGATTTTGATGTTGTGTTGGGTTAACTGGCAAGTTTTTTTTCTTTTCAAAAGCTGCAAAGAAAATTCATGGAAATTAAAAACATTAGTGGCCAATAGCAACAGTGGCTTAAAGATATTTTCAAGTTGTTTTTTTTTTTTTCAAATTTTTTTTTATAGCAGATTTAGTTCCAGATTATTGACTGTTTTTATTTAATCCGACAGGATGATGCAATGATTAAAAAAAAATGTTTTTATAAATTAGTTATTCTAAAATATTTTTTCTTTTCAAATGATTATTGATGTCTTTTTTGTTTAAAAATTGATCATTAGTTGAAAACCAATAAAATTTACATATTCATTTAAACTAAAAAAAAATTTACTAGTGTTTGATGTTAGAACTACAAAGTAAATAAAATATTCTACAGATCAGTCTTTAAAAAACTTGAAATAAGTTTTAACTAATTTTGTCATCACTATACTGAACCAGTATAATGGGTTGGTTGGAAGAATAACTTGGAATGATGAAGAATACAGAGAAGAGTGACAAAAATAATAAAAATGTAGATTACAGTTATCGGGAGAGATTAGAGAAATTAGGTTTAACTACTTTAAGATATAAAAAAAAGATGTCTGATGAAAAAAGTATGGAAACCTAAATGATTTAGAGTCTTATCTCTTGTTAAAAATTTAAGGAGAAAAAAGAGCAAGATTTTATAATAAAAATGGGAAGTTTAAAAAAGGTAAGAATTAGTGTTTTATGGGCAATGAGATTTGTAGATTATTACCTGGTAAAATATTAAAAATTTAAAAGGCAATTAGTGGGTAGAGTGTTTGCCAATGGCTCGGGAGACTGAGGTTTAATCCCAGGTCGGGTCATACCAAAAACTCAAAAAAATAGTATTTGATACTTCCTTGCTTAACACTCAGCATTATAAGGTATGTATTAAGGGTAAAGTGGAGCAATCCAGGGAAAGGATTTGCACCCTACACCTTGGTGTAGTAGCTATTGAAAAGGGAGCCTTCAGGTTGCCAATTTTACTTTTACTTACTTTACAAGAAAGAAGAATGAGAGGTAATCTAATTGAAACTTTCAAAATAATTTATAAAAATTTTAATTATGTTAGACATTTTTTAATATTTCACCTCAAACTGGAAATTTACTGTTAAGATAGATTTCAAAAACTAAGTCAACTCACCAATTGGATTTTTTTGCTAATAGAGTAATATATTTTTGGAACAAATTGCCTAATCAGATCAAAAACAGCAAGTGTAGAAAATTTTAAAATTAATTTGGATGATTTCAGAAAAAATGGTAAGAAAAAGAATTTTAGAGGAGATTTTTGTGAACTATTGGATGAATTATTTAACAGAATTTGATCTGTATATAGATCTTGTATCAATAGTGTAGATGTTCTGTGCAAAGATTTTTTTTTAAGGTTGATGTGAGAATGTAGTAAAAAGCAGAGGTGTCCAAGGAGGCATAAATAAATAATAATAATAAAATAATGAGGAACTAATAGTTTCAGGCCTCAAGTCATCCTTAACAAAATATCTTTACTGTTTATGACAATCCTATAAGAGTTGTTGATATGTTTGGAAAGAATTTTGATTGATTAATTTATTTTTAATTGCATGTCAATCCATCTGGAGTTAGTTTATACATAGAGATCAGGGAATCATGTTCGTTGTATATTTATAGTTACAGTTTTTGTGTGGTAGTTTCTTAATAGGAATATTTGATATCATACAACTATATGCAAAAAAAAAAACTGTCTAATACAAGTGATTTGTTCACAATTGTATGATTTCAAGTATTCCTATCTGTTACTAATAATTTATACACAATTATATGGTTTCAGTAACTATTTCTATTTTATAATAATAATTTGTTTGCAGAATTATATGAATACAAAATAATTTACACACTGTTATATGGTGTCAAGTATTTCTATGTAATACTAACAGATCTATTTAATTCATTGATAGGACCTTATCAGATACTACTACTCCAGATAGATTCAGACTTTTTCCATGGATATTAGTACAAAGTGAAAAATAAATAGTCTTGTTCAGAATTTGAACTTGAATTGCCAATTTCATTTCCTACAACACCTCCTTATTTCACTTGTAACTACTTGTGACATTATAGTTAGGTACAAATGCACTTATAAAGAATAAATAGTTCAGAGAAGTATTTTCTTTTTTGAGTACCAAGATACAAACCTCTTATGGTTATTGTTATAAAAAAAAACAACATTGTTTCCTATAGACGGATATATTTAAATTTTTTATTATTGAAAAAAAAATCTATTTTCATTAATATTTGCTTAAAAGACACTTCTGATAGGCATTAAGCTTGATATCAAGTCACACCCTATTTATGAAAGTCATGAAATTATTTGCAAATATGGGGAATTATTTTCTAATTAACATTTAATAGTTATCTCCTTTGAGAAATTATTATAATTATTGAAGTGAGTGTAGATACAGACTCTATACTGTTTAATTATTAACTGGCAAATTGGATTAGAAATTTTTATTCTCTAAGTTAGATGATTTTAACACTATTGCAGTCATAAAATTCTTGCTCCTGTGTGATGATGTTGTTGTAAGATACATGTCAAAATTGGATCCTTATATACTGATGGAACATAATGTAACACTTTCAATGTGTTTCAATTTCAACAAGAATAAATGTAGTTATGTTTTTACCCAACCCTTTTATCCTGCCATTTGCAGTATGTGACACAAAGTCAATTTTTCAGTGGAGTACAGCTGGCTTGAAGTTAGAGTTTTCCTTCTAATAGACCAGTTGCCTTACTAAGGCTAAAAAACCTAGTACAGCCTCTTATTTACTCATAGATGGGAGTAGAGGAATAGATGGATTCATGCCTTTCCCATGGAGATAAGGGTATAAGCATGAAGTGAAATACAGCCTTGTTCAAGATTTGATCTTGGATTTCCTATGATGATCACCTTATGCTAAGCAGGTAATATAGCTGAATTAAAGTAAAAGATCACATATACAAATTAGTACATAAACAGGTTCCCAAATAAGGGGTGTATAAATAATACTCAGATTCCATACATATACAAGACCCAGATCAAAATTGTCTTTTCTAGATGTTGCAATTTTATTTTCTGTGTAGATTAATAAGGGAAACCAATTAGTGCTTACATTATTTTTAAGTGTTTGAATGAATTATGTATGCTTAAATATATGTATATTAACTATATCCAAATGATTTTCATTGTTTGAAACATTAAAAAATATGAAAACTCTTTGTTTTTTGATATTTAACAGAACATTAAAGGAGCTTCCAATTGTTATTATACTATCAATACTTCAATTGGATAAGAATAATTGCTATACTTTTATTGTAGCTAAATGTTTGGAAAACATCCTTTCACTACATCATAATGATATTCATGAATAGATGCTATTTTTGTGGATGTAAAATGTAAGATGAGTATTATTTTAATCAATTATCCACTCTCTCTCAAATAATAAAGAAATGATAAAGGCGTTTAGATCTATATGAACTTGCTACAAGTTATGTGTCAGTTGAGTAAAGGAGTAACATCTTATTGCTAATACTGTCTTGTGCTCTTTCTTCTGTTACCTATCTTGGCATATTAGTGAAGACAATTTTTTATCTAGATATCTGGTAATGTGAGAGAGTCTAGAGATTAGTAGATTGAAGCCTTTTCCAAGGAAATTAGTTAAGTGTGAATGAACAAGCTTATCAATTACACTTTATGTAAATAACTATTATTAAACCCCCTGTTTCTACACAATTTTATTATATAACAAGACTATGAGATACTATATTTCTTATAATATAAATTTTTTTTAACTTGAAAAAATCACCCTGCATCTGATACCTTGGTGGTTGAGTTGGGGGAAGGTATTTAGTAAATGTTATTGGAAAGTGTCCTGATGACTCCAGAATTATCTCCTTATATATTTACTATATTTTGATTTGAAATACTACATACTAGCTTTGTTTTGAGATAATTTTAAAAGAAATAAAATCTGCTGGTTCATATGTACTGAAATATTTGATGTAGCCCAATGTAATACTACATTTATAAGACAATCTGTAAAAAATGACTTAAAAGAAATGGTATAATAAAATGATTATGAAAAAATCAGTGAAATGGCAACATTTAATGCTTATAAAAAGATTTTTTAAATTGTAAATAAAGTGTTATCATTGCTGCATGTCAAATCATCTTTTTTTTAAAATTTAGTTATCATGCCAAAATATTTATTCCTTTTATTCAGATTGTAAACATCTAATAGGTATGTCATTTACTGTTTTTAACATAGTATAGAATCATCAAAGGCATGCCATCTGTTCCTATCAGTCACCACTCTTGGTAGGTCCTCTTAATGGTATCCAGTGTCTGTGCAGAGCTGATGAATGTAAGTCTTTGCTGATCAGCCAACATTATCTCTGTGTAAGAGTTCATAGGAGAGCATTGCTTATGAGTCTGTCCCTCCTTTGCCAGTAGTGCCCAATGTCTTGAATGGTTTGTGAGATGAGAGGTAAGTGGCCTTGTACAGCTACTGTTTTGTAGAGTGCTGCTTTCATGATTTGTTCAAAATACCATGTAGCATCCTTGTATAGTTCCCATCTACCTTTTCCTCCAAGTGTTTCATTAGAGTCCAAGGCGTGAAACCATACAGTAGTACTGACACAGCTACAGCTTGGAAGAATTCTCATTTTATCTTATCAGGGTGATCAGATTTCCATATGGTTGATAATCTATCAATAGCAATCTATGTTTTACTTATAGGATATAACCAGTTATTATTGGTAAATTAAAGGCAAAAACATACCAGAATTTAGTGAATGTTGCTCCTGGTATTATACTGTTGAATGTTATCAAACTTTGATATATTCAGGGGATACTACAAATACATATAGACCTATGGTAGCCAATGGTTACACCAATAACTTTTCAACAACCTAAATCACAAGTCATGACATGAGTAATTCAAACATCAGTATTAACTATTCTTAGTTTATGAGGTTCCATTAGTAATGGATGCATAGATATGTACCTCTTGTTTGGTGCTGTCATTTGTGAGCTAACCTATCAATCTCTAGCAAGCTAGCTTAACCATGTTAGCAAAGAATGGAGATATACAAATATCTATAAGGATAGTTGTAGGTTTTTGCTAAAGTTGTTCAAGGGAATACCTTGTAGCCCACAATCTTGGACTAAAATCCTATTGAAGGAATGGCTACAATGTTCATGGAAATTGTTTTATTTTTTAGTTTGTTTACCTAAATATTTCTTGCCAAATGATAGTTGCATGTTATATGGTGAGAAATATGGTAACTATGAAAGGCAAGCAAAATTACAAAAAGATTTGTACTATGATTTAATAAGATAAAAGCATAGATGGTCTTGTAAGAATATTTTATAGTGCATTATTTTACTTGAATATTTTTTTGTTAAAAATTTATCATTGAAGTTTTACTGTTATGACTTTTTTCTTCTTGAAAAATAAATAACGTAGAAAATTTGGCTAAGACTGGTTTGGTTATCTTGCAGAAATAGATGTACACATCTTTTTGTAGCTTGTGTGATTTTGTAACAGACATTTATCATAATGAATAATCCCAAACCTGGTTGCTATGGTTCATTCTTGTCTTTTAAAATGTATTATACATTCTTTGGTCATTTGCCAAGATTTTTTGAGTTCAAAAGGAAATTATTCCAAGTTCAGGAGTAATGGTTTATGAGTAAGAAATTGGCCACAATTCATTGAAATTTCATCAAAATTTGTTATGCAATTTCCTGTTCAGTAATAATTTTGAAGCAATCAAAATTTGGTTTTATCCAAAAGAAAAAAAAAAAAAAAAAAGAAAACTTACCTGGAATTTCACGCATAAATCAGAAAATCACTTTTGTCTAGATTTTATAATGAAATTATGCAATCCTCATTAGCACCTTGGAAGAGAAAAATGAATTCATTTCATTTCATATGTTTGCTTCATTTAATGGCAATGTACTGTATTTACCCAACCCTCTGTTACAGATAGGATGTAACACAATGAAAATTTTTAAGTAGAGTACAGTTGATTTGAATTCAGTTCTCATTTTCCAAGACTGGTTACCTAACCCAGTCTGCCTGATTACTTACCCATAACTGGGGGGAAGGAAGAGAACATATTGATTCATGCCTTTTCCAAAGACATTAGCGCAAAGCAAAACACAAACAGCCCCAGATTGCTAATTCTATTTCCTATGATGATAACCCTTACACTATGCACCCCTTTTTTGTCTATGTAACCAGCAGGAATATTCAAATTTGGTTAATTTCTATTAGTCAAGTATTATTTATGACTTACTAAAAGAGATTTATAGAACCTGCAGCATTTTCAACAGAAGAAAATTTCTGAAGAAAATTTACAGAATAAGAGCCTGGTGAATTCTGAATATGAGGGTAGAGCAAAAACAGAAGTGAATAGAGCATCATCAGCAATATTAAACAGTAGGTTAAAGCAATTTTGAATATATAAGTCTATGTATAGACTATTCTCCAGTCAAGAGTTTTGTTCTGAAAAACTCTGTCTTACCTGAGCATTCTGCAGTTTGTTGATATAGGAGTCCATAATACCTTCAATTTGCTCTTTTTCAGCATTCATTGACCGGAAGTTGCAGACAATGCTTAGGATTCTTAATTTCTTTTGATAGTGCTTCAGTGATTTGCCATTTTCTTCATGTCAAGTTGAAAGTAAATAATAGGAAAATATTTTGTTTTTAGTCCTTATTGTAGGTAGTGTGCAGTAATTAAATCATCTCCTCATAGGTTGATTGATTTTTATGGTATGTAAACCTGTCTAGGGGAATTTTATGCCTAGATATTAGGGAATTGTGTTCATTGCACATTTTTATTTACATTTTTTGTGCTCACTGTTATATGATATTGAGTATTTCTATTTAATACAAATAATTTGCACACAGTTGTATGATTTCAAGTATTCTTATCTATATTAATAATGTTATAGCTTCAAATAATTATTTACATTTAATAATCTATTTGCACACACATAACTAATAATAATCTTTAGTAAACAATTTTAACTTCAAGTAACTATTCTTAATACAAATAATTTAGTTATATGGCATAAAATATTCCTATTGAATATGTGAAATTTTTAAACACATCTATTTGACCCATAGATGGGACCCTAACAGGTATTACCAATCTCGGTCAGAGTAGACCTAGGAGTGATGGGGTATTCCAAACTTCCCAGATCTCCAGAACTTGAGCCTCACCATCAGATGCAGTTTAGAGCCATACCCAGGGCAACCATTTACAAGGTGTCTCAATATACATGAGACCTATGTGACTGCTATTAATTATGTTATGTTCTTTTTTGTTTCAAATTTGAAAATAGTATACTATAACAACTATTAGTCTTCAATCACAATGCTTTGGACAAGAGAGGAAAAAATATTTTGCATCACTACTTATTTGGAGACAAAATCATTCAATACTGTCTCAAAATAGATGCAACCCAATAATATGATAATGATTTATTACTGAGACAAGAAACTCAAAAAAAAATTGCATGTCCTGGAAGCACAATAAAAAAAAACCCATTGATTTGATGTCTCTAGCTTAAGGAATGCATTTTTTACAAGATGTTCCAAATGATTGCCATTGTGCTTGTCTTAGTAATAAATCATTATCATATTAATGGGTTGCATCTATTTTGAGACCTCCTGTATTTTCAAGTTAAAAATTTTTATTATACAAATCTGTTTGAAAAACTTGGTTCAAAATTAGTAAAACTAATTAAGCTCATTTAATTGTTTGCTTTAAGGCTAAATTAGTTGTGGCTTTCCCATTACTAGCAATTTCTGACTTTCATGTTTTGACTGTTTTTGATTTCAAATTTAGCATTATCAAAATCTGTGGCAACTCCAAATCCTCCTTCTCTTTTATCATCTTTATTTTGGATACTTTCCTAAGAGTATTTGGGGAAGAAATGAGAAGCCAAGTTCACTTAGATAGTTTGTAATTTGGCACTGTTTTTATCTACTTAAACAAACTGTTATTGGCTGGACTCTTACCATTTAAAACCTGTTTTCTTTGGGGTTCTTTTTTTTTTTTTCTCTCAAGTTTTGTTTTGTTCCTTAAAATATATAAGTGTGCTTATTAAATCCATTATCTTTGGCATGCACAATATTCACCCAATGGATTTTCTATTCACTTAAATTTTATAACTGCAGGTTTAAATTAACTTTTTTTTTTTAATTTAAAATTATATTGTTATACAAAAATTTCAAAGCTAACATCCAAAACAAGGGGACAAATTAAACTATTTTAGAATTATCTTGTATCTTTTTTTTTTTTTTTTAAGAAATATCCCATAATACTTTCATCTTATCTCAATTTTTGCATCCAGAAATGCCTACTAAATTGAACATCCTTTGCATTTAATTTGGTGAGTACAAAGTTTTGCAATATTTTGGTAATGTGTTAGCACAATTTGGTAGCTTTGGATACTTTTACTGAGGTGATGATGATAAAAAAACCACACTGGGATGCTAAGCTTGTCTACCTATGTCGTCTAATTCAGGAGCTTATACTTCATGAGTTTGAATTTGGCCTCAACGCCACAGAATCAACCAAAAACATTTCTTATTGCAAAACTTATAGTGAATCAGAATATAATGAACTTTTCCTATTTCTCCAAGATGGAATGATACCATATTATTTTACTCCTTGTGTTTTTTAAATTTTTTTTAGATTAGTTCTAACTTGTGGTTTTCTATTGAAGTCTGAGTCTCCTGAGGTTTTCAGGAATCTTTTAAGTATTCTAGCTCATCTTAACAGTGTTGTAGTCTATATGGTCTCAATTGTTCCTCTAATCTTCATTTCCCCAAATTTCTTTTCCAGCCCTTCGGAGACCATTCTGAAGGCACCAACTACAATTGGTATCACTGTCTCTTTCATGTTCCACTGCTTTTCAGCTCTCTAGCAAGATCCAAGTATTTATTATTATTAACCAGCTAGACAAGGTTTTTGACATATTTGAATAGGATGTGATTCTTGCAACATTAACCAACTACCCTTGTAAAATTCCACCAGCTTTTATTTTGACTGGGACGGTTATTTCATTTTTATTTTTTATTTCACTTGACTGTCAGTAATCGATGGCAGCAGAGACTGGCAGTGTATCCAGCAACATGTAGGTATCTTTGGTTACTCTCTGCATCTTTGCTTTAGAGAGGGGGCAAGACAGGTTCTACAAATCAATAGAACATCAGTGTAAGAGTAATGTAAATGTTCTACTGCTAATGGGTATCAGCTGTGGTGGTGGCAGTTTGCTGATAACGTTCTCTTTTACTGCTTTGTCTAGTGCGTGCTTTGGCAAACCAGTGATGCTATGGAAGCAAAGCATCATCCCTATTTTTATATATTATTGCCAGAGGGATAATATCAACTGACCCACCCTTTTGAGTCCCTTGTTTTGGGGCTACAATGTGAAGCAACTTTGAAACTTTGTATCATTTTTGACGTTACTTTTTAGATATGGTAGGTTATAATTTCTTATTACTACTACTACTGCTGTAGTTTTCTTTCTTTTTTTTTTTTGTCTCTCTGTAGACAAAAGTAACATTTTTACTTTTCAAAGCTCTTTTCTTTATTCCTTTAAATGTTCTATTATAAAACTTTTAATCTATTATTGATAGGGTCCAGTAAAGATAATGTATATTTTTATAACAATTACATAATCTTTGCATCATGTGATTCTTGATTATACTCTGCTATTTTTAATATGAACATTTCATCTCAACACTGCTTAATTGATTCTGATATTTCATGTCCTTTTATCAACTCATTCTACACCAAATCATAGTTCATTCATGTTGTGATATTCTAGTTAAATTTTCCCTGTACTAGCTTTAGGGCAAAATGCTGATAGTTGTGTGCATAAACTTGTATTAAAGTTCTACTATAAACATTAGTTTTTTTTTCTTCTTTTAAACTTAGAAAAATGTGCTTATTTTATGGGATAGAAATATTTATTATCAATGCAAAATAAAATATGTATTTTGTTTGGCTGTAAGTAGATAGCCAAATACTAGTCATAATGTTTAGTTGATATCATAAAAATCTTTTTCTACAATGACTGCTTATCATAAAAATTGCCATCATCTTTTTATGAAAGAATAAAACAAGACTGATACAAGCTTCTTGTGTTTAATGAACTAGTAAAATTCTATTTTACAATTTGCATCATCATTGTCATCAATGTATTTTCTCATCACTGCTATTGTTATAACATATATTCACATATAAAAAAATTTCACCACTTATTAATCATTTAAATATCTAGTGATTATTAAATTCATTTTAAACTGTATAATTGGGATGGCTGTAATCTATCTCAATCTGTTCATATCTTTCTATCCAGTTTATATGCACAATAATTCTGTGTCTTTTTTTTTTATATCATATGAATCACATATTTTATTTATAAAAATTCAGTACCATCCCACTGCTCTTTCTGGGACATATAACAATTTTTAAAAAATAACAATTAGAAAACATTTCTAACTGTATTCACTGCATATTTATTTTTATGTTTCTATAGTGACTTTGCAATTTCATCTTTAAAAAATTTTTTAAGACCACCTCCAGTGTTGATATTTGATTACTATTTTATAACAAAATACAAGTCTTATTTATCTGTTGAACAAAATTTACTATTTCTGTTTAATATACTATTTATTATTTGAAGAATATAGCATATTTATTGGGGTGGGGATGTATTTTCAAATTGTATAAATGATATTACCATGTTATTCAAAGCAGATCAAATTCAGATTTTGAATAGATGAAACCAATTGAAAAATTTGAATTTATTAATCTAATTTATTTGTTTATTTATTTATTTATTTTTTTTAAAGAAGATTTTTGTCAAAATTTTGAGACGCCAGAAAGTGGGTTTCTTTTTCATTTTCACTAAATTGATTTAATCAATTTGATTGACTTAATGTATAATTTGAACTTTTGTGTCTGCTTGTTCACTGATTTATCTCAAAACTGTTGAGATTGTTTGTTTTGAAATAATATAACACTATTGGATTTATCTTATAGGGGTATTGATTTGGTTTTCTATCAATTATTGATTTTTTTTTTTGGCTTTTCATCTATTTCCAATGAATGTCTAATATTACTCTATTTTAGGCATGTATTCTTGAAACTATTAAATGATCATGAAAAAATTCCTTGTTAATATAGAATTGGGAGAGAAAATAATTCAGGCATATTGAATATAGAATATTGATCACTTTCTACTATAGGTACCTCCCACAATATATTCTTTAGTGAAGGGACCAGTTTTTCTTCAGATTGTGTGTGCTAGCACATTTATTTGATGATTGGCTAAAAATAGTTTTAGAGATTTTTATGAATATTTATCAATGTATTTTGCCAAAAAATGTTTAGTTTGTATTTTTGGTTTAAATCAGATCTTCACTGAAATGTATTTGTTTTTTGTGCAATTTTTTTTATTTCTAAGTAATGAAATAAGTTTGGAATGTCCTTCCTTCATTAACGTTTTTTTTTTTTTTTTCTTCAGCAACAACTTCATGCTTATGAAGCCTGGGTTAATGCTCAGCTCCGAAAACGGCCATCAGCTCGTCAAGTTGAGGATCTAAGAAATGACGTGAAAGATGGAGTTGCTCTCATCAATCTTATTGAGGTGGTTTGTAAGTAGAATCTCTGGCATTATCTTGATATTTGGATTGAAGAATTTCTGATAATGACTTACATGTTGAGTAGGATATATATGCTTTCTTTAATTGAAAAATAACAATTTCTGTAAATAAATGCATGCATGTGTGTGTGTGTGTGTGTGTGTGTATATATGCTCAATGTCTGTGTGTGTACATAGGACAAAAGGGAAAAATAGATACATAAAAACAAAGTATTTATTCTTATGTGAAATATTTTGAGAAAGACAATGAGCAACTTGAAATTTACTTTCCACTTCTACTGGGGGAGTTTAAAGGGGGCAAACGCCCCCTCTGAAAATTCAAATACCTCTG
The DNA here is from genome assembly GCA_963585895.1 of Sepioteuthis lessoniana. Classification (NCBI taxonomy): domain Eukaryota; kingdom Metazoa; phylum Mollusca; class Cephalopoda; order Myopsida; family Loliginidae; genus Sepioteuthis; species Sepioteuthis lessoniana. The sequence goes on along the minus strand of OY757915.1, from coordinate 11,565,594 downwards.
ATTTCAATGAAAATAAAAGCATAACTACTAGGCACTAAGTAAAGTTAGTTTCCAAAATTTCATATCCTACTATAATTAATCCCCCTCTCCCCATGAGATTTATAACACAGCATAAAGCCCATTTGAAAGTGCAAATATATCCAGTTTTCATGGAAGATACATAAAAACAAAGTATGTATTCTAATGTAAAATTTTATGAGAAAGACAATGAACTACGTGAAATTTACTTTCCAGTTTGAATAGTGAGTATTAAAGAGGGAAGATAACCATGGGGAAAATTCAAATGCCTCTGATTTTAGTGTATGTGTATGTATATATATATATATATATATATATATATATATATATATATATATATATATAGCAGCCCATTGGCCTAGTGAGTAAATTGTTTGCCAATGGCCCGTGAGACTGGAGTTCAATCTCAGGTTGAGTCATACCGAAAACTAAAAAAATGGTACTTGCTTAACACTCAACATTATAAAGTATGGATCAAGGGTGAAGTCAAGCAATCCAAGGAAAGGAGTAGGTCCTCCCCTACACCTTGGTGTAGTAGGTATTGAAAAGGGGAGCCTTCGGGTTGCCCTCAACTATGGTTGCCAACTTTACTTATAGGATTTATTTGCATATATATGTATGGATCCAAGTTCATGTGTAAAATTATGGAAACCTCTATATTGTTTAATTTGTCTGTGATCTTTATTAAATTAAGTTCTTGTGTGTAAATAAGTAAAATATCATCTGTGTATCAGAAATAATTAGAATTACAAAGGATTCAGGTTAAAATTCCCTACTGGAATCAAAAACCATGATATGGGAAAACATTGATATGAATTGCAGATATCATGACTCTGATTTCCACAAAGGTTTTGTACAAGGCATAATTGCTGCTTCTGCCTATTGCCAAACTGATGAACAGATCCTGCCAAGGAAATACTTAGCAGCCTTAAAGATTCTATCTTCTTAGAACAATATTATTATAATACCTTCTGACAAAAGTGGGGGGGTGTTATGAATTCTTTTGTCTATAACCAGAAACTATTCGATTTACTTGATGATAATAACACTTATGATCAGATCTCCTGACAAACTATTTTAAAATATGTAAACGATTTTAATAAGTCTTACAAGAAATTAATCTCAAAAGAGGACAAATCTTGGTCTTCATTAATTAATTACTACCCCACCATCCCTTAAATTAAAGGTCTTCCTAAAACCCATAAACCTGATATTCCCTTAAGACCAATCATCTCTGGTATAGGATCTGCCTCCCATAACGTCGCAAAACTTTTACTTAAAGATTATTCCCACTTTTGGGTACTATCAGTGATGCACATATCCTATTTACCAACCCCTCCCCTCAGGCAGGATATGGCACAAGGTCAATTTTTAAGCGGAGTTTAACAGGTTTGAATTTAGAGTTTTCTTTCTAGACTAGTTGCCTCACCAAAGCTGAAGAACCTAGTCTGCCCTACTATTTACCCATAGCTGGAGGGAGAATTATTGGATTCATACCTTTCCCAAGGGTATTAGTGCTATGTGAAATGCAATCAGTCTCGTCCAGGATTTGAACTTGTGTCACCGTGTCCATTTCCTACGACGATAACCATTACACCACCGGCACCTCCACATATCAATAATTCTGGTTCACTCCTTAACAAAATAATCAACATTAATATGATAAACAAATCCTTAGCTAGTCTTGACATCAAATCCCTATACACTTACATACTGGTTGATAAATGTATTGAATGTTTAGAGAACCAACTTCAAAAAACAATTACTAGCATTGCTTGCAACATAAATCTCCTTATTAGGGTTGTAATGTGTTAGTTAAGTCTGGCATCAATGCTGTTTTTAAGTTATTGAAAATTTTTGACAATTGACCAACCAATTCCACTTTGTCTTTTTTAAAAAGTTTGTTTAAAGGTGCTCTTCGTGTGTGCATATTTGGAATGTAATTGCTATCATAACTAGCTAACCCCAAAAATGATTGTAGGGACAATACATTTGTTGGAGCAGGCATATTCCTTATTGTGTTCACACAACTAGGATCAGGCCTCCTACCTTTTTTGTCAATGATTTGTCCCCAAATACTTAATTTTTAGTAAAATAAATTCACATTATTCAATACTCAGCTTAAATTGATATTCTTTTACATTTTTGAAAACTTCCCTATCCATGTCATACATTTTCTTCTTGGGTTTTACTTTTTATCAATATATCATCCAACAAAGGGGTTTAGCCCACTAAGCATGATGTCCATCACCTGCTGGAATATCACTGATGCTACCTTTATTCCAAGTAGTCATCTAAGAAATTTAAAAAGCCCCTTGTGCATGTTAATCATTAGTATTTCAGCACACTTTTCATTGACTGATATATGCAGATAGGTCTCTGATAAATCCAACTTTGAAAATATCTGAACCCCTTTTAATTGTCCAAAAATTCCTTCTCCCAATGGGAGAGGATAAATAGTTTGTTTCAAGAAGTCATTTAGTCCTGTCAAATAATCTGCACAGATTTTTTATCTTTTTTTTTTTTTTTTTTTCTCCATATATGGTTGGGCTTGCCCAGAGACTATAACTATTTTTTTTCGATTACCCCCAATTTTTCCAGCTGTTCCAGTTCTTTGTCAATGCTGCAAATGGTATTTGCCTTTTTTGTCAAAATATTGGTGTTGTATCCTCTTTTATTTTGAATTTTGCTTTTACTTCTGAGCAAAATCCAAGACCCTGTGAAAAATATTTAAGGGAAATTTGCTTTGAGTTCCCTTTTCAGTTTTTTGGTGTTAGTTGATGATCCATCTAGATTTACAAAACATGTTTATTGGTAAGTTGAACCAGTCAAATGTCTCCATCTAGTCCATACTGAAGAGGTCTTGCAATCAATCCATAACAAATGCATTTAATTTTTTCTCTTTCTCTGAGAAAAAAAGTATTTGTGACAATTTTGCCCAAGAATTTACATCCTGTCATCTCTCTGCTGAAATTTTTTTTATTTAAAATTTTTTTTTTTCATTAGAGTTAATTAATGTTGGTCTATTAATTCTTTTTCCGGTTTCAGCATTTATTATTGTTGTCTAAACTTATGTCCAATTGAAAAGTTGACATTTTTATTATTTAGTTGAACATTTGTATATTTTCTTTTTTTCATCATCTTGACTACTTTTTGTTCAGTAGTACAATGGACCAAATTTTTATTTTTCATTTTATTTTTGGGCTTTTTTCTGCAATGGGAAAATTTATGTCCTTTGTTTGCACAATTTTTACACTTTGTTTTTAAAATGACAAATGTAATTCGTCACTACCAAAGCAAGGGTTAGTTTGAAAAGAAGTTCTTTTTTTTCCTACCTTTTGACTTATTTCAGACTGTGTAAATATGAGAAATGTATCATTCCTCAATTTTTGCCGTGTCTGCCCTTAAGTTTAAAATATGTTGACATTCATCCATGAGATTTTGAAGTGTTATCTTTTGGTCTTGTTCTAATTTTGTTTGCAATCTCGATCTTATTTCTGCATCTTTTGATGCAGTCAGGCCTTGGATGAAAATTAAGCATTTAAACATATCTGGTGTTATTTTGCTCCATCTAAATTTTTCATATTCTCTGTTGACTATACTGGCAAAAGTCGAGTAATCCTCGTTTTCTTTCTTTATAAGATTCAAACACTACCATTGTGTATTGAAAAGGGAATTGTTTCCTGGAATTAAATTTCTCCAGGATGTCTTTGGAGTATTGAATTTGCATACTTTTCATGTTCTATAGTGCTGCACTTACCTAGTAATAATTGTACCATTTTTTTTTTTCCATCTGACCATGTTCTTCCATCCAACCACAGTCTTTTTGGAATATTTCTTCATAATTCTGAAAGTATGCTCTGAATGTGACTTCTTCGTCTAGTTTGTATACAAATTTACCAATCGAGTTGATTACGGAATCCTTAGAAAAGATAGAACTGCCTTGATTATTTTCTCTTTTTGAGAAAGTTTCCAGTAATTTTGAAAACCTTTTTCTTGTTGCTCAAGTTCTTTTTGATGCCTTTCTAAGTCTTCTTGACATTGGTTCTCAAATTTTTCCATTTCCTGTTTGCGTGAAATTTCTTGCAGTTTCCAGAATTCCAACATGCAATTTTTAAAATCCTCTGTTTTTGTGAATGAGTAGTACTAGTCAATTTGTACTTCCAATAAATGTTTCTGCATGCTTGTTTATGCTTTTCTGCTATCATAGTCAATCTGTTGTTTCAGTTGTGATTTTTTGAATTCTGTTCGCTAATCTGTGTAATTTTCTGAATCTTCATTGCCAATCTGCTGTATTGTTGAGATGAATGATACACAGTTAAGAATGAGTGCTTAATATATTTATTCAGCAACAGTATCTATTGCTAACAGATACATACAAAAAGATACTGTACAATAAGTTACAAACAATTAACAAGAGAATTTACAAGAAATAGTGGAGGATCAAAATGCTATATAGCCAAACGAAGTAAGGTCAGTAAGAATATTAATCATCTTAATATCGACATAGAAATCAAAGTCCATAATCATAGGCTATTTATGGCTATGAGCCAGTCCATCTGGTAGAGTGCTGAAGGGGTGTTAGCCACTCTACAACACTATGTGATGGCTGCTTCAATTTATAAACCTAAATATTAATAGTATATTAAACTATTGTTGTAACCTAACCAAAAGGTTACTGAATGAGAAATAACCAAAATGGCGGTTGAGAATGAAATAGAAATCTTTATAACCGCAACAAAATACAATACTCACCAACAGCGTGAAGAAGGTACCCATTGCTAGTAGTGACTACTTAGCCAGAAAAAATACCCCCCTCACAATAGTGTCCAATGTATTTATGAGGAATGGGATATACCCATTACTGCCAAAGCACAGTCTTTGTATGTGGTGTATTCAATAAGTTTCCAGACTTTTTTGTACAGGCATTTAAAATTGTCATAGACTCTTGAAAATTCACTATGTTATTGCTATACATCTTATGAGATGACTGACCAATTTGTATGATTTCAGGTTCATATGAACAACTACAGCAGCAATTGGAATACACCCTACTAAAGCCTGATTGTCACAGCTGGTGAATTTCAAAAATGCAATCTGGATGTGTGGACACTTTAGAAGAACAATATGCAATAAAATTGTGTTTTAAACTTGGAAAAAATACCACAGAAACGTATGGAATGCTTCCGACTGCTTTTGGAGCATCTTGCATGAATTGAGCATCAGTTTTTGAGTGGCACAAGAGATTAAAGGCAGGCAGGGAGTCTGTGAGGGATGATGAGAGGTGTGGGAGGAGTAAGGAAGTCAATACACCAGAGTTAATTGGCCAAAGGGTTAGGATTACTATGTTGAGGTTTTAAGGGAGTTCATGAAGAGATTCAGTCAGAAGAGGACGGCACTTTTCAAATCAGGTCAGTGGCATTTCTACCAGGACAATGCTCCAGTCTATAACTCCATCCTTGTCACAGACTATTTGACCAAGATGAGCATCAAGACAGTTCCTCAGCCTCCCTATTGTTCAGACCTTGCTCTGTGTGACTTTAGGTTATTCCCTAAGCTCAGAGGCTGTCGTTATGAGACAATTGAGGAGATGAAAGTGGCTGTGACGAAGGTCATTGACACTCTCACACAAGAAGAATTCCATGGAGCCTTCCAGAAGTTGTTGGAACAGTACAACAAGTGCATTGCAGCCAGAGGAGATTACTTCGAAGGAGACTAGGGTTTCATGTGTGTACTATCAATAAAAGTGCCCATACGAAAAAAGTTTGGAAACTTATTTAATCATAAGCTTTTCATTCTGGATATTCCCACATGCTTTGTGTGGAATTCTTTAAGAATTCACTGGTAGGATATATCCCCCCTTCCCTTTTAGATTTACTCTGCAAAGAGTCAATATCTTTTCCTTTTTGGTTTAATGCCAATTCTCTCTCTATCCCTTCTTTTCCTCTTTGTCTTTTTTGTATTTTTGTCTCAAGAGCTTTTCGAGGAATGGGCACATCAGATATGTTGAAAAGAACTTCTTTAGGCTCAATATCTACTGGAGTATCATTCTCTTCATTTGCATGCCTACTTTTTGTTTGATTCAAGTACCTTTAGTGTACCATTTTTGCTCCTTTGACTAAATATATCATCCTGCCGATTCTTTTGATGAAAGTGCCAGCTTCCCTATACCTTTTGCCCATCTGATACATTCAGTAAAAACCTTTTCACCCACTTCATAAAATTTATTTCCAGTTTTTTGTACTGTATGCTTGACTTTTTTCTTATTGGGTATCAGCTTGTCAAAGACCAATCTTATTTTCCATACAAACATAATTTCATGGCCGAAGGCACATTATTATTTATACTTGTAGAAACTGTTGCAATGCACCATCTGCAGACCCGCCATTGGATATTTTAGAGCCCTCTTAAAGGTACCCACAAACTGTTCTGCTTGGCTGTTGCTTCTAGGGTGGTAAGGGGCAATTATGTGCTCTACCACAAACAATTTACAAAATCCCTTGAATTCTTTTGATGTAAATTGGGTGGCATTGTTAGAAACAATGGAATCTGGAACCCTGAACTCAGTTTGTGTAGAAACCTAATTACTTCTCTCATTAGTTTCTTGCATTTCAATATCTGGCCACTTGGAAAAACTGTTTACAACAATCAAATAATATGAAACATTAAATGGACCAGCAAAGTCTATATCCAGATGTGGTCAGTTTATGGTCTATGGGTTGTACTTTATTGGTTGTGTTTTAGCTGCCAAAGCACAGCCTTTGTATAACTTTACCAAACTTTCAATGTTTCTATCCATGCTATGCCAGTACATATAACTTCTCATGAAGCTTTTCATTCTGGATATTCCTGCATGCTTTGTGTGGAATTCTTTAAGAATTCATTTCTGTAGTGATGGAGGTTCCACCACTCTTTCGCTGTACATTAGAATATCATTGCAAATTGAATATACCTTAGATTCTGTTGTACTCCTGTCTTTTAGTTTTTTCTTTATTTTCACAATATCTTTTATTTCTTCCAATGTCATGGGTAGTTCCCACATAGTATTGCATAGTTTTTTTTAAAATCTCTACTTCCGGTTGTAGAGAAACAATGACTGCATCTTCCGAAGGTTTACTATTTTGGGGGGATAAGTATGGACAATCCATCCACGTGACACAATTTACTTTATGGCAAGAATTCCTTTGATTTCTTGGCAAAACAAACTGATTGGACTGTTCCATAACTGAAACTGTTCCATCCAGTCTGTTCCAAAAAGGTTATTTGTATTTTTCATTACAGTCTTAATTTTAATGTTTTCTCATTCAATGTCACATTTGTTATAAATTCCCCTTCAAATTTTATTTACTGGCCTGTAACACTGAGCAATTATCTTGGCAACCGTTAACATTAGTTCTCCTATTTTTTCTATGCATATACATTCATTATGTTTAAGTTAGACCTGCTATCCAATTATTATTTAATATTTTTGTTAAGGATTTTTACCTGCACAAATTTCCTTATATTCCGACTAGAAGATTTGTAACTTTAATGTAATTATTCACTCATTATGTCTTTTTTTTTTTTTTTTTTTTTCCTGTAATGAAAACATTCTGTGTCTTTGTATGGACAGTCATTGTCAAAATTAATTTTCCACATGTGTAACAGGGGTTTGGAGTCATATTTTTTTCTTCACTTTATTTTCTTGGTGCACTTTTTTTAATGTGTGGCACACCACTTACTTCAATATCTTTAGCATCTTGCCAAACATTTATAAACCTCTGACAATCTTCTGCTAGATTTTGCAAAATCAGATTGGGTTCACTTTCAAGTTTATTTATAACCTTCCCCCTAATTTCAGTGTCTTTTGTTGGCACCAAACCTTATACAAATATCAGACATATAAAATTGTCGGGGTTTAATTCTATCAGTTTGAACCCTTCACACTGATCGTTCACAATGCTAGCAAATGTTAAGAAATCTTCATATTCCTTTTTTATTAAGTTCATGCATTTTCATCTTTTAGGAACAATGTCTTTGGGCTGAACACTTCAGAAAGCAAAGTAATAGTTTTTTTTTCTCAATAATATGTAATATATGAACTTCATGTGTTCGATAGCACCTAGTTTTGTTTGCACAATTCTGACTTTTTTGTGGTTGGACCAATTGGAACAGTCCATTTGTAAAGGTCTTTGTATCTACGGAAATATGATGAAAAAGTTAACTCCTCTTCTGGCATATAATTAAATTCAGCAATCATATTTACGATAACATACTGTGAAAAAAACGTTTTCATTCTTGTTACTTGTTAATATTTTCCGTTGTTGTTCTTCAAACAATTCTTTGAATTTTTCAAGCCTTTGTTTGTAATTTACCATTGTTGAACTTATTTCAATATTTCCTGTAAAGCTGTTTTAAAATCCCCCATTTTGTACTTTATATGAACTAACTTTTCTACAAAAGTGTTTTTTTTTTTTTACACAACTGTCTCTCAAAAACACTTTGAATCTTCCTACTAATTTAACTTCCAATGTAACACCTTTACATAAGAAAACCTCTCAACAATTTTTGTAAATTGAAAAAAACAATTTCCCATTTCACGTGCCTTTTGTTACATTTCCAGTTTTTTGTAGTTGGAATAATATCCTGTATTTTTCTAAATGTTGTATTTCGGACAACTTAGTTAAATCCATATAATCCTTTGAAAATTCTTGTAGCTGAAAAATGCTTTGTAGCTTTTGTAATTTTTGATCTTCCTTCACCAATATAGCCTTGGTGAATTTTACATGAGTTTTGTCAATATCTTTGTTCATAAAATATTTATTCATGAATGTTTATGTGTGTTCTGTTCTGTTGAAATCTATGTTTGCCAAAAAGTTGTACTGGTGAATATTTGAGTTCAACCGAATCCTTTGTTGCCAAATGTTGTAAACTAACAAAAGGTTACTGAATGAGAAATAACCAAAATGGAGGTTGAGAATGAAATGGAAATCTTTATAACATCAACAAAATACAATACTCAGCAACAGCGTGAAGAAGGTACCCACTGCTAGTGATGACTACTTAGTCAGCAAAAATACCCTCCTCACAAAAGTGTCTTCTGTATTTATGAGGAATGGAACATAACCATTACTATTCACCAGTAGAGTATATAACAACTATATTATAATATTTTGGCTGAAGCTTGGCATTAAGAGCCTGTGGATATTCCTCTCCAAAACATTCAATAATATCAAAGCAGTACCTTTCATAAATTAGAGTACAATTTCTGAAGGTTCTTTCTGAACCCAGTCAACAACAGGTATTTCTGCTTGTACATATTATATATTTCTGAGATCAGGAGTTGTTATTATTCTCTACGCATTGTGGACTACTATAATCACATTTTGGCTGTTGTACTCTTTGGCCTTCATCAGGTGCCTTTTAATGTACTCTGTAATCTCTTTGGAATTCCAAACTTAACACTTCATTTGAATCATGGGGGTAGACTGTTCTCATTCTGCTGTTCATTCCTTGGAGGTATTTCTCATTAGGTACTTTAAAAAATTTTTTTTTTTTACCACTATCAAATAATAAATAAATATGTGTCTATGATATATATTTGTTTTTTGAAACTGAATGCCACTAATGGGAATAGAATGTTTAAAACTTTCTCATTTTTTTCATTTCATTGAGCCAATATAAAAATTCATGCCAAAGCATTAAGTGTTCAGAAAGCAGAGAAATGGACCCTTGTGCACAAATGCTCTGTGGATGCTTTACTACTTATATAATTTCTTTGATGAAATCCACATCATCATCAGATGTGTATTTTATCATGTGATTCTCTACATATTAAATCTTCCTTTAATCATATGTTACTAAATATGACAGACATTTTCTTTGATCTTGCCAACAATGGTTACATCACATTGATGAATATATTACACATTTTAGTGTTTCATTCTGACACAGCAATATCAGTAAACATTTAGAGTCAATAATTATTGAAGTTTTCCCTTAACTTGTTTCCTGTAAACTTGCTTTTCAAGTTTTAAAGAAGTGAGAAAAGATATTGTATGACAATAAAAATAAAATATAAAAAAGTAGTGTATATATTTACCCAACCACCCTGCTACAAACAGGTCAATTTTTAAGTGGTGTTCAGCTGGTTTGAATTTCCTTCTCCTTGACTGGTTGCCTAACCTAGGCTAAAACACCTAGTCTGCCCTACTATTTACCCATATGGGATTGCTGATTCCGTTTCCCCATGACAATAACCATTATGTTAAATGTGCCTCAAAAATTAAAAAGTGTATGACAATAAAAAAAAATATATCTGGGATTTTGCTATTAGGTGAATTGCCAAGAGTAACCAGAAGATTATGTCTTATTTAGTTAGACTAATTACAAAAAGAAATTTATAGATGTGGGGAGGAGAGGCAGTGACCAACCACCCTAAATAAGACTCCATATTTATCTCTTAATACCTTCCCTCAGTTAATCTCTTTTCTGGGCAGTTATTCAAACTAAGGATTTTGATGATTTTGTTATCCAGTGTCTTTTTATCATGTTAGCTTTCTTTGGCTAAGTACAGAGGGAAAAAAGTAGGATATCAAAAATATAAGAAACTAAAAAACTGACTTGGTGTTATATTACTATTATACATACTATTAATTCTATTCATTTAAAATTTGAGCCCAGTCAACCGGGCTCTAAAATACTCTGACAGCATCTCTTCAGAGAGGTAATATGAGTGTCCTAGATATGTCACTAAACCATCTGATGGTGAGGCTTTAGTCCTGGAGCTTTGTGAAATGTGGAGTACCTCTTCATTACTCCCAGGTCCCCTCTGACCCGGTTTGGTAGCACCTGATAGGGTTCTATTTATGAGTCAAATAGAACTATTTGACATTTAAACTCTAGGCCAACAAAGGTTTTATGCTTAATTGAATTGTTAGAAATAAAGCTGTTTGATGATTTTATTGCGTGCAAAAAAAATACTGATGTTTGTAGCTATATGTAACTCACTAAAATTCCAAGTACAAAAACACATAGATTACAAATGGTATGGCAAATCTCAAAATTACTGTTATCTGAAAATAATTAGGCAGACTGAAATTCAAATGAATTCTTAAAAAATTTGCCAAGTCCTTAGCAGAATTTATGAACATTTTTTAAAATGCACATCAGATGATATACACTCACACACTTAATTTTAACACAGCTATATGATTGAGCATTCTCTTATCGCCAACATGAGAATATTACTATATTGTTAAAAAGTCATTTCTAATTTTTTCCATATGAATCAGTCATTTTTGTAGATAGTGATAAAGAAATGACAGGTTATGACAAATATTTTGTTGACATTTTATGTTTGGTGTACATGTTGCTAGAAAAAGCTAATGATTCATGAAATCATATACTTTTTTCTCAAGACAAAAAGAAAAACTAGTTTCACTTTTTTTAATGGAAAATGTATATGAACTTATTCAATGTTTGTAGCATATCTGACCCAATGTAGTGGTATCTGTTAGGGTCCCATCTATGTGTCAAATAGATCTGTTAAAAAATGATTTGTATTCAGTTGCACTATGTGCAGAAAAATCTTAACTACTACAGAAAAAGATAAATGTACAATAAATATAATTCTTTAACATCTAGGCATAAAATAACCAGACAGGTTGACATGCTTTTTTAGGAGTAGTGGAACTGGTCCATTACTATTTGTATACTGCTGTTTAGAGCAGTGCAGTATCAAGTCATATGGATAACATCTGTGTTACTTGGTGCACAGTTTGGTCCATGTGGTTTTGGTGGACATGTTGGTCAAGGTCAACTGACATGCATGCTGAGGAGGTCAAGCATTCGTATCACGCAACTGAGACTCACACCCTTTGGCCTCGGGGGGGGGCATCCTACCCAGGCTTTCACTAGCTTTGGTAAGACCAAGTTTATTGTTTGGTGCATGAGGTGCCCCAGTAGAGGAATACTGATGGGACCAAGAATTTTTGCGCCCGACGCGCACTTGACCTTCAGCTTGTGCCTGGCTCTCCACATTAAAATGGCTTTGTGCCATATTTAAGCATGGTGAGATGCTGGATAAATACCAGTAAGTCATATGGAGACCTTTACATGAACTATGTAATACCAATTCGTAGCACTCTTCTGCAAACTACTAATTCTTATGTACTAATATACCAAACATTCTAGGTTCTGATATACAACACATGACATTAAATTCATTGCCCAGTCAGCTGGGACTCTAGAATACACCAACTGCTTCTCTGCAGAGAGGTAAGACACCCTCCCAAATGAGCGTCCTGGATATGATGCTAAAATCACTGATGTTGAGGTTCTAGTAATGCTGGAGCTTTGGGGAATGTGGAGTACCTCTTTATTGCCATCACACCTAGGTCCACTCTGGCCCGAAGTGGTAGCACCTGATAGGGTCAAATAGAACTAAAATGTGTACTTATGATGAACTGAATTGTTTGAAAAAGAACTGTTTTCGACACTGAAACTGCATACTTATGTTAAACTGAACTGTTTGAAAAAGAACTGAACTGTTTACTTAGGCTAAATTGAATTGTTTGAAATAGAACTGTTTTGACATTTAACTGTTTGTAATCAAAAGCTATACTTATACTAAACTGAATTGTTTGAAATTTAATTAAGCAGTAAATGACCTGAAAAAGTTGATATGCCATAAAACAAAACAAACAACCATTAAATTCAGTCTATTTAGCATGTGAGTCATTCAATGAATAAGGTGAATTTTGCCTAAGGCAATAGAAAACACTATTTACAGTTACACATTTTTCAAGGAAATCAATAGTGATGGGTCCTTTCATGTCCCAGAACACTGTTGGTATGATCTACTTTACTGACTGCTGTGCCCAGAATTTTTTCTTTACCAGAGTGTTGGTGTGTTTCAACTCTATGAACTGTCTTTTCTACTCAGGTTTGTTGTCCCAAACTCATGTTCACCCCATTTATAAACATTTTTTTAGCTAAAACATACTTCATACACATTGCATATTCTTCTGTAAATTTCACATGGTTTGCATTTCTCAGCCAGCAAAAATTTGATGACAGACCTCTGTTCAAGCCTAGAGTACTCTGCTTGATTTACCACCACTTTGAATAGCCTTAAAACAAATATTTTTGTGAGATTAGAATAATTTTTGCTATAAATCAATTTCAATCAATGCAGAGTTTATATTTATGGAAAAAATTCTGAAAAAAAAATCTATTTTGCTTTTTTTAAAAAAAATTTCCCTTGTTTATTGAATGATCCTCATATATTAACATATTTTGAGTTGTAGAAATCAAGTTGTTGGGCACTTCTAAATATAAAACTTTAAAAATTTCAGTTATCTTGAGACAGTTTAGTGAATTTGCTGATTACACTTTTATTAAATTTGATTCAACTTTATATATTAAAGAATGTTGAAAAGTTATTTTCATTTTATATGTTGAATGTTGAATTCATTATTCTAGTAAAGGTAGTAAAATTATTGAGGGTTTTAATTGGTCAATTTGAATTAGTTTTGTATATTCTTTTAATTTTTAATTGGAATACACTTTTCTGATTTGTGTCTACATCAATCCACTTAGCTATGTAGATTTTACTTGTTCTGCAATCTAGTTTGGTCATAGGGCAATTAATGACCCATATCTTTGGCTGGAATAGCCTGGTGGAGCCAACCCCTCTCCAGGTCTACAATTGGTCTGAATTCAATTTTACTTGTCCTAGATCAGTTGCCATACCAAGGTTAAACAACCCAGTTTGCCTACTATTCACCCATAGCTGGAAGAAGAATTAGCAGTAATACCCTTGGAAAAGGTATGAATCTATGTGAAATGCAAACAGCCTCATTCAAGATTTTAACTTGGGTAGCTGAGTCCAGTTCATATAACAATAATCATTATATCACAATTGGTTCTAATGTACCTACTGTGTGTATAATGCTTTCTGTTCTGTTATAAAGATATTTTTAAAAAATTATGTTGCTACAAAAGTTTCCAACACTTTTTTATAAAATCTTTTATTCATATAAGTTTTTGACATCATTACTCACTCATCAAAGTATTTTCTCTGGCTTTGTTTGGCCTTGCACCATCTTTCAGCAAAATTGTATTATATGATAAAAGAATGATTTATTAAAATCACTGGCTAGATTTGGAGAATACACTATAAGTGATAGAACTTCACATCCCAGCTCCAATATATTTTGCTACGTCTCATTTCAACTTAGAATGAATGTAGACATGCAGCTAAATTGTTTGTTAATTTTCTTACAATATTTTTGTTTCAATTTACCATTCAAATTATCCAAATTTAATGTAAGATTAATTGTTTAGGTTCTAGCAATTTATGATAAAGAACTCTCTTTAAATCTTAAAGCCCAGTCAGCTGGAGCTGTGGAATATACTGACTGCAACTCTGCAGAGAGGTAAGACACCTTCTAATGAGTGTCCTGGATATGGCACTAGACCATCTGATGGTGAGGCTTCAATCCTGAAGCTTTGGGGAATGTAGAGTATTCCATCATTCCATTACTCTCAGCTCTACTCTGACTCGGAGAGGTAGAACCTGTTAGAGTTCTAGCTATGGATCAAATAGATTTGTTTAGTCATTTAATCCTTTAAGTCCAACCAACCTTAAATCTCACCTAATAAATTTTTCCCAATAGCTTCCATTAATGTTGAGATATTAAAGATTGATCTGGATATAGCCATGATTTTCTTTATTTTAGATTCTTATGATAAATTGTAATGGAACCACCTTGATTGTCCAAATGCATTGCTCACTGTCACTATATGTGACTCCATGCTGTGATCATTGCAGTTTTGCATATGCCAATCAAGGCATATGAAGGCCTTGGAAGTGTCACAAAAGAAAAAAGAAAAGTAAAATAAATAAAGTTTGAAGGACTGGATTTGCTAATGGATGGGTGTGTATGTGTTACTTTGGGACCTTTAGTTCTGTTTCCTATCCCTTGTGTGCAGTATGAATTTTAACTTTCCATTGCTAAGTTTTCAGACTTGACATGACCTGGGCCTCTGCATCACCCTTACTGTCCCAAGTGAATCTCTCTTGCCAACTGACTGCACCTGTATATATGCAGGGAGTGACTCTTTCTCTACTTTCGGGCCTTGGCCACTCATAGACTAAACATAAAGATATTGTCTGTATGTCTCCAGGACACCCTAAAAAGTGTGACAATAAAATTGAACTCTCTTAAGTTGTAGCCTTACTTGGCCATCTTCACTTAGACTGAAAGAAGGGAATGAGTGGTTCACACACAAAATATGTATGGCCACATACACGCAAACATACTCAACATATGCTTACACACACTCACACAGGTATGTCTAGGCTCCTATATGGATAAAACATATACACACACACACACATGTGCGCACATACTTATGGTCAATTCACGACTATATACATATGTATACATAAATATATGTGCCTACACCTATTCATATGTCCACCATGATATGCATATACTCAGTGTTTCCTTACACACACATCCATGTGGATATATCTTGGCCCACACACACACACACACACATATATATATATACACCCATGGTCAACTTGCAACTCTATACATTACCACACCAAAGGTCTTATAGTGTCAAAAAATGTATATTCTATTGCTATTGAATATAATATCCTAAATTATATTTTTCTGTGTCAAGTAAGAAGAGAAAGACAAGTATATAAACACTGATAGAAATTCATTTAGGTAAAATCCATTTTCCTATCTCCTGAATTTTTTGTTTACTTCCATTGACTGGTTACACAAACAAAGAGCTGAATAAAGTTTAGACATTTTTTTATGCTAAAGATAAAAGAGGTAACTTGTATGAATCTAGTATTAGTAGTTTGCTAATAGGCAGTAGAAAATTATTTTTCAGATAAAACATTAAAAGGAAAAGAGGTCTGATTGTTTTGTATTGTGAATGAAGCTATTTTTTTTTATATATCAAGATGGTGAGCATACTGTCCACAAAGAATGTTGCAGCTCAACTCAAATTTTTGACACTTTATGATCCCCCTGGTATTTGATTGTTTGATCATATTCTCTGGAGTGATGGATCATGCTTTGAACTGTTTACTAATGTGAGGTGTTTACTCTATGTGGTGTTGGCTAACTGGTACATTGTGAGAAGTTGATTCCAAGCCTGGACAACTTGTGTAATGGAAATAAAAGGCAAGAGGCCATTTTTAACAGGATAATGTTACAGCACATAGCAAAAACAACAAAATAATAGTTTAAACAGTAGTCTTTGTCTATTATGTTTTGGCTACATCAGTGAGCAGATCTATTGAGAACATATATTCTGGACAAACTGGTTAGGAGAAAAAAATTAGGACATTATCCAGCTGTGGGGAAACAGTCAAATATGAATAAAACAAAAATATGGCACTGTAAAAACAGGTATCAGACAGCTTGACCCAAAAGTTCAGTATTCAGAAGAAAAGCTGTATTTACCTTACCCTTCCATCATGAACAAGATGCAACACAGTCAAGTTTTTAGGTATAGATTGAGGGTAAAGCTGAAAATTGCTTAGTTTCTGTTGGCATCCCCACTTTGGGAGGTATACCAGGTAATGAACACAACCCTTGTCCTTTTAAATTATGGCTTGGGTATTGGCTGAAGCCAACCTCTTCAATCTTATCATCCTAATATGAACTCCAGAGTGAAAATGAAAGGTTCTACTATACTAAAATGTACTTTACATACAAACACTGCATGAACTGGTATACAACATTGGTGCATATATATATATATATATATATATATATATATATATATATATAATGTGTTTGATTAAATAATAAAGACACATTTTGTCTATATAATTTTATTAAGATCCTTTCAAGTTTCGTGATAAGTGTCTTCTTTTCAGTTTGAAATTGGTGGATGAATTTACCAAAATTGTCCCAAGCACTTTCAGATCTTTCATTGGGTATCATCAGGGGTTGCTTGCATGTATAAAGGGTGTTTTGAAAGAGTTTTTTGGGTTTTTTATAACATTCCAGAGTTGAATAAAATTGAGAGGCTGAGGAATTAAAAAAAAAACAAAAAAAAACAGAACGCTATCAATAGAAATAGAATATTATCAAGAAATATTGATTATTTAAAGAAAAAAGAAAACTAAAGGCATTTCAAAACATTGTTGCTATTTGCAAAATTAATTCTATTGATTCTAGGTATTTTGTTTTTATATGTAGGGCTTCTAGGATATGGAGTTGTAGCTTATTAATTTTGTGAGCTATTATAGTGGTGTTTTCAATTTGAATTTTTCAAAATTTGGATTTGGGAATAGAATGGATTTGATAAATTCATCCACCAATTCCAACTTGACAAGACACTTATCAGGAAATTTAATAAGATCTTAATAAAGTTATATCGACAAAATGTTTCCTTATTATTTCATCAAATATGCTTGAACATATATATAATATGATGCCCAAAGATTTAGGGAATTGGAGCAAATTGATCAGCAATCACTTTGTGGATCTATACAGTTATACAGTGTCTCTCTCTAATCATTCCACTTGAAATGACTCACCAGGAAATGAAGGACTATTTCAGTTTTATAAATTCTTTTCTCATTTTAACTGAATTGCCTTATGTTTTAAATTCTCTGAACTTCTAGGTAGAACGTTTTATATATGTTTAATTAAGATATATATATGTATGATGACTATTCTATTTTGACAAATAATAGCTGTCTTTACCATCAAAATTATATCTCAACATCCTGATAAATAATTCAACTTGTGAAAAATATACTAGATGTATATATGATAAGGTAGTAAGACATGTATATTGTTTGATTATAGTTACAAGCATAGCAAGATAACTGGGGACAATGCAAACTGTTGGTTTTATTTCAAAGTATCTTCTCTTAGACTTTTATTGTCAAAAGATACAAGTCCATAGAAGTTTCATGCTGGAGCTTTTTTCTCAAGTTTTGATTTTGAAGTTAACTTCTCCTAGAAGAGTTGCTTTCACCATAACTTTGTCATTAGATTGGAGCCCCTTCTTCCCTTGGCCCAGTTGGCTGGAGCTGCAGAATACACTGTCTGCTTCTTTGGAGAGGGGTAAGACTCCTCCAACAAGTGTCTTGGATATGACATTAAACAATCTGATGGTTAGGTTCCCGTAATCCTAGAGCTTTGGGATATGTGGAGTACTCCTTCATTGCAATTGCTCCCGGGTCCACTCTGGCCCAAAGTGGTAGCACCTGATAGGATCCTATTTATGGGTCAAATAGAACTAAACTGTGTCCTTATGTTAAACTGAATTGTTTGAAATAGAACTGTTTATATGTATAAAAATGGATTTGGCATTGAATAACATACAATGGTTGTTATGCCATAAAACCAAACCAAACCTCTTCTACCCCATTTTTATATATATATATATATATATATATATATATATATATATATATATATATATATTCATTCATTCCATGCATACTCCATATACTCTTGAATTGCATTCACTGAGGAAATTTGAATGATGTCAAAGGTAATTTTGAATGAGTTGAGGTAGCATGTTGAAAAAAAAAAGACAAGGCAGTTTATTTAAAAAGAAATTCTTTAATCCGCTAAAAAGAAATAGAAATCAAATGCAATGATTCTCTAAGAGCTACTATATTCATTATGAATGGAGGTGAGTCAATGTTGGTCTACAGCTGAATGTTTACAGGCATTGCAGGAAGATAAAGGCTAGGTATATTGTTTAGACAATGTTAACAACCATGACTTAAAATGATAGGCTGATCAGTATCAGTTGATTTAATAAAAGGTCTGAATTTTCTATCTTGAGCAAATCATTTTTTTTTTTTTTAATATGAATCTTATAAGCATCTCATCCTAAAAAAATACACTGCATGAATGTATAGTTAAATGAATTTGTTTTACAAATAAATCAAATTCATATAAGATAGTCTAACACTGACACAGTCAAAGGTGCTTGATGACAGTCAAGTTTATCATCTATGTGATCATCAGACCAAGTAGCTTTCATGTGTTGGATATCCTTTTATATACTGTTGTATAGAGCATGATGGGAAGACCGATCTAGTTTGTGCAATATGATGGGAAGAGTGATTTAATTTATGCTATGTTGTTATTTGTGTGTTTATATCATATTACTTTTGTGATATGCTAGTTTATTTAATGCTATGTTTGATTTGATATTTTCATTATTGTTATTCCTTGCAAGTTTTATCATAATTGTTTATATATATATATATATATATATATATATATATATATATATATATATATATATAGAGAGAGAGAGAGAGAGAGAACTATTTATTTCCAAAAACTATGAAAAATACAGGAGCACAATTATAACTTTGGATGAAGAATGCTTTTAGCTACAAAACATTTATTCCACATATGGGGGACCTCTCAATTTCTCATGTATGTATCTGTGGGTGCATATATATATATATATATATATATATATAAAAGTAAAAAAAAAAAAAGTAAAGTTGGCGACCATAGTCGAGGGTGACCCGAAGGCTCCCTTTTCGATAGCTTACTACACCAAGGTGTAGGGGAGGGCGCGACTCCTTTCCCTGGATTGCTCCACTTTACCCTTGATCCGTACCTTATAATGCTGAGTGTTAAGCAAGGAGGCATCAAGTACCATTTTTTGAGTCTTTGGTATGACTCGACCTGGGATTGAACCCAGGTCTCCCGGGCCATTGGCGAACACTCTAACCGCTAGGCCAATGTCCGGTTGTGTGTGTGTGTGTGTATATATATATATATATATATATATATATATATATATATATATATATATATATATATATATATATATATATATATATATATATTTTTTTTTTTTTTTTTTTTTTTTGGTACATCATATATGAAAAATTATTTTAAACAAGGGAAACATACTTTAATAAAGACTAAAATATGACTAAAAAGAAAGGGGAAAAAAGACAAAACTAAGTTCTAACAATTTATGATGAAGAATTCTCTTTAAATCTTAAAGCCCAGTCAACTGGGGCTGTAGAATATGTTGACAGGATCTCTACAAAGAGGTTAGACACCTTCCAATGAGTGCCCTGATTATGACAGCAATCAATTAATTTTCACACACACACACACATACATTTATGTCCACACACACAGAGACACACACACACACACACACACACATATATATATATATATATATATATATATATATATATGCGCACACAAATGTGTGTGTGTGTGTGTATATATATATATATATATATATATATATATATATATATATATATATATATATATATATATATATATATATAGTACTTCAGTATCCTTTTTGCTTCTGTCACTAGAATATATGTGTGGCTAAAATATAATCTTCAGACAGAAGGATATTGGATAAAAATGTATGAGAAGATGATCTATTATGTATAAGAAGGTCAAGAGCAGCATTAATAAGAACTGAATATGGAAGTGAAAAAATATAAATGTAAAAGTTACTTCTCATATCTCTGGCAATGCCTCAGACAAATACAAATTTATGTATGGCTCAAAAGCAAACGTAAACAGTCTTTTTAATGACTAAGGAGTGCAGTTATATGAATTTAAATTTGACTTGTCTATAGCTAGTGTAGTTATAATCTTTTGGAATAATATGGAGAAGATCTAATTGAAAAGGATAAACACTGAAGTGGCAAAGCCCATAATTAATAACTGATAATGTCAGCATAAGTACAAGGTCAAATAGATGTAAGGTGATATATAAATAAAAATATACATGACTGAATTAATAAGTATTAGTAGACAAAATGGCTGGGTGTGGGGACAAAATATAATCAGTGCTGTTTTCAGAGAAAAGGAAACAAAAGTTAGCTGTATAAGATTATATATTTGTTAAAAAATCTTAAATTAAAAGGAAAAGCATACAAATGAAGTTGTATGTATTTATGCATATATTTCAATATAAATCACAAGAGAGTTCATTATAAAAATTACTAATAATATTAATACATCAGTATTAACATAAAAGTAATAAAGAATGCATATTAGTAAGTTACTTCTATCACTTTATTCATACACTAGCTAAAGTACTTTTTGATGCTTAGTAAGGGATCAAGACTTGAATGAAACCTGATTATTTTACACTCTTTATAAATAATTTATCTTGAATAAATGGTAAGTGTAACTATAAAAGATAAACTTACATGATAGAATTTACCAATTATGTTTATTTCATTATGAACTTAATACTGTCTTATAAAGAATTTGTTCTGTTTAGGAATAGTTTTTAATTCAAGTCTGTAAGACTTAAAGAGATTTATTGATGAAAACATTTTTGTTTTTGTCTAGATTTTTTAAATTCTATCTCAGGAATAATTTTATGCAATTATTTTACATCTCCACCTACTCACACACCTTAATAGTTGTGTTTAATTTAAATTAATAAAATATTTTTTTATTTGTAAATATAATTTCTGTGCAATTAGTTATGTTTTGTAACACTATGGCTTCCCACTGATTGTTTGTTAGAGATCCCACTATTTCTTGATGAGGGACAAATTAATTTTTTTATTAAAACTCTGAGTTCAATATGTATGGCCATCTAAACTTAAATAGACAAATTCTTCCAAACTGATAATTCTAGGGTGAGTCAAAAGTTTTGCAATATTTTGGCAGCTCTGGATGCTTTTTCTGAGGTCATTAATGTGATGAATCACACTGGACTGTGAGATGCCAAGCTCACCTGGTACTCTGCGAGTTTGCCTCTATGGCTTGGAGCATGAACTTGAA
Source organism: Sepioteuthis lessoniana (assembly GCA_963585895.1). NCBI lineage: Eukaryota > Metazoa > Mollusca > Cephalopoda > Myopsida > Loliginidae > Sepioteuthis > Sepioteuthis lessoniana. Next base: position 11,543,785 of record OY757915.1, on the reverse strand, counting down.
ATCCACAGTTTATGCTTGGTGGTCAAGGTTCTTGGAACTTGAGAAAAATTTTTTGAATCATCTGGTTTCTGTACTGTGATCAACTGTGCCTTTAACTTCTGCTTAATAATGTTTTGTGTTTTTTCTGTGGTTTTATGAGCCAATTTGAACTCATAAAGCATAAATTTCTGAATTAGACTACGTTGCACGTTCATCTTTTTGGCTTTCAAATCACATATAGAGTGAAGCCAAGCACAGTGTCTGTGCCCCAACTACCATGCTTCAATCAACCACAGCAGGTACCTTCCATGACTTGAACTTCTTTGATCATGATATACACATTATTACCAAACATGATATACACATTATTACCAAACTTTTTACTCACCTTATTCTTGTCATTATTTGTATCTCTGAGATTTTTTAAGGATCACTGAAATACTTTGGAAGTGGTATAATTTTCAGTTTAATAGTTTCTTAAATTCTGTATTTAATATATTGATATTATTAACCTTCTACAAATGTTTAAAAAAATAATTTAGACTTTATGATGGCTGAATAAATGATTAAAAAAAGAAGTTTTTTCCTCACTCTGTACTTTTTCCTTTTTATAACCAATGTATTTAGAATGGAAGACCCAATAAAATTTTAATTTACTTTGTAAACTTTTTTAAAAAGAGTTTTGGAAATGGATTATCCATCACTTATTCTCATATGCAACAAATTATTTCAGTCATCTTTTTCTTTTTAAATTGAATGTTTTTGACGTAAAATGCCTAAATTTTCTTTTTCAGTTACTTCTGTGACTGTTTTTAATGAATTGTATTTTGATATATTTCAGCTGGTACCAAATTGGAAAATGTACACATGGTACCTTCTACACATTCTGAAAAGAAAGAGAATGTGGAGCGGGTCTTGCAATTCATGTCGACCAACCACATACGAATGCATCCAATGAAAGCCAGTGGTAAGTATTGATATTTACTAAATTTAGTTTAGTATATGATGCAATGTTACATAGTGGAGCAATGGGAGTAACAAGATTTTTTTTTTTCAGATAATCTTCTGAATTAGGAAGGCTGTAATTGTATTAAAAGTGGGCATTTGAATTTGTGGCCCTTATCTGATCAGTAAAACAAATGTCTGGATGCATCAAGAAAGACAACTATGTGGATATTTCAGACAATGAGCTAAGAAAATTGCACACTAGATGACCTGTACATGATTAATGAGGGGAAATCTGAAGAGAGAAACTGAATCTTTTTTGATAGTAGCACAAAATAATGCCATCATCATCATCATGTCGCACTGGTAGCACGGATATCCCTGACCCTCTCTCGCCACTCCTCCCTATCGTTCATCGCCCTAGGTAGGTCTTCAGGACAATATCCCGTATCCTCACATAGCTGCTGAATGTATGTTCGTGCTGGTCGTCCTGCTTTTGCACGGCCATGTGTGGGGGTCCATAAGAGTACATCTCTTATGAGTTCGTCCCTGCTTCTCCAGCAGTGTCCTGCATGTCTGGTTCGTCTAAACTTGAATAGTTTTTGTGATAGGAGGCAGGTGGCCGTACAGTTGGTGTCTTGTGGGGAGTTGCCGCCAGGACTTGTTCAAGATTGCACGCAGCATTCTTGTGTAATTGCCGTCTAGCTTCTTCTCCAGCCATTTTGTTAGCGTCCATGTAGCGCACCCGTATAGCAGTATTGATGTGACCACTGCCTGGAAGAAACTGCGTTTCATTTTATCAGTTAGGTCTGATTTCCATATAATCGATAGCCTATTGATAGCTGTCCATGCTTTCATTAACCTTGTTTCGATGTCCTTTTCGGTTGATTCGACGCTGCTTCCTAGGTAAGTGAATTTGTCTACTAGTTTAAGAGGGGTTCCTTCTAGAGTGGAGATGTCCCCCGTTTGATTATAGCGCATATATTCCGTTTTGTGTGCATTAACATAGAGGCCTATGCCTGCGGCTGCTCATTCCAAACCATGCAGTAGTGTTTCGGCTTGGTCGGGTGTATTTGCCAGTATCGCTATGTCATTGGCATAGTCAGCGTCGGTAATTGTTTTTGCGGGGTACCTTCTGCTTCTTTTCTTCATCAGCTCAAAGCCATTCTCTTTGATTTTGTCAATCGATGTTCTAAGTACGTAGTCTAGACAAATGATAAAGAGGTACGGAGCCAGCGTGTCCCCTTGTAGTACTCCTGCTACAATGTCGAAGTATTCTGTGTCTCCATCTGGTGATCGTACTTTTACTTTAATGTTTCTATAGAGAATCGTTATTGCCGCTACGGTTTCTTTAGGTATGCTGTACGCTAGTAAGATTTGTTCCATCTTTCCTCTGTGAATGGAATCGAAGGCCTTGGTAAAGTCGACAAATATTAATGTCGCTTGTAGGTTTTTTGCCCGTACACCTTCAAAGATTCTACGGATGGTTAATATTTGTGAGGTCGTGGATCTATTTCTTCGGAAGCCATTTTGGTTTTTTTCTAAGTATGTTGTCGATTTTGGGTTCTATGCGGTTTCGTAGTAGGGCATTGTAGATTTTGGCAGCTATGGATGTAAGTGTTATGCCTCGGTAGTTTTTGGCTAATCCGAGGTCCCCCTTTTTAGGGAAGGGGAGTATGCATCCCTTCATCCATCTGTCTATCGGATTTTGATTGTATACTGTGTTGCATTGTCTGAGCAGTATGTCGTCGAATTGTCTGGTCTTCCATACTTCTGAGGGAATCTCGTCCAGCCCTGCAGCTTTCCTATTTTTAATTTTTCTGAGAACCGAGTAGAGTTCTTCTTGTGTGAACGGTCCTAGTTTAATGTCTAATTGTTTACTAATTATTCTGGTGATTGGTTCATGTGTTATTTTTGGTGGGTTTCCTAGTAGGTTTTCGAAGTGCTGTTTCCACAGTTTTATTCTTTCTTGTTGGTTTGCTGCTTTCAGTTTTGCTTTGGCTGTGTTCTTTCTTCTACTCACTTCGTTTATTGTTTGCCAGGCTATCCTAGATTGTCTATCTTCCACCGAGTCTCTAATCTTTATCTATCTGATTTTGGATGTATTCTGTCTGTTCCTTTATATATATATGCCTGCTAATTGATATTGTGCCGTTTTTAGTTTTAAGGCATTTGTGTTTGTTGGGTTTTTTCAATAGTTTTTGGAGGCTGTTTTCACTAGTGCACGTTTTTCTCTCACCGCTAAAGTTTCCCATGGGACTCTATATTTAGTTTTGAGTTTTGTTGGAATGCATTTCGCTGCTGCCTCGAGGTGTGCATTGACGAAATTTTCATATTCGTCGTTTGGTGTACTTTTTTCCGTCTTTTCTTGTAGTGTTTCGAATCTGTTTTCTGAATTAAGAAACAGAAAATAATGCCACAAGAACCAATTACGTCAAAGCAAAAATTGATAATATGCACAATAGTAAATGTAGGTTATGTGGTGACAGATGAAACTTTTAATAACATCATAAGTGAATGTAGAAAACTGGTACAAAAGGAATACAAGACTAGGCATGACTGGATGGGAAGGGTAATCCACTGGGAATTATGCAAGTTTGCCCATACTGATAAATGGTATATGAACAACCCAGAACCTTTCTGAGAAAATGAGATACATAAAATTCTCTTGGAGTTTGAGATACAAACTGATGTCTCAATTCCACTCAGAACATTGGACTTAATAGCAATTAGCAACAAGAGAAGAATTTGTCATCTAGTGGATTTTGCTATTCTAGCAGATTATAGAGTGAAAATGAAAAAATGCAAAAAGATAAACAAATGCTTGGATCTTGCTAGAGAGATAAAAAAGTCGTACAACATAAAGGTGGCAGTGATATCAATTTTAATTAATGACTTTGGAACAATCTCCAAAGGCCTGGAAAAGAAATTAGGGGAACTAGAGATCAGAGGAAAGATCAAGACCATCCAACTCAGAGTGCTGTCAAGATTAGCTAAAATACTCTAAGTCGTGGAGACCTGAGGAAACTTCAGGCATCAATGAAAAACCACTGGTGTGAAAAACTTACATAGGAAAAATAATTAATAACTAAATCTTTTTTTATTCAAATGATATAATCAAAAATATTTGAAAAAAATATTGGATTGATGCTTATTCATTTTGACTTGTATTTTCTTTCTTTATTGAAACTCAATCAGATTGTCATTTTTACTACAGTAAGTAACAGAAACAACAATAATAAAAGATAGCCTCTCTGTGAGACTTGAACTCCCCATCCTTTTACTTTGAGGAAGCCTGGTTAATCATACCAACTGCTTTACTAAGCTATGAGAAGTATTGGTTTTGCAGAAGCTTAAATCAAACCTACAACTAATCTCTTACACTGTCTCTCAATCTTTTAATGCTAAGTTTGTTATTGTTGTTTTACACACTAACTGCATTAATAGCATTTTTAAAATTTATTTTTATTTTTAGATGAAGTGGTGTCAATCAATATTATTAATTTTCAAACAACGACTTAACAACATTGTTTGTTATCTGTCTCTTGGCTTATCTAATTATTGCTCTTTCTTTTAGTCAACCCTGTTGGTGGAGCTTAGAATATGCTGTACTTGGAGGGATATATGACCCCCCCCCAAAAAAAAAATTCGTTCTGGAGCTCTAAGCAGTGTGAAGTACCCCTTCATTGCCATTACTCTCAGGTCCACTCTGACCTGAAGTCAGAATCCCATGAAAGTGTTTGTAAATTATTTGTATTTGAAAGGAATGCCTGATATCATATTTGCAAGAAAAATCTTAAAATACTACACAAAAATGTAAATATAAACTTATGGCGTATACAATTCCCTAACCTCTTGGCATAAAATAACTCCAGACATGTTGATATGCAATTAAAATCAAATAATCACTCAATCCTCTTTTAGTATCTTTTATTATTAAGCTATTTCTGCCTGAAGGATTTGTGCTGATTACATGTCATTTACTTCTTTCACCATTCTTTATCATCTCTGAATTCTGTTCAATGTGGAAAGAACAAAAAGAAAAGTTGGGGCAGCTGCTTTCTGCTGTTTCTGGCATTAGTCGTCTTTTATGAAAGTCAATGTTGATTTTTTCTATTACTTCTTCCTGTCTCCATCGTTCAATCTCAGTTGTCCTTAAATTGATATATTTAAGCTAGGTAGCATAGGTGAGGTAGGCAACTGTTTTTACGTTGGGGTTAGCAAATCATCAAACAGCCTTCTCCAGTCATTAATTTCATTTCCTTACATGATAGTTGTTATGGTAAACATACTTCCTTATTTAATTTATATTGTAAAGGGCCTTTCTGACTGTTTGATATTTGTCAAATATGACAAATTATAAGTTTTATATTTTTGGCCAATGACTGCTCTTTCTTTTTAAATTTTTATTATTATTAAAAATCATGTTGATGACTAAAGTTATTTTGTAGATGTCATCATGATAAATCATTGTTATCTATTCTTCTTTATTTTAGGCATCTGTTCTCTATTAGTTAATCATTTTTATATTACTAATTTGTGGGTTCTGCTCATTTTATCAGATAAATGATTTTTTTATATTAACAATTTTTTTATTTCATCATTTTTTCTTGATTCTTTTATTTTATTTTTTTTATTCTATCTTATGGTTGGTCGATCTTTCTATATTCTTGGCCACAAAATATACTTTTTGTTAGATTTTTGTTGAAATTACAACAAAGGTTTATCTTATAAATTGAATTATCATGACCAGAAAATCTGGTAAGCACTGCATGTGACATACAGAACCACTGGACAGCTGTTTCAACATCATTAGGTCTCATCAGCAGTGTATACAATAATCTCCCCCACTGGAGATTGAACCAGCATCCACAAAATGCAGAGCCGAAACTCTACTGCTGAGTTACTTGTCCTCATTGCACACAAGCAATGCCAAATTAACTAGTCATGGTAATTTACCTGATGTCTTAGTTGATTGAATTTCTAAGATGAAGCTTGATAATTTTTATCATTCAGGGTTTTCAGACTATTGTCTTCATTTTTATCATTATCTTCACAACATTTCAGCCAATATGTACTCTCGCCTTCTTCAGGTGTTTCTTGTTGAACTCGGGAGCGTACATGGAATTTTTAACCATGTCCTTTATTTAATCCACAGGGTTTGCTTGTTCTGATTTCTTACCCATGAGGTTATGATTATGCAGATGCAACTGGGTACAAGTGTTAAGTATTCCTGTATTGTTACTCGCCTGCAGTCAGAATTGAACCTGCAACTTCCAGATGATTGTCTCTTTAGAAGCTGATAACTGTTATGCTATGTGTCCTGCTGATGTGTCTTATAATTACATGTACTCTTACAGAGAACACGGTCACCTCCAGGGCTACGTCAACCTAAGAGGATTGGAGATATGCATCCGCATTATCATAACCTCATGGACAAAGAAATAGAAATACAATTTATCATATTATGAATTAAATAATATTCAATTCATAATATAATTCCTCTATTTAGAAAATAAAATGTAAGGTTTATCTTATCTGTCATCATCATCTTGTCGTGCCACCAGCACGGATATCCTTGACCTTCTTTCACCACTCCTCCCTATCGTTCGTTGCTTCTGGCAGGTCCTCAGGGCTACATCCTGTATCTTCACTGAGCTGCTGTATGTAGGTTCGAGCTGGTCGCTCTGCTTTTGCTTGGTCATGTGAGGGGGGTCTATTGGAGAACATCACTTATGAGCTCGTCCTTGCTTCTCCAGCAGTGTCCTGCATGTCTGGTTCGTCTAACTTTCATAGTTTTCGTGATGGGTGGTAGGAACAGCTGCTGCTTTGTGGGGTGTTGCCTCCAGGACTTGTTCAATATTGCTCGCAGCATTCTTGTGTAGTTGCCGTTAAGCTTTTTCTCCATCCGCTTAGTTAGCATCTATGTAGTGCATCCATAAAGCAGTATCAACACGACCGCTGCTTGGAACAAACTGCGTTTCATTTTATCAGTCAGGTCTGACTTCCATATGACCGATAGCCTATTGATAGCTGTCCATGCCTTTGTTAGTCATGTGTCAATGTCTTTTTCGGTTGATGAGACACTGCTTCCTAGGTAGATGAACTTGTCAACTAGTTTCAGAGAGCTACCGCTTAATGTGGAAATGTCGCTTGTTTGATTAAAGCACATGTATTCCATTTTGTGTGCATTGACATGGAGGCCAATGCCTGCGGCAGCTTGTTCTAGACTATGCAGTTGAGTTTTGGCTTGGTTGGGTGCATTTGCCAGAAGCGCTATGTCATTGGCATAGTCAGTGTTGGTAATTGTTTTTGCGGGGTACATTTAGTTATTAATTTTAGATCTGAAAAGCATCTTTGACATGTCTGATTGTAACTTCACATTGAATTGGTGATTGCCAGTCACAAATAAAATAAATATAGACCATTTAATGAAATGAAGAAAATGCTTGGTTGTAAATATAACAATAAAACATTTATTCTGGTTAGACCTCACATCTACAAAATTATCATTCAGTCACTGTGGTTAACTAATTAATAACAATTTTTAGTTCTAAAAAGCTGAAGTCTTAACTGTAGAGATATTGAGTGGCACTTATTGTTACTTCCAATGCAACTTCTTAAATTCAGGAAGTTTCATTTTTCTCAAAGTCTTCTGTTAGAACTGGGTCATGATGGTGTTAATATGAGCTTTATCACTTCACCTTCAAACTCTCTTTCTCACCCAGATTGACTGATACTTTCTTGTTTCCATTTATCAGATTTCTCTCATTGCCTCTTTAAGATGGGTCCTCATAAGCTCTTATTGGTCACAGTTTTTCTGTTTGGTAAATGTCTGGTATCTTCATGTTTGCAATGGTCAGATTTTTGTCTTTTCATCCTTAGGTAGATCGTAGGGGGAAATCATTTGATAACTACTTCAGAAAAATCTTCAAACCAAATTTCTCAATTTTCTTTCCTTTCTACCTTCCTTCCTTTCTTTTTTTTTTCCATCTGTTACATGTCAGCTAACTTCAAAGCTCAAGTGAGTGTTGAATCAGCTTTCATTATCTCTGTGAAGAAAGCCTGGTTAGACTTATGAGCATTAGGTGGAACTGCTGAAGTATGGGTGACCAAAAATGACAAAACCTGGTGTTGATCACAATGTGAAATATATATCTAGTGTTAGCTTTTTGAACCTGTTAGCCTTATATTTCAGGCTTTGAGAGATCAGTAATAATAAAAGACTTTTCTTTGAATGGAATGATAGAAAAGCTTTAAACAAAGGTATCTGCATCTTGGAGCAAAGTTTGAATGTACTTGTGTTGTGTGTGTGAATTTTGTGAGGGTACCTGATGGCCCAAGAAATTAGGGTTTCAAGAATTAAAATACTATTAGGTGATGGATAACATCCTGCTCAAGAAAAATTGCAAAAAGTTGTTTTAAAGTGAAGGAAGGAATGTATGACAACACATTGATCTTTGTCATGACTAAACTTTGTATCAATGGAAGAAAGGTGTCTGATCAAACGAATTTTGATTTCTTCTGAATAATGTGATTAGCAGGATATGTGTTCATTCTTAAGGCAGCAATGTCACCTGGATACACTGTAAGAAAACATACCTGTAGAGGCAGTGTGATAGCTTGGGCAACATTCATTTGAATAATCCAAAGATGGTAAACTCATCATATATATTAACTTTACTCAATAATATGATTATAACCCAGTTGGCTGGAGCTGTAGAATACACCAACTGCATCTCTGCAGAGAGGTAAGACTACTGCAATGATTGTCCAAGATATAATGCTCAACCATCCGATGGTGAGGTTTCAGCCTTGAAGCTCTGGGGAAGTGCTTCTAGGTTCACTCTGACTCAGAGTGGTAGCTCCTGATGGGGTCCTATCTATGGGTCAAATAGAACTTTTTGATCATTTAAACTGTGCGAAAACAAATAACTTAGGTTAAATTGAATTGTTAGAAATGGAACAGTTTGACCATTTAACTGTATATAAATAAATGACTGATGTTTAATTGAATTGTTAATGATATATAACAATATTTGGAATCATTTAACTGTGTGCAAATAAAACTATCTGTGTGAAATACTTGAAACTGTTTATCTGTATGCAAAATAGAATTATTGGTAATACAATGCAATACTTGGAACTATTTGATTGTGTGCAAATAAATTGAGTGGAATAGAATAATTAGTGATAAATAGCAATACTTGAAACCACTTCACTGTGTACAAACAAATGATTAATATTAGATTGAAATATTTGTGTTGGGTCACAATAATTGAAACCATCTGTATAGAAACTATAGCAATACTTATGTGAAAACAAATTAGTTCTCAAAAATCAAATTATCTATGAATTATTCACTCACAAATGATATGTATAACCATTTAACTGTGTTTAAACAAATGACTGATATTAAATTGTTAGTGTTACATAGCAATACTTGAAACCATTAACTGTGTTCAAACAAAAAATCAATAGTAAATACAATTATTCGTGTTTGAAACCATTTAACTATATGGAAAATAATGAGATTAGGCTCAATGGAAATGTTATCTACAAAATTTGTTCATGGGTCATAAATATTTGATATATATCCATAAAGAGTATTTGGCATTAAATAACCTACAATGGCTGATAAGCTATAAAATCCCACCAACCGACTAATATAATCATGATAAAGAATAATGAATAGAAAGTATTGAAAATCTATCATTGTTAGAAAGAACTTTTAACTTTATTAGTAAAGCAGTTTCGCCAATGGCCCGGGAGACCTGGGTTCAATCCCAGGTCGAGTCATACCAAAGACTCAAAAAATGGTACTTGATGCCTCCTTGCTTAACACTCAGCATTATAAGGTACGGATCAAGGGTAAAGTAGAGCAATCCAGGGAAGGAGTAGCGCCCTCCCCTACACATTGGTATAGTAGTTATCGAAAAGGGAGCCTTCGGGTTACCCTCGACTATGGTCGCCAACTTTACTTACTTACTTTAGTTTGAAGAAAACTGACATTTTTGTATGAACTGTAAGAGATAAAATTCATACAAATCAACCTATAAACTTTTTATTTATTAATTATTGATGTGGATTTTAAAATGTAAAATGCAACAGTGCAGTTTGTTAAACATATCTCAGTTTTGTAAATTGAATTACCGTGACCAGAAAATCTGGCAAATACTTGTTCATGACACACGGAACACCAGACAACTGTTTTGATCTTATTAGATCGAACCAGCAACCACAGAATACAGAGCTGAAACTCTACCACTGAGCCACCGGTCCACATTGCACACAAGCGATGCCAAATCAGCTAGTCATGGCAATTGTGCAACTGATTAGACCTAATAAGGTCAAAACAGCTGTCTGGCGTTCTGTATGTTGCATGCGTTTGCTGGATTTTCTGGTCATGGGAATTCGATTTACAATATAATTCCTCTACTTAATAATAATAAAAAAATGTACATATCTCAGTTTATTATTTATTGAATCTGTTCTATTATTTCAATAAAGATGTGATTGGTCCTCTTTGCTAGAAGGGCTCAGAATACATTGACTGTATCTCCTGCAGAAGAGTAAAATACTCTCACTCCTCTCTCCAAAAATAAAAACAAAACATACAGGGTGTCTTGAGTAGACACTATACTGCATCTGATGATGAGATTCCAGTTTGGGAGATTTGTAGAGTATTGAGTACTTCTTCATTACTATTACTCCCAGGTCCACTCTGACCCAGAGTTGTAGTACTTGTTAGGGTTTCATCTATAGGTCAAATAGAATTGTTCAGTCATTTACTAAGGATTATTATCATCATTAGTTACTTGAAACCATACAACTGTGTGAAAATTATTTGTATTAGATAGGAATACTTTATATCATATATAACTTTGTGCAAAAACCTCTTAAGAATCAACTGCATAAAAGATGTAAATTTAAATGTTGAATGAATGCAGTTCCCTAACCTCTAGGCATAAAATAACCCTAGATGGACTGACATTAGAAATCAATAATCTTTTCTGGAAATTTATGCAATAAAATTGTTTTAAACTTAGAAAAAATGCCACAGAAATGTATGGAATGATTCAGACTGCTTTTGGAGCATCTTGCATGAATCGAGCATCAGTTTTTGAGTGGCATAAAGGATTCAAGGAAGGCAGGGAGTCTGTGAGGGATGATAAGAGGTGTAGGAGGAGTAAGGAAGTCAGAACACCAGAGTTGATTGGCCAAATAAAGAATTTCATAGATAAGAACTGTCGTATGTCTATAGAGACAAAAAGTGTACAGTTTGATGTCAGTGTGGGAACTGTATACACAATTATTTGCAAGGAACTGAAGATGCAGAAGATTTGTGCGAAGTTTGTCCCAAGGGTGCTCAGAGAAGATCAGAAAGAAAGATGTTGTCATGACAGCAGGGAGATGGTCAAGCTGATCAATTCAGATTCCACAGTTCTTGATGCTCTGGTGAGCTGGGATGAAAGCTGGATCTACTGCTATGACCCAGAGACCAAGAGACAGAGTTCCCAGTGAAAGCATGCTGGCTCTCCCAGACCCAAGAAGGCCAGACAGAGCAAATCCACCCACAAACTTTTGATGATCCCTTTTTTTGATAGCACTGTCATGATCTACATGCACTGGATTCCCACTGGACAGATAGTCAACAAGGAATACTATGTTGACGTTTTAAGGGAGTTCAGGAAGTTCAAATTGGGTCAGTGGCATTTCCACCTGGACAATGCACCAGTCCACAACTCCATCCTTGTCATAGACTATTTGACCAAGATGGGCATCAAGACAGTTTGTCACCCTCCCTATAGTCGAGACCTTGCTCCCTGTGACTTTTGGTTATTCCCTAAACTCAAGGAAAACCTTAGAGGCTGTCATTATGAGACAATTGAGGAGATGAAAGAGGCTGTGATGAAGGTCATTGACACGCTCACACAAGAGGACTTCCATTGGGCCTTCCAGAAGTTGTTGGAATGGTACAAGTGCATTGCAGCCGGAGGAGATTCCTTCAAAAGTAACTAGAGTTTCATGTGTGTACTATCAATAAAAGTGCCCATATGAAAAAAGTCTGGAAACTTATTGATGGCATCTTGTGTTTGTTTTAAATCACATAGTAGGTAACAGTCAGAAAATGTTTGTCAATAATAAGGAGTGAGTTAAGATTGGTTACATTTCCAACAGCAAATTTTCATTTGAATTTATATATATATATATATATATATATATATATATATATATATATATATATATATATATATATATATAATGAACAAAAGTGATAGATAAATATTAATTTTTTTAAATTATTTCTTTTATGTTAGTTTTCAACTAGTTTTGACCTCAGGTCATAGTCAGGAGAAAAGTTATTGGAGACAAAATTTTGCATGGTTTATACATTCAAAGTTTATTTTTAAAGTTCAAGCTGGAAATGAAATGTTAAAGAAATGAGGCTTATTTGAATTTATGCAATTAAAAAGAATTCTCTTATCTGGCCTTTTGTATTGAATCAACATATAATTAGATTTTCCTTTAAGTATAGATGATTTTAACTCCAAACACTGTCTTAAATCAATCTACCTGAATATTTAGTGCCAGAAAAAATATTGCATGAATTTTATGATATTAATTTGGATAGCAAATCTAAACAAATATATTTAAAGTGCAACAAAAGTAATCATTATTCTTTTTTTTTTTTTTTTTTAACATTTTTTTTACTTTCTTTCATTCCACTTCTATGGTCTTTTTTGTTATTGTAATTCTCAGTTTATTATTTAAATAAGTAACAGGGATTAGGAATAAAGAACAAGCCTCTAGTAAAACTTAAAATGGAATAATATATATAAAAAATTGAACAAAAGTGATAAAACAAATAGGAATATTTCTTTTATTTATTTTTTGATTAAAGTCAAAACTAATTGAGAAAAAGTTTTGTGAAAAAATTTTTTAGAATGTTTTTAAGAGTTGATATGCTGTAAAAGAAGTGGTAAAAAATTAACTGGTGATTTTGTGTATCCACTCATTGAATGAAAATTACTTTGTGGTATCCAAGTTTCTTCAACTAGCTTTTATATATATCTGTAGAAACACCTCGCTAATGAGTTTTTCATTTAGAAGTTATATGTGAAGCCTGAGAGGAATGTTCCAGATTAGCTGTGACTGCCCTGCCAGCTTATTTGTTTATTTTGGTGTTTATGTGTCATCTCAAATCTGTCTACTTTATTTCAAGGCAGAGCAATTAGCTTTCATGTTAAATCCATTTGGTGCTAGTGTTTGTAAGATAATAAATATATGTAATCGTTGTGTGTATGTGTGTGTATATATATATATATATATATATATATATATATATATATATATATGGTAACTTCACAATCTTACAGAAATCACTGTTATCCTTCAAGATCTCATGCTGCCACTATCAGCATTCCCCTGTTTGGGTAAACAGTGCTCTCCTAAATAGGGCATCTCAGACATGAGTCTCTGTTACAGTGGGGGTTTCCTGTTGGAAAGGATATCAAAAAATAAACTCCTGTTATGAACAACACAAACAGTAGTTAAATTAATTGTTGAATTTTTGCATTAGTACAGATTAATCGTTGTATATGATTGTGTATTGTCTGTTTAAACTATTTTCAAGCAGTGATTGGTATATTTTACTTTTTAAATTTAAGCAGTAAACAGATATGGGTTGTTTATGTGACCCTGTGTTTAGCCTGTCTCTTTAAAGTCTCTCAAAGATGTTAAGACAGCACATCAATTAACTGGGGCATTGGAATAGGAAAACTAGCAAAATAGAAAAAGACTGATTTAATACCTTTTGAGAAAAGTATGAACTCCCTTTTCTACCAACTATGGGTTAAATAGTACCCCTATTGTAGTTCTACAAGGATGACTTAGGTATTAAATAACCCATGAAGGTTGATATGCTATTAAACAAAGAAACCAGGCCAAAACTATACAAGGATGACCAAGTATAACAATATTTAACTTTTGTGATTAAGCATGATGTTATTCTGTTATGTAAAAGGAATCCAGTGAAAAATTTTGAAAAATGTCCCATCTCTCTACCTTTTACCCTTTTTACTAAACAAAAATTTGAATTTATCTCTGTGAATTAGTTATCAATATGATATGCAGGCCATTGCTTATCAAAACTATCAAAGGTTTTTTTTTTATCTTTGTAAACTTTTCCTCTGGTCGTGTGTTGAGTCATTTATCTTGACAATGTTGTGGGGAAACAGTGATATGTAGTTCGCTTGTGTCAGCATTTATTTCATCTCCACATCTCGGATTACTTGTTAATACTGCAAAAATGTTTGCTTTAAGCTCTGGACTTAATAGCTGTTTGGAATGTTGTATGTATTCAGTTTTTAAAGATGTCTTTCTTTTTTTTTTTTTTTTTCAAAATATTTAAATCAATTGTTTTATACTTTTTTATTATGTATCAGCTCACCAACCCTTTATATAGGCAATTTTTAATATTTGTTCATATAGGAAGATCTCATTTGATTTTTGTGCCCCTTCAGTTATTTTAATATAATGTTTATGTCGTCAGGATCTGGGAAAGAAAAATACAGTTTTTTTTTTGCGGATAGATTTGTTATCTAAAAATTTACCTTATCAAAATACATAGGGGAAACTAAGAGTAATCAATACAAACACTAAATGATGCATGGTCTATAAAGCAATTCTGAATGTCTTGGGAAATTGCTGATATAATTTGGCAACAAATCATTGGAACTTACTGCACATGTGAACAGATACTCTCCCATGGGATTATACAGTTTGTCATGTGGTGGCATTGAGTGAGCTTGCATACTGAATAACCATTGTATTCAGAATGATGTCTTGTATAAACTTTTTTGGCAAAATATATCCCCTGGGTCTGTTAGTGCTCTATAATGCAGATTTAGTTCTCAACAGCTTTGGTCATTTCTCTAAGCTAAAAATTGATGTCAAAATACTGAGGATGGGATTCAAAAAAGAACTGAAGACTGTTTTGAAAAGTGAAATGTAAATACAAAGATGACTGTGTAAAATCTCTGACTAAAGTATTGCTGACTGGATACATTCTGGACAGACCCAGTTTATAATGAAAAATTTTGAATTATTATTTGATTTTATATATATATATATATATATATATATATATATATATATATATATATATATATATATATATATATATATATCAACCATTAGCCCCAGATTGCTATTAAATGAGCATCAACCATAGAATTTTTTATCCTGATGTCAACATATCAGCATACTTGTCCATTTGTAATGTATTTAAGAGTTTCCAAATTTCTTAAATAAAGCATAGCCAATTATTACTACCATCGTAGTAATAATTGGCTATGCTTTAAGAAATTTGGAAACTCTTAAATATATTACAAATGGACAAGTATGCTGATATGTTGACATCAGGATAAAAATTACTCCTATGAACCTACTTGAAATTAAAATAATATTCCATTTGCAAACAAGAAAATGTAGTTTAAACATTTTAATAATTATTCATATTGACATCATGTATTTGAAACCTCTGTAAATTTATGAAATGTATCTCTTGCATCCATAAAATATGAGTGTTCAGCCTGTTGAGATTAAATTTTTACTGTCTTGGTTGTAAAATAGTTATGTGAGTGGTTTACCTGTCTACCCATTCACTCTTTTCTCTCTTGTCATGTGACATTTTATCAGAATATCTGGAGGAAATACAGGCAGGAGTAGTTTCATGCCTTTACTTGGGGCATTCGTGCTAAAAGAACTCAACCAGCTTTGTTTGAAATTCAATCTTGATAGTGTTTTTGTGTTGATAACCATTAGGCCACCTAGCATCTCCATAATTGTTTATGAGCATTGATTTGGTGGGGTGGGGGAATGAGAAAGGAGAGATTGATTATATACTCTAAATCTTTACTATTAATTTACTTATGTTTATTTTTATGATTTAAAAAAAAATCAGTTTTGGAGTTTTCTTGATATGAGTTGTTGCTTAAGCTTCACAAAATTTCATAATTTTGTTTTACTGCATATAACAAGGATGGTACCTGAATTTACCTTTTAATCCAAGTACTTTTTAATTTTTATTTTTATTGAATAGAGGTATTTATATGGGTAGAAAATTGCAACACTGATTTTTAACATGTCCACCCATCTGGGGTTATTTCATGCCTAAAGTTTTGGAAATTGTGTACATTGTACATGTAGTTTTTTAGGTGTTGTTTCTTAAAAATCTTTTGGATACATATGATATCAAGTATTCCTATCTAATACTAATAATTTGCAAACAGATCTATTTCACCTATAGATAGGACCCTATCAAGTACTACCACTTCAGGTCAGAGTGGGCCTTGGAGTAATGGCCATGAAGGTGTATTCTGCATTCCTCCAGAGCTCTAGAACTGGAGCCACACCATCAGATACAGTTTAGTGTCATACACAGGAAACTCCTTTTTTCTAGAGGGCCTTACCTTTCTGCAGGGGATACAGTCAGTATATTCTAATCCTTGTTTGTTGTATACCTGTTATATTACCTATACTGAGTAAATCAAAAAACATATTCAGAATGTTGCAAGTTCATTCTCCATCAGTATGATTGTTCACCTAATCATGTGCTGCCCTCTTGGTTGGGTTTGTACAGTACAACTGCACCTCTGCAAATGGGTAAGGCACCCTAAACAAAGCTACCTGTTAGCTATGGGTGGTGACTCATAATGCTTCAGAATGGGATGCCGGTAGTTGTGCTGTCTTTGATCTGACAACCAAAGTGACTTGCAACACTCCACTTTGGCCCTTACTGGGCTAGACAAGTGGTCCGAGAAGCATTATCCGATCAATTGGTTGGTCATGTTAAGCCCTAGCACCTATATGATTGTCCCAACCATATTCTTCAAATTGCTCTTGTGGCAAACAAGTACCCAATGCTATCTTAAAGGTGCTAGAAGGTGGTGGCTGAGGGTCAATTGTGCTGTGCTAGTAATGTTGAAACCATTTCATTGTGTGCAAACAGATGATTGATATTAAATAGAATTATAAATATTAGATAACAGTACTTAAATCCATTTAACAAACGATTGATATTAAATAGGATTATTAGTGTTAGATAGGAATATTTGAAGGCATTTGACTAATTAGTTCTAACATGTAAAAAGGAAGTTACCCACAAACTATTTGCTTACAAATCATATATAATCAGGATTTGGCATTAAATTGCCTTAAAGGTTGATATGCCATTAAACCAAATAACAAAACCAAACCTAATCATGTGTATCTATTTTTCTGATATGAAATGGTCAAATTGAAACATTGTACCAAATGAAATACTTTTACTCTTTGATGTTGAACATTAGTATTATTTTGTATTAGTGTCATAAACACAAAACTTTGTCACTATATTTCCACTTTGTTGGTGGAGTTAGAATATGCTAACTGTATCCTCTCCAGAAGGGTACCCCCCCCAAGTGGTGGGGGGTCTCATGTATGACACTAAACTATATCTGAGGGTAAAACTCCAGTTTTGAAGATCTGTGGAGTGTTGAGCATCCCTTCATTGCCATTACTCCCAATTCCACTCTGACCTGGATTGTTAGTACATGTTGGTGTACTATGTGTCAAGTAGATCTGTTTGTGAATTATTAATGGAAATACTTGATATTATATAACCATGTATAAAAAAAACTCTTAAGAAACAACTGCACAAAAAAATGTAAATAAAAATGTATGCAATATCCTAACCTCTTGGCATAAAATAACTCCAGACGAGTTGACAAAAAAAAAAATCATTCAATCCTTACTTTATTCAAGTTAAGTTTAAATCAAATCTTACAGATAAGAAAAGTACAGTGATAAACCCTTGAGCATATGGATGTAAACATTAACTTATAAATACAACAACAGTAACAACAATAGCAGTTAATACATTGTTACTGTTGTCGACTTTGAGAGTTTGAAATATCCACATTTGTATATCAATATTTATTTGCATGTTTATGTGGCTTAAATTTATTGGATGTATATTATATTATGCTCAATGTTTGCTGAATTCATCTTAGTGAGGCACAAGTGCAGGTGGAACTGAAAGATAATGTTTCATTGATCTTTCAAGTAAAGAGGGTCTGCCTGCTCAAAATATAAGCATTTAAAAACTTGTTTTTTACTCTGACTTTAACATCAACCTCTAATACGAGTGGGAAATATTGAATTATTTTATACATAAGGCAGTCCAGAAGTCTCCCTCTTCGTATATAACAAATTTATTAGCTTGTGTAAACTTTTATATTCATTCTCCATTAAAAAGAATAATTTTATTTGAGTAGTTCATTGGTTCAATTGGTAGGGCTTAGAATATGCCAACTGCATCCTTGGCTGGTGGGTAAAGATCCCTCCTACCGCTCAAAAAAAGATATTTCCTGATTATGACACTAAACTGCACCTGGTGGCGAGGCTCCATTTCTAGAGATTTGGGAAATATGGAGTATTCCTTCATTTCCATTACTCCACTATTCACTCTGACCCAGTGTGATAATACCTATTAGCAGTTTCATCTATGAGTCAAATTGTTCTGTTTGAAAATTATTAATATTAAATAGGAATACTTGATGCCTTATAACTGTAAATTACTTGTTTTAAGAATAATTACTTGATACTATAATTGTTTATTAAGCATTATTATTTGTTAATTGAAACCATATAACTGTGTATAAACAATGATTATTAAGCAGAATTAGTTACTTGAAACCATAAAATTGTGTATAAATTATTAGTATAAGATAGGAACACTTGAAACCCTAGAACCGTTTGTAAATTATTTGTATTAGATTGGTATATTTAATGTCATATAACTGTGTGCAAAACAAAAAAACAGAACTTAAACAACTACACAAAAAGTGTAAATATAAACATATAAGATATGTGATTCCCTAACCTCTTGGCATAAAATACCCCAGATGAGTTGGTATGCCCTTAAAATCAATTAATCAATCAAATGTAGTTCATTCAGCCATCACCAAATTTGTGCTTTTTATTTTATTATTAGTTTTACTCCATCTTATTTCTTTTTATCAAAGCACTTTGAGTCAAGAATAGTAATTGTGAAAAATGTATCTTATAAAAAGAATGAAAAATGTATACTTGCCATGATTAATAATTTCAAATAAAATAAAATGTTAAATGTTATATATTGTAATTGCTTTTGTTTGTTTTATCTACAGATATTGTTGAGGGTAATCTCAAGTGCATTATGAGATTAGTTCTGGCTTTAGCAGCTCATTTTAAACCAAATTCTGTAAAACACCAATCTGTTGCAGGAGTCATATCTCCTAACAGAGGCCGTTCTCTGGCAAGCATAGCACAGGTGAGACTTTTTTTTGCTATTTATTAAGGTCTTCTTATAAATTGTAGCCAAATTGTATTTTCAGGGAAAAAATATGCTTGACAAATTTACAAACATGTCAGAATATGTTAGCAACAGTTTCTGTTGTATGAAAAGAAAGACTTGAAGCTAAAAAAAAAATGTATCCCTCATCTTTTATTACAAAAATTTATAACCAATATACTCTAAGTCATCTTCAAGTATCAAGTTTTGTATCATTCTTGCAACTCAAAAGAATTTCTTCACCCTGTTGGTGTTGTTTAAAATCCACCAACTGTATCCCCTGTGAAAGGGGTAAGATTGCCGCGACCGGCCGATAAGCCCTTACCGCGACCTGCTGATAAACATAAACATATCAAGTTACACGCCCGTCGTAGAACAACTATATCCGGGTACGACCGGAACTGACTAAGCCCTTTTTCTTTCTAACGACCTTGACACCTCGTTATAGCTAAAGAAAAGGATGAATTTAAAATTAATAACATTTACAAAGCACTACGGCCGAAAATAACTAGATAAAACTTCAACTAATAGTCGCCGCCAGTCTACAGCAGGTTAGAAAAATACATTATAGCTACACTCATTTTTCATGAGGGAATTTCTTATTCACGCGGCTGGGCTGTGTGTCACAGCACTTCCGTGATATCAACAGGCCCTTTCAACGCTCGTGGGCAACGCCCCGGCGAAGCTCATTAAGGAGGAATCCCGCATTCTGTGCGGTCGAATCCAACTTAACTTACGGCGTTGGCCCCACTTCTCGTGGTAGACCTGCCTTACTTCCACCTACATGGGTATGCTCAAAGGTCCTTTTTAGGACCACAAGAGGTCTCTGTCTGCGGGTCAGAGCATCTCTGACTGGTCAGTAATGACCAGTCGAAACAGACGGCCAGGCGGCAAACACGAAGACGGATTCTAAGACCAACCGGTCTTAACCTCGGTTCCAATTGTCCGATAAGCTGCGCAGCGCTAATGGCACGGTCCAGCCTTTAGCTACGGCTTCACTATCTGCGCAGCGCTAAGATAACGTCCATCTTAGCCTCGGCCTCCTGGCCTGTCCGCTCGTTCGCACGGCTTTGACCCGATTAAGCCTTCGTTCCCGTCAGCTCGCCCGCACGGCTTTGACCCGACAAAGCCTTCGCTCTCGTCCGCTCGTCCGCACGGCTTTGACACGGCAAAGCTTTCGTTCCCGTCAGATACGTCCGCACGGCTAGGGGGCCCAGCAAGGCCCTAGCCTTTCCTCGACCTCGACACTCTTGCAAGGTACAACGCAGTCCACGTAACGACTCGCTGTTACGGACCGTTCTACCACCGCAACAACTGGCTCACGTACGACCCGCTGTACGAGCCAGAAACCAGGCCGACACACCCCCGGTTAATCCAACATATCGTCATAACCGAGGATGTCGATCTACCGAACTCGACGCTCCTGCAAGGTACCACGCAGTCCACGTA
This sequence comes from Sepioteuthis lessoniana, assembly GCA_963585895.1. Lineage (NCBI taxonomy): Eukaryota > Metazoa > Mollusca > Cephalopoda > Myopsida > Loliginidae > Sepioteuthis > Sepioteuthis lessoniana. The sequence continues at coordinate 11,523,033 of OY757915.1, read as the reverse complement.
ACGACTCGCTGTTACGGACTGTTCTACCACTGCAACAACTGGCTCACGTACGACCCGCTGTACGAGCCAGAAACCCGATCGACACACCCCTGGTTAACCACAACATACCGTCACAACCAGGGATATCGATCTACCAACCTCGACCGACCTCAGATGCCCGCGACGACCGTCTAGCTGAACTCAACGACTCGACCGACCTCAGCTTACCAGCATCCAACGTCTAGCTGAACTCTACGACTCGACCGACCTCAGCTTACCAGCATCCAACGTCTAGCTGAACTCTACGACTCGACCGACCTCAGCTTACCAGCATCCAACGTCTAGCTGAACTCTACGACTCGACCGACCTCAGCTTACCAGCATCCAACGTCTAGCTGAACTCTACGACTCGACCGACCTCAGCTTACCAGCATCCAACGTCTAGCTGAACTCTACGACTCGACCGACCTCAGCTTACCAGCATCCAACGTCTAGCTGAACTCTACGACTCGACCGACCTCAGCTTACCAGCATCCAACGTCTAGCTGAACTCTACGACTCGACCGACCTCAGCTTACCAGCATCCAACGTCTAGCTGAACTCTACGACTCGACCGACCTCAGCTTACCAGCATCCAACGTCTAGCTGAACTCAACGACTCGACCGACCTCAGCTTACCAGCATCCAACATCTAGCTGTACTCAACTACCAGCATCAACCATCACGGACATTTACATACTCACTTGTAAATATGACAAAAATAAATTGTCATTTGTTATTATCGTTACCTCACCTTTGTTCCTTCCTATTGCTTTGGCTGTTTCTCATTCACCCAATTCATTTGCGGGGTCGACATATTTATCGGCTCCGCAACAAGTGGTGACCCTGAACGTGAATACAGCCAGAACAATGGAGGGCAGCGGTGAGTCCGACATCTTCTGCCGAAAGTACTTCAACGCCAGCAAACCCGACTCCGAAGGAAGGTCGCTTTCCCTAGCAAACTACGGACCGACTACTAATTGATGGACGATCAATTATCTAGGGAGAGGGCCTTGCCGCGACCGGCCGATAAGCCCTTACCGCGACCTGCTGATAAACATAAACATATCAAGTTACACGCCCGTCGTAGAACAACTATATCCGGGTACGACCGGAACTGACTAAGCCCTTTTTCTTTCTAACGACCTTGACACCTCGTTATAGCTAAAGAAAAGGATGAATTTAAAATTAATAACATTTACAAAGCACTACGGCCGAAAATAACTAGATAAAACTTCAACTAATAGTCGCCGCCAGTCTACAGCAGGTTAGAAAAATACATTATAGCTACACTCATTTTTCATGAGGGAATTTCTTATTCACGCGGCTGGGCTGTGTGTCACAGCACTTCCGTGATATCAACAGGCCCTTTCAACGCTCGTGGGCAACGCCCCGGCGAAGCTCATTAAGGAGGAATCCCGCATTCTGTGCGGTCGAATCCAACTTAACTTACGGCGTTGGCCCCACTTCTCGTGGTAGACCTGCCTTACTTCCACCTACATGGGTATGCTCAAAGGTCCTTTTTAGGACCACAAGAGGTCTCTGTCTGCGGGTCAGAGCATCTCTGACTGGTCAGTAATGACCAGTCGAAACAGACGGCCAGGCGGCAAACACGAAGACGGATTCTAAGACCAACCGGTCTTAACCTCGGTTCCGATTGTCCGATAAGCTGCGCAGCGCTAATGGCACGGTCCAGCCTTTAGCTACGGCTTCACTATCTGCGCAGCGCTAAGATAACGTCCATCTTAGCCTCGGCCTCCTGGCCTGTCCGCTCGTTCGCACGGCTTTGGACACGGCAAAGCCTTCGCTCTTGTCCGCTCGCTCGCACGGCTTTTACCCGACAAAGCCGTCGTTCTCGTCCGCTCGTCCGCACGGCTTTGGACACGGCAAAGCCTTCGCTCTCGTCCGCTCGTCCGCACGGCTTTGACACGGCAAAGCTTTCGTTCCCGTCAGATACGTCCGCACGGCTAGGGGGCCCAGCAAGGCCCTAGCCTTTCCTCGACCTCGACACTCTTGCAAGGTACAACGCAGTCCACGTAACGACTCGCTGTTACGGACCGTTCTACCACCGCAACAACTGGCTCACGTACGACCCGCTGTACGAGCCAGAAACCAGGCCGACACACCCCCGGTTAATCCAACATATCGTCATAACCGAGGATGTCGATCTACCGAACTCGACGCTCCTGCAAGGTACCACGCAGTCCACGTAACGACTCGCTGTTACGGACTGTTCTACCACTGCAACAACTGGCTCACGTACGACCCGCTGTACGAGCCAGAAACCCGATCGACACACCCCTGGTTAACCACAACATACCGTCACAACCAGGGATATCGATCTACCAACCTCGACCGACCTCAGATGCCCGCGACGACCGTCTAGCTGAACTCAACGACTCGACCGACCTCAGCTTACCAGCATCCAACGTCTAGCTGAACTCTACGACTCGACCGACCTCAGCTTACCAGCATCCAACGTCTAGCTGAACTCTACGACTCGACCGACCTCAGCTTACCAGCATCCAACGTCTAGCTGAACTCTACGACTCGACCGACCTCAGCTTACCAGCATCCAACGTCTAGCTGAACTCTACGACTCGACCGACCTCAGCTTACCAGCATCCAACGTCTAGCTGAACTCTACGACTCGACCGACCTCAGCTTACCAGCATCCAACGTCTAGCTGAACTCTACGACTCGACCGACCTCAGCTTACCAGCATCCAACGTCTAGCTGAACTCTACGACTCGACCGACCTCAGCTTACCAGCATCCAACGTCTAGCTGAACTCTACGACTCGACCGACCTCAGCTTACCAGCATCCAACGTCTAGCTGAACTCAACGACTCGACCGACCTCAGCTTACCAGCATCCAACATCTAGCTGTACTCAACTACCAGCATCAACCATCACGGACATTTACATACTCACTTGTAAATATGACAAAAATAAATTGTCATTTGTTATTATCGTTACCTCACCTTTGTTCCTTCCTATTGCTTTGGCTGTTTCTCATTCACCCAATTCATTTGCGGGGTCGACATATTTATCGGCTCCGCAACAAGATCTCATCCTACCAAAAAATGGGGTATCTTGGATATGACACTAAACTGCATCTGATGGTGAGGTTCCAATTCTGGAGATCTGAAGAGTGTCGAGTACTCTTTCATTGCCATTACTCCTAGATCCACTCTGACCCAGAGTGGTAGTACTTGTTAGGGCCCCATCTATGGGTCAAATAGATCTGTTTAAATTGATTTGTATCCAATAGGAATACTTGAAACGGTAAAATATTTTTAAGAATCATTACTTAAATCTATAATTGTTTACTAAAGATCATTATTAGTTACTTAAAACCATATAATTGTATGCAAACAAATGACTTATCAACTAGAAATAAGTACTTGAAACCATATAATTATTAATATTGGATAGGAATACTTGAAGTCATACAACTGTGTGCAAATTATTTGTATTAGATAGGAATATTTGATATGATATAACTATCTGCAATAAACTTTTAATAAACAACTCCACAAACAATGTAAATATAAATGTATGATGAACATATTGTGAAAATCAATTAATCTAATTTTTCTTTCAAGTATTTTTAAAAAACAATTTTCATATCTAAATAAACTTTTGGTTTTTATGCAATCTATTTTTAAACATTAAGTGTTATAGGTTAATTCTTGTAATTTTGTACCAGAAGGAGAAAAAAATGAAAGTGATATCTTATTTTAAAAGAATTTTGTTGTTTCTGGGGAAATATTTTTCATATGAACAGAATAAAGATGCAAATAATACAGCTAACATCACAATTCTGTGTCTAATCATTTAACATTGTTGTGTATTGTTAAGGCTTCAACATATTTGCCCATATCCCTGCAGTTTTATTTTCCTATTGTTTTTTCCAGAGTGCTGCTGTTACCTTGGCAACGGCCCGCAGATTTGTATCAAGAGCCAACAAACATGGTACAAGTTACAGAGATTATGGGTAAGCCTCTGACAAAACAACACACTGCTATTTTGTGTTAAATGTCAATCACTAAAAATTTTTCTAATGTTTCTCTCTCTCCACCTCTGTTTTTTTTCTCTCTTTCATTATTCTCTCTCTGTCTCTGTTTTCCTTTTTCTATTTTTTCTTTCTCTCTCTCTCTCTACTTCTCTTTCTGTTTTTTCTCTCTTTCTCCATCATATTTTTCTCTCTCTTTCTCCATCATATTTTTCTCTCTCTTTCTCCATCATATTTTTCTCTCTCTTTCTCCATCATATTTTTCTCTCTCTTTCTCCATCATATTTTTCTCTCTCTTTCTCCATCATATTTTTCTCTCTCTTTCTCCATATTTTTCTCTCTCTTTCTCCATATTTTTCTCTCAGTTTTTTTTTTTTTTCTCCCTTCTCTCTTTTCTAGTTTGCTGTTTTTTACTAATTGAGTGACTGCATATTCAGTTGTTAAGGGCTTCATTCTACAAATTTTTGTTTGCATTCTTATAGAATTTATTCTCTTAGAAATCTTCTTTTGAGAATTATTGATACAACCCCCCCCCTCAAATTGTTAAATTTTAGCTTTGTCTTTAGATATCTATACATCTAGAGTATATATTTTTTTCACCAAAATCTTGTCACATTTTTATAAAATTTAGATTTGCATTAAATAATATCAATTTTTAGATTTCTTTGTAATGGATCAAACTTTGTAGAAATAGATTTATATACTTTCTATTAATTCTGCAGATGAATAACTTTGATCTTCAGTTATCTCTTCTATCTTTTTTTTTTAATGACTCGTGTGATTTGAAAATGAAACTGTCTTAATCTTGACCAGAAGATTGTGTATTCAAATCATTCATAATTATCATTTGTGATCTGTTTGTAGCTGTTCTTCCTCAAATTCTGAAATGGTCAAATTGATAAATTTTCTTGGTCATGTTTCATCTTTTAATTTTGTTCTTATTGTAACACTATTGACTCTAGTATACAGACTCGGCTCTATGTATGTTTGTTTGTATGCGCGGGTGTGTACATGTGTATGGTTATGAGTTGATCATAGGTATGTATATGCGTATGTGTGTGTCCATATAGGGGCCAAGATATATTTGTGTGGGAATCACTGATTCAGCCCTGCTAGTATAAAATGCAGGTGCCAGATCAAAGGAGATCAAACAGTTAAAAAAAATTTATTATCACCTTTAAGGGTCTCCTGGAGTCTCTTAGTTTGCCTGTGTATTTATGTCCTTCCTTTTGGGTGACCAGGGGTCTAGAAATAGGAATGTTTGCCTCTCCATATACACAGAGGGTCAACCAGAGGACAGTGGGAAGAGGGTGTCTGCCACAGGAAGTGGGTAGGAGACTGATACTGGAGGACACAGCACACAGAGGTTCAGTCAGAGAAGAGATATGAACCGAAGTCAATCTGCTACTAGAAGCAGAGGGTATACAACCAGAGCACAGATAGCTGGTACCACAGATACAGAGATGGGCTGAGAGAACAGATACATAAGAGATGGAGGGGGGCTATCAGAGAATGGAGAACAAGGATAGACAGACAGGCAGATAGTCCAAGAAGTTTTTAGTTAAGGGATTTTATTGAAAAAAAATCACACATGATTCTTCCTCTCTTTGAACATTTATTCATTTTTTTGTTTTGCCTTTTTCTTTACTGGTGGAACTCTTCGGACACATGCATTTCAATTTGTAGAGAACCTGCAAACATGATGTGGGGTCAGACGATTATGCAGTTGAAAATTTTCATTCTGGGAAGTGTATGGCTCGTTTTGGTATTCCCACTATGTTTCTCTTTTTTTTAAACAGATTCTTTTATAAATGATATTGCTTTACAAGTATTTATCATGAAAGAACAAAACATTTTTTCTTTGTATATATGATAATTTGTATTTTTGAATAAACTCATTCAAAAGTCTTTAACTATTTTTAACTTTTACTATTTTCACATTTGCTACATTAAAAATCTTGTTATAATAAGCAAATATCAAAAGTCTATGAAGATTCTTTTTATATTTACATGAAAATAATTTTACAAAAATAGAAGCACTCATAGTGTAACAGTTATTGTCATAGGAAGCAGACTCAGCTACTTGAGTTCAAATCCTGAACAAAGCTGTTTGCATTTCACTTGGTGCTTATACTTTTGGGAAAGAAAGGTATGAATCTAATTCTTCTCCCTTTGGCTATGAGTAAATAGTAAGGCTGATTAGGCTCTTTAACCTTGATATGGCAACTGGTCTAGGAGAAGGAAAACTCTTAATTCAAACCAGTTGTAGATCTGGAGAGGAATGGGCTCTGCCAGGCTATTCCTGCCCAAGACATGCTATATGAGTAGTGCCAAACCAGGTTATAGGTCAAAACAATTTTACAAAATTGCATCTGTATTCAAAGGAATTGCAAGCATTTAGTGTTACAGTTACCTTCTGAAGAAAGAAGAAAATATTCTCTATACTATACATGCATGCACAAGCTTAAAATACATTGTTCTATATACTTCTAAAAAATTTTGAATGTGGTTTATACATGAGTTTTTTTTTGGGGGGGGGAGGGTTCCATTTTGCTATTGCACCAATATATAACTTAGGTAGTGGGGAAATGTATAACTTTATGTAAAAATAAACAGAATGTTAAGACTCTTTCTTTGAGGTTTTTCCAACATTATTCAGGGATATCTAACAAAAACAAATACAGTTAATTCTAGACCTTAAAAAATTAACATAAATTCAATAAAACGAAATCCTTTTAAGAAATGAAGACACTGCCTCTTGTTCTTTATAAACAAACTAAGAAAAACAGTTTTTTTTAAAAGTTGACATTGACTGTCATTTGGATTATTTTATGAAATCTGCTTTGAAGGTATTATCTTTCATCATTATAAGATTAATCTGGTAAATTTCTCAAAATAATCAGTGGTGAAGCTGAAATTCATAAGACTATTAATTGTTTAATCATAACTGTTTAGGAGATTTATGATAAAAGCTGGTTAATTATAATAATTGTAAGAAATTTATACACAGTAATTATCATTTTTGTAATAATATTCTAATTACACACACACATGTAAGAAATTAGATATGGAAGTCAATTTCCTGGAGTGTTTATATATTTATCATAATATAGATAATAAGTATATAAACGCCCTATGAAATTGGTTTTGATATCTTATTTCTTTTCTATTATGTTGGATTTTTTATCCTCATATTTATTTATATTCATATATTAGAAAGGGTTGTTTTAAGCAGAAATTAATGAGTTATGAAGGATTTCCATCTAAAATAACTTTTTCTAATATATGCACATGAATAAATATGTGGATAAAACATCCAACAGAATGGAAGAGAAATACACACATCACTCTGTTTGTAGGGCTTAGAATATGTTAACTGTATCTCCTGTTTACGGGTAAGACTCTCCACTAAAAAAAAAAGCAATGGGTGTTCTAAGATGAGCCCGTAAAAGCCAAAAACTTACCTTGCTGCCACCCATGACCGATGGATTGCAAAAAGGATGGTTACAGACATACTCCACATGAAAAATGTACTTGAAATAAAACATGGCCACTGTCAGCATAAGAAAATATTGATAGCGGTCATGAAAAATCTTGTGAGACCAAAGGGTATATACAAATTTTTGTTATGGGCCAAAAGTGCATAAAAAAAAAAGAAGAGAGGCACTCGTTTTGTTTTTTTTTTCCTTTGTGGTGGTCAGACTGACTTGTTTTTGGTGACAACATGAGACACAACTGTTTAGTGAGAAGGCATTGCTGACACATACAACACTGGGTCCAGGCACGTATGCCTGATTATAGCTTAAACTGGACAAGGAGGTCCAGTGCTATACTTACTGGTCAATGCCCACGCATCCATGAGGGGCGCACAAGGTATCACCTTGTCAGACTCATTTATATATCTACCACTTCCAGTCACATGAAATCTTTTCTGCTTATTTCATTTTTGTAAACAATGTCTATCTTGTAATCTTTATCAATTGAAAATTATACTGAATTGTCAGAAACAGTTGTTGTTGTTGTTATCATTATTGTTATGAAAGTGACAGTGATACTGATTGTAATTGGTGTGCTTGATGCAGTCACCAAAGGATTGATACAGGAACTGGAGGAGTTGAAAATAAGAGGGCAAGTGGAGACCATACATTGTTGAGATTGGCCAGAATACTGAGAATTGTCCTTGAGACTTGAGACTTGCTGTTGCTTAGACTCAAGTGAAAAATCATCAGCTGATGCGAGTGTGAAAAACACTAAAAAAAAGTAAAACAATAATAATAATAATGAAATAAAAAGACAAATCCATGTAAGAGAAAAGAGATTTACCATTTATCTGTATTATAATAATATTGTTCTTTGAAATATTTCAATGGGTTTTGTAGAGAAATATGTTTTAAGTGAGTGATACTTTAGAGATTTATTGATTTTACACATTTTTGTTTTTGTCCGCATTGTTAGTCCTGACGAAGCAATAATACTTTGTAGTTATTTTATGTCTCAAATTTGAAGAATTGCCTACAAACGTAATTCGTAATATTTAAATAAATGTGAACAATTATTTTGCTAAGACAATTTTTTTCTTTTGTATGTTGGAAATTCAAATTTTGTGCAATTAGTTATGTTTTGTAGCAACATGGTTTTCTGCTGATTGTTAGAGATATCCTCTTGATTCCTTGTGAGGATCATAAACTCTTCCTCTGTGTCTAATATGAATGCATATCAAATTTGTTAACTGTACATTTGGTCATCTATAGAGGACAGACAAAATAAATTCTTCCTAATTTTAGGCATGGATATACCAAAGTCAGAATGTAAAGATCATGTTTTAAAACTGCTTTAATTATTGTTGGATGATTGTTTGGGGTATAAGCCATAAACAACTTTCTGTCTTAAATGAAATACCATTGACATTGAATTCTGGGAAAAATGAATCTCCTAATTAGTATTAAAAACCTGTAAGCCATTTAATGCAACATTTCCTGAAGGAAAGAACATCTTGCTGTTCTGGATTTAATACTGAACTGGATTGTGTAATCTTTATTGACTTGGGACTTGATACCAATCATTTGTGAGTCAGTTGGGACTAAAACCTTTTCACAGGTTTATTCTCTGTATTATTGTTTATTATGTCACATCTTGCAACATTTGTCTTGGGACATAATGTTTACATTTTCATAAGTTAGATATTTGATAGAAAGAACATTATTTAATATGCGTCTTTAAAGTATGAACTAAAATGCATTTCTCTACTTAGTCTATACATTTATAAGAGGTAAATAAAACATGAATTATGTAGTATCCTGCCTTATAGCTGAATGATGTGAAGATTGGTGTTTTAACTTGGATTTAAGTTGAATGATGACTTTGTACAATTTTCTGTTACTCTTTGGCTAATTATAACATTGGTCAATCTCCATTTCACATTGGCTATAAAAATGTTAAAGTTTTGAGTCTTTGCAAAATCCTGTACATATAATTAAAGAATAAGAAATTAATCTGAAAGAATGTTTTACCACTGCATCACCATTACGTAAAAAAAGATTAATTCCTAATTCACATTCAAGTCATTTGTTGCATATAGCATATAATGAAAGCGATCTATTTTGAAGTTTTGTTTTTTAATGTTTGTTAGCTAAAGCAATTTGGATTGTAAGCAATTCAAATAATACCAAAATTATTATTCCATAAAATTTTTTGACTTTTTAATCGTAGTTACTTACCTCCTCAATCAGCTATCATAATTGATGTGTATTTGAATTGACTAAAGAGAAAATTCATCCTTTATTTTGTCTTCTGGTAGAAGTGTAAGCTCTTTTGCTTTTAGGTGCACATATTTATATGAATATGTATGTACATAGGCATAGCGTGTGTGTGTGTGTGTGTGTGTGTGTAGGTAGCATATATGTATGTACATGAATGTTTGTATATAGTTGTATCAAATGAATAGAATACACTGACTGTATCTCTGCAGAGGAGTAAGACTCCCCCAATGAGTGTCCTGGATATGACTCTAAACAATCTGATGGTGAAGCTCCAGTAATGCTGGAGCTTTGGGGAATGCGGAGTACCCCTTCATTGCTATCGCTCTCTGGTCCACTTTAGCCCAGAGTAGAAGCACCTGATAGAATCCAATCTATGGGTCAAATGGAATTAAACTGTGTAGTTATGCTAAACTGAATTGTTTAGAATAGAACTGTTTTTACATTTAACTGTATGTAAACAAAAAATTGTACTTATTCTTGACTGAATTGTTTGAAATAGAACTGTTTTTAACATTGAAACTGTGTACTTATGGTAAACTGAATGTTTGAAATAGAACTGTTTATATGTATAAAAATATATTTAGTATTGAATAACCTGCAATGATTGATATGCCATAAAACCAAACCAAATGAATAGTTAACTAGTTAGGGAGGTCCACAGACTAATTGAAAGTGAAGGATTTCTCATTGAGAACAAAAGGGTTAGTTTGTTTTTATGTCCTTGATAAACAAGACTTTGGAACTAGTAGAGTCAGAGATCGCTAGACAAGGGTTGTTTTTTTCTAGGAAAATCAGACTAGTTGTGGTTTTCTTTACCGGAAGTCAGGACTCCATATATTCAAGGGACTAATTAAGTGTTGAGCAGATTAGTGGCAACCGAGAGCAGTAATGGCTATTAAACTGTGCTGCCAGGAAGTGGTCTCTGCCCACTGTCCACTTTAGTTGGTTACAAGAGTCATTTTGATAAACCAGATTTGGTTTCCACTTACTCTGGCTGAAAAGCAAAGTGTCATTCCCCGCCAGGATAAACTTGAAGAGTGAATAAAGAAATGGCAAGTGTATTATTGGGTTTGTTTGTCCATTTTTTTTTCTATGTGGAGCTGACTTGTGACTTATATGGTTTGACCAAAACTTGGTATTGAAGTCATTTAACTGGTGAAACTGGGCAAGCCTCAAACATTGATGAAACTAGAACTGTTTATTTCTATCGGAATTTTCAAGATGGGACCTTGTTATTATTATACAAAGATTCTTTCACTTTAATTTCCTCATCTTGATTGCTTTATCATAGCATTTTGCCTGCTGTATCCTTTGGCTTTTCTTAAGTATCTGTTATATTCAGTAACTTTTTAGGAAAATAGAACATTATATTTGATTCACATGGGTATGTTCTCATTTTTTGCCTATTAAATCTGGTGCCCTAGGTAAGAAAGAACAACTGATTGATCAAAATTCCTAAACCATTATTGAATGCAGTAAACTCTTGAAGGTTGAAGAGTACAGCAGCTAAAGTAAGTAAAGTTGGTGACCCGAAGGCTCCCTTTTCAATAGTTACTACACCAAGGTGTAGGGAAGGGCGCTACTCCTTTCCCTGGATTGCTCCACTTTACTCTCGATCTGTTCCTTATAATGCTGAGTGTTAAGCAAGGAAGCATCAAGTACCATTTTTTGAGTCTTTGGTATGACTCGACCTGGGATGGAACCCAGGTCTCCTGGGCCATTGACGATGGCATGATGGTTAGTGTTCACCAATGGCCAGGAGACCTGGGTTCAATCCCAGGTCGAGTCATACCACAGACTCAAAAAATGGCACTTGATGCCTCCTTGCTTAACACTCAGCATTATAAGGAATGGATCAAGGGTAAAGTGGAGCAATCCAGGGAAAGGAGTAACGCCCTTTCCTACACCTTGGTGTAGTAACTATTGAAAAGGGAGCCTTCAGGTCACCCTTGACTACGGTCGCCAACTTTACTTTACAGCAGCTAAAATGTGGTATAAAAATAACAAAGATAAGGAAAAAAGTTAAAGAAAATCAGCTATTATAATGAAATGCCATTTGTATTTATTCATTTGTAACATCCACAAATCAAATAATAAAAATATTTTAAAACAGTCATTGTATCCATGATACTAAAATGTCTGTAAAAAGAGAAATTGATTATAGTTATCTCTAACTCCCACCAGGCAGGATTTAACACATGGTCTTTTTTATAGTGGGGATTTTGGGGAGAGGGAGGTTGTGTATGAACTGAAACTTGTGCCCTACTAGACTATGTTGGTCATAGGTTCACTAGGTGCAATGTGAGATTATGCTAGCCTTTGCTAAGTCGCGGGGCGGAGGGGGTCCTCGTGGTGTAATGGTTAAGGCGATGGACTGCAGAATCGTAGTAAGCAAGTTCGAACTCCAGTCGCGTTATTACGTTCACTTTCAGTCTAACATCCTTGGGAAAGATATGAACCCCCTTATCCTACCAGCTATGGGTTAAATAGTACCACAACCGTTCTTCTAGAAGGATGGGTTTGGCATTAAATAACCTACAAAGGTTGATATGCCATTAAAAAACAACCAAACCAAACCTTTGCTAAGTCTCCTGACACAAAGCCAGGTAACCTTGCTGATCAAAAACTTTGCTAGACCCGAAGTCTAGTGTCATGCTGTTAATGATTCTTCACCCAGCCAAAGGTGGCCTGGCTGAAGCCAAGTGCCATTCAGTCTATCATTGATCTTAATCCATCAAGCATGAATGCCAGACAACCTAGCTAAAAAGCTGGGAAAGAATTTGGTAAGTGTTATAAAACTAGGTTTAATTGAAAGATGCATTAATGCTGCTAATACCAGACTTTAAAGCAATGTTAATATCCCTAAGGGAAATTGAGTGAATACAACTCATACAGAACATTTACACACAATTATTCATATGAGAACTCTAAGTTCCCCATATTTGTCGGCCTCCCACCCTGCACTAGATGAAAAATGTAATCTGTAATTCAATTAGCTGATTGTTTTATTACTTGGCAACAGTGATGTAGTAATAATGTAGATCTTCCTGGCCATAATTAAAACCACCCAGGTAGGAGTGCAAATATTGGCCACTGATACTCTAAAGGTTAAAATGATGCTATTTTCTGATGAAACTAAAATTAATCCAACTTGTACAAATCATATAATTGCAACTTTAATAATTATCTCTTATGAAAACCTTTATTAGTATAGCACTGAATCATGAAATCAAATACAGATCATATTACAAATGAAGAATGGTATTTTCCTGAACAATTAAAGGAAATTTCTATAGGTTCTACAATAAAGTGTAGGTAAATCCTAGTTAATTTTTTTTTGTTGTTTTTCATCACAATTTTTAAGACTGATAATATTTTACTATATAAGATAAATCCTAGTCTATTTTTCTTATTCTTTTTAAACTCTAAAAATTTTACCACCATTTTTAAAAGACTGCAAATATTTTCCCCTGTAAGGTATGTATTGAAAGAGGAGGATAAAACCATTCCTTTTTTAATTATGTGATTAATGATTTTACAGGTGTGTTTCTCCATTTCAGTACCTGCAGAAATATATGTGTTCTACTTGCTAAATAAGTTACCTGAGATCCTGTTTACCTATTTGCTCCACTCCTGTTTTTTGACTACAAAGTAATCATTCACCATTTGACTAATGATTATATTTATTTTTACTGTATGCATTTCATTTCTGCAATGAAAATGACTCATACAAAGTTTTTTTTTTGGTCTTGCTATGTCTCTTTATTTAAAAAAAACAAAAATGTCTGTCTGTCTGCAGGCCTGGTTCTCACTTGACAACTGATCTCGCCTCGATGCAAGCAAGAATGATGAGACTCAAATCACATCCAGCAAATAAACGACCCCTAAGTACAGGTGACACTGGTGACTTTGATATGGATGGGATGCCACGGAGTCGATCTGCTGGATTTATCCATGGTAAGAAACACTTTCCTTTTTTTTTTTTCCTATGAGTTAAAATTGGACTTTTTCAAGGTGGTTCTGAGAAGTTCTTGACCAAACCAAAACATGATTTTTCCCCCTCTAAATTTTTTTATTGAAATTTAATTTTTAATTTTTTTATTTTTTGAAGGATTAAACTTTAGAAATTGTGGTAAATATTTTTAACTGTGGGATCTATATGTGGAATAGCTTCTATGTTTTATGGTTCTAGCTTATTCTATTTTTGATCAATTATATAATTTTATATTCTCTTTTTTTATACAGTATATTACTTTACTATTGCATTTTCATGGCCTTTTGGTGCAGATGTTTTTAAAAAAAAAGTTGATTGCTGTAATGAAATGTTTTTACTATTCATTTTCACTTGATCTTTTTCTTTGTCTTTTTTTGCATTTTATTACAAACCTTTTGAGATCAAATAGGTTCCAGTTATTCAAGTAGCATTAATTAGAAATACAGAACCTCTGTAAGTAATTGCTCAGTCGACTCGGGCTGTAGAATACACTGATTCAGCAGAGGGGTAAGACCTCCCACAACAAGTGTCCTGGATATGACTCTAAACAATCTGATGGTGAGGCTCCAGTAATGCTGGAACTTTGGGGAATGTGGAGTACCCCTTCATTGCCATTGCTCTCAGGTCCATTCTGGCCCAGAGTGATAGCACCTGATAAGGGTCCTATCTATGGGTTAAATAGAACTAAACCATGGTTTCTTGAGTTTGCTGTTTTTTGCATTTAAACTGCATATTAATGCTAAACTGAATTGTACAGAATAGAACTGTTTTAGCATTTAAACTGCATACTTATGCTTAACTGAATTTCTCAAAATAGAACTGTTTTGACATCTAAACTGTGTACTTATGCTAAACTGAATTATCTGAAATAAAACTTTTGACATTAACTCTGTGAATTGCCCAGTCAGCTGGGGCTGTAGAATACATTGACTGCAGTTCTGCAGAGGGGTAAGACCCCCCTGAATGAGTGTCCTGGATATGACACTAAACAATCTGATGTTGAGGTTCCAGTGATGCTGGAGCTTTGGGGAATGCGGAGCACTCCTTCATTGCCATTGCTCCCAGGTCCACTCTGGCTCGGAATGGTAGCACCTGATAGGGCCGTATCTATAGGTAAAATAGAACTAACTGCATACTTATGCTAAACTGAATTGTTTTAATTAGAACTGTTTGACTAAACTGAATAGCTTGAAATAGAAATGTTTTTGACTATTAAACTGTACTTACATTTAAACTGCGTGTTTATGCTAAACTGAATTGTTTGAAATGGAACTGTTTTTGACACTGAAACTCTACTTACACTAAACTGAATTGTTTAATATAGAACTGTTTTGACATTTAACTATGTGTATACAAAATCTATACTTATACTAAACTGAATTAGTTCTGTTTGTATAAACTGAATAGCTTGAAATAGAAATGTTTTTGACAATTAAACTGTGTACTAATGCTAAACTGAATTTTTTGAAATAGAACTATTTGTATAAAAATGGATTTGGCGTTAGATAACCTACAAAGGTTGATATACCATAAAACCCAACCAACCAACCAACAGTGAGGCTCCAGTAATGTTGGAGCATTTGGGAATGTAGAGTACCTCTTCATTGTCATTGCTCCCATGTCCGCTCTGGCCTGGAGTGGTAACACCTGATAGGGTCCTATCTATGGGTCAAATAAGACTAAAATGTGTACTTATGCTAAACTGAATTGTTTAAAATAAAACTTTTTTTGACATTAACTGTGTGTAAACAAAAAACTATACTTATACTAAACTGAATTGTTTGAAATAGAACTGTTTATATATATATATATATATATATATATATATCAATGACCTACAATGGTTTGCTGTGTCATAAAACTCAACCAAACCAAACCTCAATAAGAAAAGTTAGTCATGGAGGAGTGATTTGTGTTTATTCATCTGCTCTCTTCTCAGTCAACCACTGTGGCATGCCAGTGGCGAACATTTTGACCTGATACCTGGCAATAAGATAGTGTTGCAAGAAGTGTTATATAGTTTTTTCATGTTTATTCCAACTTCACATTATTTTACTTAATTGTATTCATCCTAGAAAATTATGATAATCAAGGTATAAATAAGAAAAGATGAGCTCAAAGTAAATAGTGAAGTTTCTTGTTAGTTTTCTCTACAATCAACCATTATTGGTAATGATATCATTATCAGCACAGGACCAGATATTGGTAATGATATCATTATCAGCACAGGACCAGATATTGGTAATGATATCATTATCAGCACAGGACCAGATATTGGTAATGATATCATTATCAGCACAGGACCAGATATTGGTAATGATATCATTATCAGCACAGGACCAGATATTGGTAATGATATCATTATCAGCACAGGACCAGATATTACCAACTAGAAACTGTTAGGCAAATTTTGTTTTTTAAAAAAAATTGATTAAACTCAAAATGTATGCTGCAAACAAAAAACTGATTCAGTTGACCACTTAATGTTCGGTTGTTCAATCCTAATACTAATAGAATTTTAAAGAAAGGTTCGATAGAATAGGACTCATTAAATAGTATATTAATACTATGGAATATTTGATTGTGAAAAATGGTATCAACGCCAACCAGAACCAATAATAGAAGCAAAAGGAGCTACTATTCTCTGAGACTTTATCCAAACTGATAAAACAAAAATAAAGAGCAACAGAATAGATGTAGTGGTTAAAGGCTCTAAAAGAAAAATAAGCTTTCTAATTGATATGTCAATACCAACAGATTACATATCAATCAAAGAATATTATAAAAACCTGGAAATAGAAATATGTCACCTTAAAATGTACTTGTAATAGTGGGAGCCCTGGGTATGATCAGGAAAGTGACAAATGAACACAGATATCTAGCAACTCTAATCTAAATGAAATACAAAAAATTGCACTTTGTTGAACTGCTCATCTCTTTAGGAGAGTACTATCAATGTGACAGAAAAATATCACCTAAAAGAGGCAGTAAAAAAACATTTACATAGAATGCATATAATCACTACCTTCCCTCATTTTGTGTGAAGACCAGATAAAGAATTGTGAGAAACCAAAAATAAAACTAAAAATTAAAATATAATTATATTTTTAGTAGCTATTGAAAAGGAAGCCTTCTAGTCACCCTTGAATAAGGTCGCCAACAATATCCACTAGTATGTTTGATTTGAAGCTTACTTTCTAAATATGTGGGAAATGTTTTTATAGAGTCAAAATTAATTCACCATCACGACACACAAATCTTTATATGTTGATCTGATTTTTTAAAAAGCTTTATCAAACATTTCTGTTTTGATAGGTATATACAATAGTAGAATGTTTATTTGGTATCAAGTTCAAAATTTTAATCATTAATTTTTTTTTTTTAAATCTTTAACTATTTTCTAAGACGTTTTGTTTTAAAAGATTATCAAATTTAATGTTGAAACTAAATATATTGGGAGGAAAAAATGAATTTAATCCTATACTTTGTCCAGTTGCTCTGAAGTTTTTAAAAAAATGTTCAGGTTGAGAAGAATGTAAAATTTCAGATTGAATTTTTTGGCGGCACGACATGATGATGATGATGATCATCATTTAAAAAAAATTTCTTTCACAACTTGTTTAACTGGAAGAGGAAATTA
This sequence comes from Sepioteuthis lessoniana, assembly GCA_963585895.1. Taxonomy (NCBI): domain Eukaryota; kingdom Metazoa; phylum Mollusca; class Cephalopoda; order Myopsida; family Loliginidae; genus Sepioteuthis; species Sepioteuthis lessoniana. Next base: position 11,505,604 of record OY757915.1, on the reverse strand, counting down.
TTTCTAAGGGAAACAATATTAACATGACTAATCAGATAATTACATATGTACCAACATTTAAATAAAGTTTTTTTGTTTTATTTTAAAGTTGAAAGCATTACAGAAATGTAAATCTATTTTATGAGGGACATTGGTAAATATTTCTGTGACCTTTTGGTTATGGTACTGGCCTTTTATCACTTCTGTGTAGTTTTTGAATCATGCCAGTTCAAGGTTGTTAATTTTATATAAATCAGTTGGTTTCTGTGTGACTCATTTGGATAAACAGACAAACCAATTTTGTGATAAACAATTTTTATATAGATAGATTCTGTTATTGATTCCTGATCACTGAACATCACTTTTTCCCCCCATAATTCATCATGCATTTCTATCATGAAACCATTTTCCATGATACATACTAGCCATGAAATTGGATCAATAGGTTGTGAACAACTCTTGGGATATAATAATCCTATTCTGTCAGTTATGATTACATTAATTCCTGACTGCTGAAAACCATTTGAGGCTGGGGGTTTGTTTTGTATTTTTATTTTTATTTTTTTCTAATGAAAATTTTATTTGTTATTTTATGATCTTGTGTCCACAGTATTGATATTGTTCATCTAAATACTATTATAAATTCAAATTCCTATTGAAATGTGTATAATTTGATTGTTCTAATGATACACATATTTATAGAAAATATAAAAAACTACTGCAACATTATTGAAACAATTTCAGTAATGTAGAATCTCAATGACACTTATGGGCCAAGAGGTTTCGACTAGCATCTAGTAGGTAGACAAAAATAAAACAGGCTGTAACTCAATACAGATCCTGTTTTATTTAAAACAACTATATTACATATTACTTCCAATCTTCTTCTAAAACTAGCTGCTTCAGATTGTCAAGGAACAACCCTAACCATCAAAAGAAGGAATGTCTCTCATCAATGGAATTGGGTGCATAAACCACAACCACCCAGAACTTGAAGCTTTTAATAGCAACATCAGCCACAACCAACCAAGGGTTGCTTATTGAGGAGGGGCTTACTTTGACGGTCTCCCTGACTTGGATTTTTTCCTTTTAGACTTTAGGGTAAGAGGAAGGCTTCACAGAGGATTCTTCCTTCTCTCAATTGATTTTCTGAGGAGGTGCTGTTGGAGGGGGTGTTCCTGAGGAAAGGCGATGATAGATTTCTTGGAGGAATCAGTGGTGGGAGCTTTTTGCTTTTTTTTTTTACTACCTCAGTCCTCTCCTCTATCTTATTGGTTTTGCTGCGTTAGGCTACAGATGAGGTTCCCAGCTCAGCTGGTTTTCTAGGAAGATTGTTCTTCATACCTTCTGCAGCTGTTTCTCCAGTCTTTTGGGGGCAAGTTCGAATGAGATGATTGGGTTGCTTGCAGAGCCAGTAGTGAAATTGCCTACCCTCCATGATGACCATCATCTGCTAGCTCCTGTAGTTATGTTGGGGATTTCCAAAAATCCCTCCCTCTTCAGGCAGATGAGGAAGGAGTAATCACTAATGATGGCACCTGGACTGCCTCTTATTGGGTTGACTTCCTTGATGCACCCATAAGTACTGAGGAAGGAAATGATCTCATTTTCTGAGATGCCTACAGGCATGTTATATACAGTCACCTTAATTCTCTGACTGCCCATGTATTTGGGCAGAAGTTGAAAGAATTTGGTGACTATATATTTTCTAGCTTGTTTTCTTGCCTCCTCTTCTGTGGGCAGTAGGATGTCCTATGTGGCAAAACTACCTATATGGGACCCCACAAGATCACAAAAGGTCCTCAGACTTCTCCTTCTTGAGACCTGCTAGACATCTAGTCCTCAGGTTGGAGATTATAAATGACAGGGTCCATGACTCCAGGATTTGGGCAAGCTTTGGAATGGGAAAGATCATATTGCTCTGAAAATACTGGGCATACTTTCTTACCTGTCTTGCTCATATTCATCAGGGTTCTTTTGCCTGGGTTTCCTAGTGGCAGCAAAGTCTTGGTTGGGCCTCCAGCTGGTCCTTCTTTGGGTCTCTGCACCAGGTCAGTCATGTGTTGGGAGTGGCTTTGTCTCCAGCTAGAGATTCTTGTGAGGGGGAGACTGGTAGAGATGGCCAGAATCATTGAACAGGTCAAGAGATTGGCCACTGGTGAATGGCCTGGGATTGGCCATGTTGATTCCCTTTTTGTTTTTGTTGGTGGGTGTAGAGGTTACATTGGAAGGGATGATCTCCTTATCCAAGGAGATTGCCTTTTGCATTTTAGCTGACATAAAAATCCCAGATATTTTGGCCAATGAACTGGCCTTTGGAACACCCTCTATGTTTGCTGGGGGCAACCCAGAGGGGAGAGTGGCAATTTTGCCTAATAACCAGAAAGTTGTTCTTTGCTTGGACTTAGAGTGGAACTCAGACAAACGAAAAACTGGAAACTCAAGAGGACACTTTGTATAATTCTGGGCCTAGCAATCAAGCCAGGCTCTGGGATCTATTAGTTTACCGAAAAATGTGAACAAATGAATAAACACTTGCCAAGACACAGAGTTCTGTGGTATGTAATACTCAATAATTGAGTTCAGATGAAAAAACTCAATACAGGTCCTGTGCTACTATTTACCTGAAGCTGATATACAAGAATATATCTGCTTGAAGATCTGCAGCCAATCATTACCCAGGAATGGACTGGTCCCTGTGTGCGCCATAGAATGTCTCAATGTGCCATGAAATAACTCTCTTCCTTCTGGAGTTCAGTTTAGATCTTGCTCAGCTAGTTACACAACTGAATTGCTGACCCTAACAATTTGCCAACTTCCATTGATAATCAATTAGTTATAAGAAAGATAAAACAAGAATAACTTCATGAATAAATTCTTTCAATTAAGAAATGAAGACAGTCTGATGTTCCTTTTAATCTGTTATATTGTATATTTGTTTGTATTTTTCTATATTATGTTGTTTTTCTTTTAATTGCAGACAGTGAAGACTCAGTGGAATATGGACAAGACTGTTCTGTTGTGCTTGACCAACAACAGTACAGTGACCTGATGAAAGAATATGATGATTTGGCTGACACAATGAAACAAGCAAAGAAAGATATCCTTAGGCTACAAGACTTGGTTGGTGCCATTCTCAGTTACAATTTTGATGTTCTTCTACATTAAATGCTAACATTGAACTGATAAAGTTTAGCATCTTCTATAGAGTAATTTTTTAGCAATCTCTGAGACAATAAATAATTTTCTTCCTTTCGCATATTAATTAGGGAGGGTCTTAGGGGTGTCACATGACAGTTCCAGAAACCCATTTTTGACCTGTTTGCTCAGTCAGGGAGTGGTGGAGCCACATGACAATATTAACCACACTTATTAGTTTACCCATAGATGGAAGGAGAATAGTTGAATTCATATTTAATAACATTGGGAAAGGTATCCAACTATTCTTCCTCTACCTATTAGTTAATAGTGAAGTAGACTGGACTTTTTTAACCTTGTTATATGGCAACCAGTCTAGGAGAAGGAAAACTGAATTCAAACCAGTTGTAGATCTGGAGAAGGATGGCCTCTGCCATTTTATATGTAATTATGACATGTTACATAGGTAGCTAAACCTGGTTACAGGATAAGTATTTTTACCCCTTCCACATACTTTTAGTGATGGAACAATTATGGGTGTATCTTTTACCTGTTGGGACACATTTATGTATTCTTTCTTTTAATGCCACTGATATGCACATATGTATATTGTATGCATTAAATGTTAAATGTTCTTTTATGTGTCCATATTTTAGTATATTACGGGTATACTAATGCTAATATTGGTTCTTGGTGAGTAGAGACTAATTAATTATCTTCCTTACTATCAACCATACCAGTAGTAACATTACGACTAATAAGTATGATCCTCTCTGGATGTTACAGACCTTTTGATTTATCCCAGGCTTAATAAGAGTGCATTTCATTAATTAGTGGTTAGCAAGCTAGTCCTATAGATTACATATTACTACTAACTAGGGATTTTGATCCTTACTAGGTGCCTTATTCTTGTGGTCTTGTACTTGATAAAGCTAAGTTTAATAATTGACCATATTTATATTTATGCCTACTGTATTGTGATATTTAACAAATTCATTTGCACATCAATTCAAAAGTAGAGTGAGTTTAAGCTCCACTGTGTATCCACTCCTCTGGCCTTATGCCAGACTTGGCTTAATGAATAACATCAAAGTAATGAATTAGTGCAATTTACTATTGTGTGATGTCTTGACTATTCATTTAATCAGCTGATTTGGATTTAAACATTATAGTGGGCAACTTCAATGGATAAATCTATGCATTTCATTTCACTGAAACTGTTATAATGATTATAATATATCTTCTTTAGCTGGATCTGTTATGTCTGTAGACTTGTCAGCTGGCTACTGTTATCATCACTTGTATTTTCCATATATTTTGAACTAGTAGTTGCATTTCTGTTGAGTATTTATGATTATCTTATATTTTATCCAACCTAGACTTAAAAGAATTTAATGAGGAGGCATATACCACAGCTGACAATTGTTTGTTGCTAGACTAAACCACCTTATTGTTAAATAAAACTGTGTATTAGTTCTTTCATAGTATTTTTCAAGAGTCTTAGTTCCTGTTCCTTACTAATACTTTTTTTTAATTGTAAAATCTGTTTGAGTGATACCATTCTGCTTTTCAGCAACTATTTGAAAGTCCTCTGTAACAGATAAATATTTTTTGTAAAAGTGATTGGCTGGTCTTGACTACTTAACTTTAACCACTTCCCTTTCTGTGCAGCAATCTGCTTCCTATCTCACAAACCATTCAAGTTAGATGAACAAAGCATGTTGGGGGGGGCACTGCTGGAGAAGCAAGGATGAACTTGTACACATGGGTGTATCAGTGTTGGTTGACCCGTAAAAGAAACTTACTTACCTCAGCTTTGTGTGGACACAGGATGTAGCCTAGAAGACCTCCTAAGAGCAATGGATGGCAATAATCAGGGAACTCTATACTGTCTGTATGACTTGATAAGGATGTTATTTTTTTTTCTTCAATTTTCTCTCTTTCTACTCTTTTTATTATTTACTCCAGTTTTTGTATTTACCTCCCACTCTCTACAAAAGAAACTGCTTTGACAATCAGCAGTCAACACAGCTAACATCAGAATTTGAATTACATTATTTTTGCTAACTGACATATCACTATTTATACTTATGTATTAAACATAATCTGACACAAGGCTATATGAAACCCCCACTGAGAATCAATCATCATCATCATCATGTTGCGCTGCCAGCATGGATCTCCCTGACCCTCTCTTGCTACTCATCTCTGTTGTCCATCGCTCCTGGGAGGTCTTCAAGGCTACATCCTATATCTGCTCAGAGCTGTTGTATATAAGTTCTAGCCAGTCGTCCAGCCTTTGCTCATCCATATGTTTAGTTAGAGTCCATGTAGTGCATCCATATAGCAGTATCGTCACGACTGCTGCTTGGAAAAAACTGTGTTTTATTTTATCAGTCAGGTCTGATTTCCATATGACTGATAGCCTATTGATAGCTGTCCATGTCTTTGCTAGTTGATGTCTTTCTCAGTTGATGAGACACTGCTTCCAAGGTAGGTGAACTTGTCCATTAGTTTCAGAGAACTACCATTTAGTGTGGAGATGCTGCCTCTTTGATTAAGACCCATGTATTCCGTCTTGTCTGTGTTGACATGAAGGCCTATGCCACCAGCTGCTCATTACAGACTATGTAGCAGGGATTCAGCTTGGGCGGGTGTATTTGCAAGAAGCGCTATGTCATCGATATAGTCCTCGTCCATAATTGTTTGTGTGGGGTGTCTTCTGCTTTTTTCCTTTGCCAGCTTGAAACCGTTATCTTTCATTATATCAATAGATATTCTAAGCACGTAGTCTAAGCAGATGATAAACTGGTATGGGGCTAATGTGTCTTCTTGCAGTACAATGTCGAAGTAGTCTGTGTCTCCATCTGGGGAGTGGACTTTTACTTTCATGTTTTTATATTAAATCATTATGGCTGTGATATTTTCTTTGGGTAGGCCGTAAGCGAGTAGTATTTGCTCTATCTTCCCTCTGTGTATGTAGTCAAAGGCCTTGGTGAAATTGACAAATAATATTGTTGCATCAAGGTTTTTTGCATGTACGCCTTCTAGAATTTGACGGATAGTCAAAATTTGTGATGTTGTGGATTGATTTCTCCAAAAGTTATTTTGGTTCTTCCTAAGTATCTTCTCAATTTTGGGTTCTATGCGGTTGCGTAGTAGAACTTCACTATATGGCAAACTTGTTGTCATGATATGCACTCGACATTTTGCTATTTCTTGTAACCATAGAAATAGCTCCTGATTCGCTATATATAAAGCTGTTAAAATCTTTAAATACTTTTGATCTTGATATTTATTGCTGAAAGTTTACATCTATATTATACCAAGACAATAGAATAAGACAGTTATTTCTGAATCCATTACATTTAACTCTAAGTTTTATCTCTGCCTTTGTAACTTGTATTTTCTAATCTGCACATAATAAAAAAGAAAATACCTTTCTCATTTAATTTGAAACATGAGGATCATAAGAAGCCATAAAACTTGGTTATAGAAGAGAAAGAGGGCCCTAAAGATTAGACAAAACTACTCTTTATTTTAATTGAATGCATAGTATTTAAAAATTGTGTTATTGTTTTCTGAAGAGAATGTCTGTGTCCAAATTTTTATCTGTAAATTTTAACAAAATGAGATATAGTCATTGATTATGTTAATTAGAGTTCTTATTATTATATTTCCTGTGCAATTTTTTTTTTTTTTTAAATTTTTTACATAGATTTTATTGTTGAGCAATATAATATTTTTTCTTTTGTAGTTGTTGAATGGAGAAACTCAAGATGGTGAAACACCACAAATCAGTACAGATGGTGAATTCGAAGGATATTCTATGACTGACCAATTGGTAAGTCAGATAAATTTTTTGCAGGGTGGGTGGGGTATAAGCAGTTGTAAAAAGGCTAACTTGTTTTGTTTGGTTTTTCCATTTTTATATTCAACATTGTCTTTAAGAAAAAAAAAGGTGACAGAAAGAAGAAAAGTAAATAAAGACAGAAGAAAACCTCAAATGTTAACATTCCTATTACTTTGACCTACAGATTTCTGTAGCAAAACTGTCACTTTGACCTGATTGAAGTCTTATTGAATAATAATTTCACAACTTTTAGAAAATCATACTTGTATTTCTCAGCTATGTAATAGCAGTTATAGGAAATAGATCTATTTATAACTGCTGTAAATGAAGCCAGGAACTTACTACTACTATTATTAGAGGAAGAGTCTATTTTTAGAGAATTGAGGTAGCTGTAGTATAAACCAATGTAATATAAACTATAAATGATTTCTAAATAGGAGTTTACAAGATTTTATTTTGACTGCTCAAGCAGTCAATTAAACAAAATGGTGGTTATGGCACAAGCCAATTGCTCACTTTGTTCTTATTGAGTAATTATTTGACCACATCTGTCCACTAGACAAGAGACTAAGGCAGTGTACTGGTTGGAGCTTGGTTACAAGAAGTGAAAGGAAATATTACAATTGTGCATACATATTTATTTTCTTATATTCCTTTGAGGATATTTTATAAAATAACGTTTTTTTACATGAGTGGAAATTTAAATAATTTTAGTTTATTTTGATGATACAGTTTTAATCAACACAAGTTTAAAACTAGATATTTTAAGGTTTATAAAATGATTAAGTTTTAAATGTTAATTTTACAGAATTATTTTTTTATATCTTATATACATATTTTTCTGAGAAACATATACTCACTTTACCAATTCAATAACTTAACATCTATTTTATGTAAAACTGCATAAATGCATACATACCCACACACACACTTTGTTGTCTAAAAATACCAGTGTCATTTCCTCAAATTTAATAATTTTATAACTGTAAATGTTATAATATTAAATTATCACATTTTTAGTTAAAAAAGAAAACCTTATATATTAGAACGTAAAAGAATGGCAAAATATTTTCATTTTATTTTCATCTGCAACAGTTTTAAAGATCATCAATTGTGACTGATTTGCTATTTAGATGGGATTTAGAAGTTTCCTCACCATTTCTATAGTAACAATCATTAGCATTTATATTATACATATAATAGGCCTATTTTGTTAGAAATTTTTGCTTTAATCCCTCAACATGGGCAATCCTATGCTTCTTGTAATATATACTATACACATTAAGTGTAAACATCTGTTAAAACAAATTTTAAATTAAAATGAAGATCCAGTATTTAATCATCAGAAATGTTGTTCCTCACCATCAGAAATTAGTGATTAGAAAAACTGAAAATTTGCTTATGCATTTTATGTTTAAAACCAGTTGATACTAAAATATAACTGGTAATTGTTTCATTTTTCCTTTTTACTCCTATAGCATAAAATTTACTATGACATTCTCATTGTGATCATTGAAATGAATGAAAATCTTAATCTTACCTTTGATATCACAGGTTACATAAACAGTTACATGCCAATAAACCTTTTAGTAAGTAAAGTTAGCGACCTTAGTCGAGGGTGACCTGAAGGCTCCCTTTTTGATAGCTACTACACCAAGGTGTAGGGGAGGACGCAACTCCTTTTCCTAGATTGCTCCACTTTACCCTTGATCCCTACCTTATATTGCTGAGTATTAAGCAAGGAGGCATCAAATACCATTTTTTGAGTCTTTGGTACGACTCGACCTGGGATTGAACCCCAGTCTCCCGGGCCATTGGCAAACACTCTAACCGTCATGCCAATGTCTTACTACAACTAAATTCTTCATTCTTTTCTGCTAATTGAAATCTTTAGTTTATATATGATGTACAGCAGTTTATTCAATATAATTTCACTTAACCCTTTTGGTGCCAGTACATTTATCAACATATTTAATGGCTGGAATGCACTTTTTCACCATATAATAAAAGAAAACTTATATTTCACAATTATAATTCACTATTGGTGATGTTAGGGGTAGTTATATTACACAAGTGTATTTAAAAGAGAATTTTTTTTATTCATTTATAATCCTAAAAATGACTGTTTTATTAAAGTTTTAGAATAAAGTTTTTTTTAAATTTCTGAACCAGTGTATATCAAATAAAAGGCACTATTGAGGGGTTACATCACATGAGATTTAAAATTTTCAAGTTATGTGGACTAAAGTTGTATTTCACCCTCATGAATTAAGTATATTTGGGTGACTCAAGTTACTCTCATCACTAAAAGGGTTACAATCACTTTTGGACATCTTAGTAGTTTCCTGTTTATATTTGTGGTTACATTGTTATTAATCTTTACGTCTTTATTGATATGTGTGTTGACATTTTCTTTTTCATCTTGAAGTAAAAAATGAGTTATGTTTTTTGTTTTTTTCTTTGTTGCAGGTTTTACTCCGAAGTAGGCTTCAGCAATCAACAGAGCTTTGTACAGAATTACAAGAACAACTTTCAAAGACCAAATTGGAATGCAGAGAACTGTATGGCATCAAGGTAAACATTTATACCTGGTCTCTCTCTCTCTTTTTTTTTTTTTTTTTTTTTTTTTTTTTAAATGGTTTAAAGGACAATCACTATCAAACAGTTAATTGGAATCTGAAGAGATTTTAAGAATCAAAGAAAATAAAGAATAATAAAAAGTTAGATGATCTTTTATTTTATGTCATGGCTAGATATCATTATTGACAAGGATCTCTTAAGAAATATATCTGAAATCAATCAATACTTAGCCAGTTTACAATCCTCATCCTGTCTGCTGATGAGGTCTAAATCTGTTACAGAGTTAATCAAGTTATCCCAAGAGAAAACATCACTTCAGGTAGCATCTCTTATAAGAGACTTGCCACCTTGGAAGGGAAAAACCATAATGCCATCTAGTCTATTGTTGTCTCCTTATTCCAATCCCACTGGTTCCAATTGTAAGAGAAGACCAGTTGCATCCAGATTATGCTTAACAATATTGTTGAAGGCCGAATGCCAATGTAAATGACTGGCATTCAGGTAGCATGTCCAGTTCGTTTGCCATAGCCCCACAACAACACTTGTATCTCTTGCATATTTGGAGTCCAAACTTCAATGAAATGCTAATTCAGAGACAGTTATCTAATTGAGCCTTCATGGGGAGGGAGGGTGTTTTGCCATGATCCACTCAGAGGCTGGAGATATACAAATATATGTTAGTCAAACAAACTTTTGAGGCTATCCAAAATTTTCTTACACTGCATTTTTATTAATCTGTTACATTATCATCTGGGTTAAGGTCATGTAGTGTCCATCTTTTGTAGGAAGTTTTGTATGTCTTGCTCAGGATATAGATTGCTAGAAATGAATGATAGGTTGGCAATGCTAATTTGATGGAAGATCATGGACCAATACTATCAAATCTAACTGGGTGGGATTAGCCTGTTACCATCCCGTGTCATCAAAGTAGATGTTGCATATGTCATTTGTGCTGGATGCTATCCTCAATTTTAATGGTGTATGACATCTAGATAAAGCATGGGGCACTGCTAAAGGTGTACAAATGTTTCAGCATGGCAGATCAGTTCCTCAGGAGGAAAAAAAGTAAAATGCATATTAATTAGTTGCAATTTGCTCAGAAATATTTCCAATTAAGTTTATTTTCTACATTTGATTGGATTGCAGAAGGAAGAAGTGATGATCCTAGAATATAGATATCTTCATTTGAGGTTACCTGTCCACTATCAACTATAAGTTTCATATTTCTGATGGCATTGGCAAAATCATTTGTGTCATAGTGGATATTTATAATTTCTGATTTGAATGAGTTCATTACAAGTCTGATTTTGGACAATTCAGACACTACTGTTTGGAGATTGTGAAGAACAATATTCACTGGCTCTCTTGATGTCACATCATCTTGATACCATATATTAAATGGAGCTGTGATGTTGTCAATACTAATTGCAAAAAATGCTGTCCTATGGGATCTCCTTAATGAACACAGGTGGACGATGATATGATATTCTTTATCTCCTCAAAGAACAAAGTTACTGGAATGGGGGCTAAAATCTCATGTAAACATGAACATCTTCTATTGATCCTTGGTATAGGAGACCTTAGCAATGTAATAGAACCAGTACCAAACTTGTTTTCAAAGAGACCTCTGTTGACTTTTGATATAAGAAGTCTTAACTACTGTTAATTCCTGAAAACTGGTTTCCATATGGCCTTTAAATCAACACTTATACATTCATCTTAAATTCATATATACAATTCCAGTCATCAATGTTGTCTTATATATTTTGATTTAATTCTGGAGGAATCTGCATTTTCCATTTTATTTCCATATATGTCCTGCCATACATGATTATCTTGGCTAATGATTTTACAATGTTTGATCCTTAAAGAGCAGCTGGTTTCTCTTTTAATTATCATAGAGTATTTGAGGGATGAAATGATATATTTTTAATATTTGTATCATTTGCTTTTGATTTAAGATAAATATCATGAAAATTTAATATTCAGCTGATAGGAAATGAAGAATGTCATTTTAGAATCTTATAATATTTCTATTCATTTATTCTAAGTATAAAGTTGTTTAGAAGCTAATGAATAATTTTATATCCAAACATGTAATAAAATCAGCAATTACTTTTCTAACAACCTCATATAAAACTTACAACTTAAAACAGTTATCCAAAGGGTATTTATGAATTGAAAGCATATTTTATTTTATAATTCTTTTAAAAGTCTGTAAAAGTACAGCAGGATTTTTATGAAGCTTAATTTAGTCTGACACAAGGCTTTAAATGTAGAGGCACCCTATGAGGATTAGATTAATTTCAACAATAATGATTGGCAAGACTACTAACAAGGTGGTCTATGATGGAAGAAAGTGCACACTTTGATTATTGCCATTATATAGAAGAGCTTGACTTCAGGGAGCTGTCCCCGGCAGGCAGGACCTGCCCCCTCATCTAAAAGAGCACAGGTTACATTCATTGCCTGAGGCACCACCCAAGGTTGGAATGCTAGTAGAGACCAAGTAATTTTTAACATTACCTTTGACCTTACATTCATGTGAGGAATGGTCTCCACCTAAAAATTTTGACTTTGGGTCACATCCTGCCCACGGTGGAGAATTAAGGTAAATACTGAGGTACCTTGTGTTTTCTAAGGTGAATCTGCTATTATACTTTAGTAGTAGAGCACCTAGTGAAAATTTAATTCATTATTACTCAAACAAATTGATCTGAGAGATTAACTTATTGTTCTATGATGTGGGGCATTCTATATTATTAAAAAGTATTCTTTTCTATTCTGATTTTTTAATCTTTAATTTATAAAACTTTTCAATTGCTTTTGTGAAACAAAAAATAATTCTGTTATAAAATTTATGTATTATTACAATAGTTATATGTGATTTTTTTTCTTTTCTTCTATCCAACAGTCTGGACTACAACAGCGATTGTCTGAACAAGAATCAGTATTGGCCAATTCAAAAGCCGAATCATGCCGTGCAGGATTGGACTTGCATAGTTTACAGTCAGAAAAAGTAAGTTAATTCTTATTTGTTATAATAATCCTACCATTTTATTATAATTCATTATGTTGTGACTGAATTAGAAAATTTATAAAAATCATATCCAATTTGCTTTTATTCAACCCTTTCACTGGCTGTTGTTTAATTGTTGCCAAGTGGGAAAATTATTTTCAGAAAATTTGCAAAATAGAGGTTATGTTTAAACAAGTCTATTAATCATAAATAAAAAAAACAAATTTGATCAGCAATTGTGTGTCATAATACAATAGCATAGAAACTATAAAGCAATTACTTTTAAATATGATATTTTATAAAACAATCTTTCCTCAATCCTACACCACAATTCAATTTTTTATACATTAACACTGAAATGGTCAATGAGCAGTCCATTGGAAAAATACCTTACATTGAGCTATTAAAACAAATAAAAAATGTTACACTGCCTGTGTTATGTCAACATTAAATTGTTGCTTTTAATTTGTGTAAATGTACAAATAGTGACCCATTTCTGTTTTGTCAATAAAAACAAATTTGTTCACTAAGTACATTTTGTGGTTCATGTTTGCTTTAAACTGATTTCATGTGCAACAGGAATTTAATACTTTTGTGAAATAATAATATAAAGTAAAAGAAAGAATGTGGCATGAGACATGAGATTAGGCATAACTGGATGGGGAAAATGACCAACTGGGAATTGTACAAGAGATGAAATTTGGTCATATTGACTTATGGTTTATGCACAAACCAGAATATGTCCCAGAAAATTGAAACACACAAAATTCTATCTGACTTTGAGATTCAAATGGATTACCCAATCAAGGCCAGAAGACCAGACCTTAATTAACAAGAAAAAAAAGAACATGTTATCTAGTGAATTTTGCTGTTCCAGCAGACCAAAGAGTAAAAATAAAAGTAAGTGATTGGATAGACAAATACTTGGATCTTGCCTGAGAGCTGAAAAGGCTGTGGAACATGAAAGTGACAATGATACCAATTGTCGATGGTGCTCTTGGAATAGTCCCCAAAGGCCTGGAAAGGAGACTGGGGGAACTGGAGATAGAGGAAGAATCAAGACCACTGAGATCACAGTGCTGTTAAGATTAGCTGGAATATTTAGAAGAGTCCTGGAGATCTGAGGAGACTTGCTGTTATTCAGATTTCAATGAAAAACCACTAGTTAGAGTTAGTGTGAAAAAAATTGCAAGGAGTAAAATAATATGGTATTATTTCATCTTTGAGAAAGAGAGAAATTTCCTTATGTTCTGATACACCATCAGATATCCGGATGATGGTTAGTCTTTGATATGTGAATTTGCACAATTTCTTACTATAATCAAATTTTATGTTAAAACAGAATCTCCAAAGAAATTTGAGGACGCATTTGAAAATAATAGCATATGAAGTATTTGATGATTCAGTTCCAACACTAGAAGAGGCATTTAGTTGTAAAACGTACACTTAAAAAAATCTTTAAGCAGTCACATGACTAAGATCTGTATATCCTTTCATGTTTGTCCTCATTTTGAAGTAAAAAAAAATGTTTAACTGAAAAATGAAATTTAAACTTTTAAAAACCTTTAATTATGACTACCAAAATGTGTTTATAACTTTTTTTTATTTTTTATTTTTTTTTTTTTACAGGCCATGATGCTCAAAAAATTGGCTGATAAAGACAAGCAATTAATGGATTTAAAGGTTAGTGGAATTTTTTAGAAATTAGATTTGATTTTCAGTCTGATTTAAATTTTCATCTTCATTAATATCAGCTGATTTCACTCTTCAATTCTTTGAAATGTTTCCTTTAAACCATTTCTTTTAAAAACTTGGGTTTGTTGGGGAAAAATCTTACCAAAAATTTGACTTTTAGATGCGAAAGATTTTTTTAAAACTATTTAGTTGGTTAGAAAATTTCTGAATATCTGTATAATAAATTTGAATTGGACTGGCCAAAATATGAATCATGTATTGACTGTTAGATAGCATTTAGTTTTGATTAACATAATAAAAAAATATTATGATTGTATCATGACATCTATATATTTTTTGAATTGTAAAAATCATATTTTGTTGGAAGAAAATAAACAATATTTTCAACATGTTATGCTTTGTTATTTTAATAAAAATAAAAATAATTCAAATGAAAACAAGAAATTCTATAGTTTATGGAAAAGTTAAATGATTGAATTTGTTAAAAAAAATGCTTTGAAAAGTTTCATGTTGGAAATCACATTTCTTTGTTCATTTGGCAAAAATTGTTAGATATGGGGTCAGAAATTTTCACTGATCTGCCTTATTCAGCTGATATTACACTTGTGAGTTACTATTTTCTTGTTTTTATCATTATAATTGTCCTTTAAAAAAATTCCCTTTATAAAAATTTAAAAAATCTCTGCAAGACTGCAAAAAGCACCAATAGCAGTTCTTTGCTTTAAAAAAAAGTTCTGGATGGATGTAATTATAAAGCTACCTGAAGTATGCCAGTTGATTGTGGAACAAAATGCTATATATGTTGTACAATAGAGATGAATAAAATAATTGTATTTTACTTTAACTTAATCAACCAAATGAACTTTTTGATCTCTTTGAATTATTAAAGCGTAGACTATAAGTTGAGTTCTTCTTGTGTAAACTGTCCTACTTTGATGTCTAGTTGATTACTCATAATTTTTGTGATTGGTTCATCCGTAACTTTTGGAGGTTTTCCAAGTAAATTCTTGAAATGTTGTTTTCACTGGTGTATTTGTTCTTCTTGGCTGGCAGCTTTCGGTTTAGCTCTCATGGTATTCTTCTTTCTACTCACTTCATTTACCATCTGCCATACTATCCTAGATTGTCTATCTTCAACTGAGTCTCTAATCTTATTGATCTGATTTTAGATGTATTCAGTTTGTTCTTTTAGGTATACGTTAGTTCATTTTGTGCCTTAAGTTTCTGAGCATTGATATTGGTTGAGTTCCTCCTATTGCATAGGAAAGTGGTTTTTACATCTGCATGCTTTTTTCTAACTGCTAAAGTCTCCCATGGAACTCTGGGTTTAACTCTTTGTTTTGTTGGTATGTATTCTGCTTGTCATTTGGAGTAGGTGTTTCTAATATCTCCTGAAGTGCATCAAATTTGTTTCTTAGTGTTAATGTATATTTATCTCTAATATCCCTATTGTTAAGTAGGGACCAGTCATAGTGTACAGTTGTGGTTGTTCAGGCCGAATTCCTTCGTAGGCTCAGTCATATCTTTGCCGTAACAATTTGGTGATCGGAGGACATACCCTGGAAAGAGGAATATGCCTCACAATTGAATGCGCTATTATTCCATTTCTCATTTATATTGAGGCATGTTAATCTATTTTCTAGCGTGAAATCTGTTCGATGTTCCCCATTTCTATTTGACGAGTTGTGTAAGCGGAATTTGTTGTTTACATTTTTACCTATTTGGGCATTAATGTCTCCTCCAATAATTAGAATGTTGTTTCGGGATGCTACGAACAAGGGAGGATAGCTCCTTATAGAAGGCGATGAGGTCTGTTTTGTCACTAACATTGGTAGAGCTGTAGCATGAGATGATTGTTGTGCTGGAGTTGTCATTAAATGTGGCTACCATCATCCTCAGTTGTATTTTTTCAATTCTATTTGGTGATTTTAGGGCCTGTCGACCAATAAGCATACCTACACCCCCATTGCTGCACTGACAGTTTTTCCATACAGATGCTGAGACAAATGTCCATCCATTGCTGGTATAGTGGTATTTTATATCTTCACTATGAAGGTATCTGTGTTCTTATACGGATATTATGTCTGTTATGATCTATCGCAGAAGCTGTTAGTTAGTTGGCAAATCTGTTTTTTGAATACTGGGGCCAGAGCTCCAACTTCAGCAGGACGCACCCTTTTTTTATCCGTGCAAAGGGTGATGCAGTTTGGACATGTGGTTTGATTATGAGTCATGGTAATCTTTTGATGGCTGTGTTTTATTCTCATCTATAGAAGCCACCCTAAAAGATGAGCAGCAGTAGTTCCCTGATTGAACAATTTGATCCTGGCCATTGACCTGTGTGATTTGTCTGCCTAGCACCTGGTTAGGCATGCTGTTGACTTGTCTTTGGTTTTGTCTGCTTTTATGTCTACCATGCTGCTTCCCATGAGTGTCCCCCCCCAAAAAAAAACCCCTTTTCCTTCCCTTACTTCTTGTCTCTCCCTCTCCTTACAAGTATTAAGTTTCAACTTAGTATAAGTCCACAGTTGCTTTATTTTTAAAATTCATCAGAGAAACCTTGTTTATGGTTCATTGCAATCTTAAAGGCATTCTATTTTTGCATTAACTTAGGTTTTCAAACACTCTGCAATATTTCCAAAAGTATTAATATCTTTTACCTCATTTTTCATGGTGCAAGTGTAAATTAAGAGTCAGATTAATTGTCTTTTACATTTAAATCACAGATAATATTCAGCAAAGATTTTATGCATAATAAAATCTATAACGTGCGTTTAAAATAATAGTATAGAAAAAGACAAAGGCTAATTAACCTGTTGGTTGACAAGTTCAAAACATTAGTTACAGATTTTTGGGGGGGAGGGGGTTCTTTGAAATACTACCAGAAGTATGAAAGATAAGGGAATTCGATGACATACTGCTCTGATACTGCAACACCATATATAACCAGAACCCAATAGACAGATGGACAAAGGGCTGCATTTTACCAGAAGGGTGACCTTGAAATAGCCAAAAACTACCAAAGTATGACCCTTATGTCCATAGCGGCTAAGATCTACAATGCTCTGCTACACAACCGCATGGAACCTCAAATTGAGAAAATACTTAGGAAGAACCAAAATGACTTTCAGAGAAATTGATCCACAAAATCACAAATTTGACTATCCTTTGAATTCTAGAAGGTGTTTGTTAAAAAAAGACCCAAGGCAACACTGTTATTTGTTGACTTCTCCAAGGTATTTGACTCCATACACAGAGAGAAGATGGAGCAAATACTTCTCACCTACAGCCTACCCAAAGAAACTGTCACAGCCATAATGATGCTATATAAAAACACGAAGTAAAAGACATCGTAGCAGGTGTACTGCAAAGAGATACATCAGCCTCATACCTGCCTAGACTACGTGCTTAGAACGTCTATTGATTTAATGAAAGAAAACGGTTTCAAGCTGGCAAAGGAAAGAAGCAGAAGATACTCAGCACAAACTATTGCAGACTACACCGATGACATAGCACTTCTAGTAAATTCACCTGCCCAAGCTGAATCCCTGCTACATGGTCTGGAATGAGAAGCAGGTGGCATAGGCTGCCATGTCAACACAGACAAAACAGAATACATATGCTTTAATCAAAGAGGTGACATCTCCACACTAAAGGGTGGTCCTCTGAAACTAGTGGACGAGTTCACCTACCTTAGAAGCAGCGTCTCATTAACTGGGAATGACATCAACATGTGACTAGCAAAAACATGGACGGCTATCGATCATATGGAAGTCAGACCTGGCCGATAAAATAAAATGCAGTTTTTTTACAAGCAGTGGTTGTATCGATACTGCTATATGGATGCACCACATGGACACTAACTAAACGTATGAAGAAAAAGCTTGACAGCAATTACACAAGAATGCTGCAAGCTGTACTGAAAAAATCCTAGAGGCAACACCCCACAAAACAGCAGCTGTACGGCCACCTTCCACCCATCACAAAAATCATCCAAGTTAGATGAACCAGACATGTGGGAAGCTGCTGAAGAAGTAAGGATGAACTCATAAGCAATATACTCCTGTGGACCCCTTCACATGGACAAGCAAAGGTTGGACAGCTCTGTGCCGATACAGGATGTAGCCTGGAGGATCTTCTGGAAGCAGTGAATGATAGAGACTAGTGGCAAGAGAGGGTCAGGGAGATCCGTGCTAGCAGCGCAACATGATGATGATAATGTAGACAATAACTTGCATCTTAGTTTTGAATTACATATATACCCCATGGAATTTCTTGGATCTTGTAAGTTTTAATTAAAGTTAGAATTGAATAATGGTATATATATATATATATTTTCCTGCCTAAAATAGTCTTGTTTTTTTTTTTTTTTTTTTTAAATTCTTTTTTAAGTTTGTCTACTTTATATCATTTTGTTGTAAAACATCTGCATTTGACGTTGGAGATTTTGGATAACTTGAATTCATTGATGCTTTATGTTAGTGTTCTTATCCTCATCCGAAAATCTAAAAGAATTTTTTTTTCATTTTTAGAAAGAAATCTCTAAGAAGGATAAAGAAATTGAAGATCTACAATTTGAATTAAATCCAGATTTGTTGCAAGAGAAGGACCCATCAGGTCGTAATCGGTGGTTCCAGGTTCGATGCCTTCAAAGACTACAAGCCATACGTAAGGCAGAGGTAAACGTCTCAGTCTTTTGATCTCTCTTTTTCTTTCTTTAAAGTAAAAAGTGGGTTCACTTTCGGATAAATACCCTTGGGAAAGTTATGAACCCCGTTATCCTCCTAGCTATGGGTTAAATAGTACCACTACTGTTCTTCTAGAAGGATGGGTTTGGTATTAAATAACATACAAAGGTTGATATGCCATTAAACAAAGAAACCAAACCTAAAAAGTGGGGGGGGGGATGATAAAAATGAGGGGAAACAAATCAAAACAAGAATTTGTTTCTTTAATCTATGGTGTTGGCATTGAATTGTGTGTGTGTGTGTTTTTTTTTGTTTTTTTTTAAGGTGTGCGAGCTCAAACAGTTCTAGCCATTACTATTTTGCCATACATTAGTACCATGATACACTATAAAGTTTGGATATAATGTCAGAACAGTGTTTAAAGGTGACCCTGTGCTCCGATGATAAAATCAGCCCTGTAAGAAAACATATCAATAATAATGGATTAAACAGAGAGCAAAACTGACCACATTAAAAATAAAATTTGAACAACACTGAAAAGCTATACTTTATGGAAACCAGAGCTCAAGGTTAAATTTTTCTTGTCAGTAATAGAAAATTAATTCAGAACAATTGGTTATCTTTTGGGGGTTCCAACCATTATTTTTTTCTTAAAGGGAAGGGTGATAAACTGTTGTGAGAACCTGAGCTATTTTTGGATTAACTGCATAATTTTGTGCTATTATCCACCAACTAACATTGCATTTTATTGTTTATATGAAATGTAATGTTGACAACAAAGGATTGTTTTCTCATGTTACTGTTTAAAGAGACTACCAAAAAAAATACTGGTGTTCCACCAGATAACATCATTTAATAAATTGTATTAAAAATTTATTTTATAAAAAAAAAAATTCAATATTAAAGTTTTCATAGGATACTGAGTTTAAGTGAGTAAAAAAAGTAGCAATATTATAGATTTATAATGATTAAAAACATTTTTTTGTGTGTTTCATATATTTAATTTTTTCTATGAATAAAATATTCACTTGAAAAGAAATTTTGTTTCTTGAATGTCCTATTAAAAATAGGGTGGCAGGGATTTATTTTGTAACAATAAAAATTGTTTTGAAATAGTTTAGGCATGGTAGTGAAAAAAGTTATTTTGGAGCTCTGATAGGGACACTTTAAAATCAGAGATTGTGGGGACAGAGTTGGAAGGCATGCTAATCATTATGGAGTGAAGTCAAAATAATAAAGCTAGAGTAACATTGGAAAGTAAGAACATTAAAAGAATTTACCCGCACTCATCAACTTGATCAGAAGACTAAGCACAGACATTAATAATTTGTGTTAGTCATTAATCTGAAAATCAATAAACTTGAGATTCCATAGGCCAGAAAGGTGGAAGTGAGTACAATGTTCAGTGGTTGATCACAAATTTAGTGAAAAGGTCAAAAGACAGTTTCAAGAACATACAGATACAAGCTCCCAGATATGATGTGTATGAAAAGGAATGTGCATTCTCCTTCAGAATAAGATTTATCAAAATTTCAAAACACTAGAGGAAAGCTGAAACATTGTTGGGTGGGGGTAATTATTCAAACCAATAACAGATAAAAAAAAAATGGTAGTCTTTTTATAATACTCAGTAGGAGAGACAATATCTCATAGAAAAGTTACTGTATGAAAATCCTGTTTAAGCAACTGATCAAAATTAAATGTGGTGATAAAACTGAATCTGTAATGCCATATTTCTATTTGCAGTGCATTCAATTTTTTTTTCAAATACAAGGGTCATTCAATAAATAAGGTGAATTTTGCCAAAAGAGTAAATAGGAAGCGCTGTTTACAGTTGCACATTTTTCAAAGAAATCAATGGTGATGGGTCTTTTCATTTCTCAGAAGACTGTCAGCATGACCTTCTTTACTGACTTGCTACCCTTAGAACCTCTTCTTTACCACTTGATGAACTGTCTTTTTGACTCTGGCTCGACATGGCAAACTCTTATTTAGCCCATTTGTAAAGATTTTGTTAACTAAAACCTACTTCTCCATGCCCATCATACATTCTCACTTCTCAGTCATCAAAGATTTGATGATAGACTTCTGTTCAAGCTTGGAGTACTCTGTCTGATTTGCTGCCATTTTGAACAGCTACAAAACAAATATTTCTGTGAGATTAAAGTAATTTTTGCTATAAACCAATTCAAAACAATGCAAGATCTACATTTATAGTAGGAAAAAAGGTTTTTTTTTTGCTCTTTAAAAAAAAATTGAATGACCCTTGTATCTTATTGACTCTGTATTCGAATTTAATTTGGTCAAAAGTTTGACAACACTGATATATGCAACTATATCTAATAACATGGTTCTGTGCAATACTAAACAAATGGCAGCTATTTTGGTGATTTGGCTTTATTGTGCTACCAATTCAATTTTTATGCAACTTGGACTATTAAACTTATTTGAACAATGACAACAAAATTGTTCACATGTTTCATGAACATATAAAAACAACAGAAATTGATAAATTCCTTGCTAGAGATCATTGTATGATCAATAAATTTGTTACAAAACCAGCTGCATAAAGCTGTTTAGAGAATTGATTAAAGACACTGAAAAGCAGACTCACCAGCTGGTCATCATTGTCATCACTATATATCTTGAGGTAGAAGTAGGAGTTGTATTTTTATTGAGTATTTATAATTATCCCATCCTTTATTCAATGTTGACTTAAAAGTGTTTAATGAGGGAGCATTTACTACTGCTGATGGTAGTTTGTCCAAAGACTCAACTATTTTATCACTAAAAAAATATTGTCTATTAGTTGTCGAGCAGTATCTTTTTGAAAATCTTAGTTTATGTCCCCAAGTAATAATTCCTTGATTAATGGGTTGTAGGTTGAGATTTGTGAAGTAAAATATGTTAATTTGGACACATCTGCTCAAAATCCATTATGCTCATGCAATTAAAAAAAAATTTTTTTGTTTGTTTAAATATTTTGTGCTGTATTTTCTATAAGGCTTTGCTTATAAATGCTATAGAAAATACTGCTCATAACTAAATCTAATTCCAGAAATTTGAAAAAAGTTTCTTCATAAATTTTATCATTTCAATTTTAAATTCATCAAATTTTTGTTCATTTCATGAATAAATGATTTGACCAAAATTTATATTTATATTTTTTGAATGATGCAGAAAGTAAAGTTGCTGTTTTTTAAACGACAAAGATGAGTTATTTATAAATGTTGTTCGATGGCCATGAAAACTGCTATTGGTTAGTTTAAAGCCAGTTTTTCATGCAGAATTTATCTTCAGTACAAATGGTCAATTTGTGATTTTTGCAATGTTTAAATACTAAAATAGTTACAAGAATTTCTTTAAGTATGAAAATATTTAAGAAATAAATAAAAATAAACTTAATTTTGAATGATAAAAAATATTTTCCTTTTCAGACTGGAAAAACAGGAGCAGAGGTGAGTTTTGTTTTATTTTTATTCTGTGTACTTTAATAAGAATGTTTAATTTCTTTAAATAAAATTAAGGTTTAAGCTCTACCTCTCCCTCCACATCCTCTTTTATATCCTTTTCTTTGAATATAATTTCTTCACACTAGTGCTCCACTAATATGACCTTGTTTCAGACTAAGGAAAGCTTAAAAAATAACTGTTTACTTCCTAATAAAAGTGATTAATGTATGAAAAACATACTTTAAATTAAAGTTGTATAATGTTGTTGATGTATTTTATGAATTGTAAGATAATTTTAAGTAAAAAATTTACAGAAAATGTTGCCTTTCCATTTTAAGATGACATAAAATCTTTCTAAGTATAAATCTTATTCATCTTTTGTTATTTGTTTTTTGTTTTTTTTACTTATTTGTTCCACTTAAATCTTTTTATATGCAGCTTTCTAACAAAATATAATGATCTCTTATTCTAATTAAACCTTTGAATTTGCTGTATTAGTGAATAAAGTAATTATAATATTGTATCCTCTTCCTGTTATTACTAAAAAAAACAACTTTGATTGCAAAAGAAATTGTATACTTAGCTCAAGAAAATTTATTGGATCCAGTTATTGATACAACTCTTTATTGTTTAATCATTATTGTAAAAGATACTTGTGATATAAGTTATTATTGTAGGAAGTGAATGCTGTGACCCACGTTCAAATTCTGACCAAGGCTGTTTGCATTTCACATAGCATTAATACTCTTGGGAATGGCATAAATCCAACTATTCTCCCTCCAGCTCTGAGTAAATTGTAGGGCAGACAGGTTTTTTTTAGCCATGGTGTGGCAACTAGTCTAGGAGAAGGAAGACTATGAATTCAAAACCAAACCTGGAGAGGGATAAGCTCTGCCAAGCTATTCATACCCAATACACGCTACATGAGTTGTCTGCACAACCAAAACCAGGTGATGGAATAAGTCTCTCTCTCTCTCTCTCTCTCTCTCTCTTTCTTTCTCTCATTATAGCATTGGCAAACTGATAAGAGTATATACACTTCAATTTAGAGTCTATAAAATGACCTTATAATATTCAGTGTAATACAATTTTTTATTCTAATGAATAGAGTATGATTTTCAAACAGTATGTATCAAATCATAAATGCAGTTGATATCAGGTTTTTGTGCACATTTTCATACAGCCATTTAAAAAGGTTTTTCTCTGCCCATCTATTTAAAAAAGATGTTATCTTTTATTTTCCTTTTTATCAGGAAGAGGTTGATGAAATTCAGGTTCTTCAAGAATCTGTGCAGAAACTCCGCCGATCTTTCAATGACAATGATTGCACTCAGTTAGCTACCCTGGATAAATTGGAGCAGAATGTTGTCAGTCTAATAGAAAAAATGCATTATGGAAACATTGATTTTTTGTGTACACAGGTAAGTTAGATTTTGTTTTCATCTTGTTGCGCTAAATAAGAAGTTTTGTAAGAGTGTATCAGACCATCAGGATCGTTTTCCATATCATTTTTTTCAACAAATTCCTTCTTTTTGTTTTATTGGTTTTAGAAAGATTTAATTTATTTTTTGTATTTGCAATTTATTTTGGAGGTTTTCACACAAAAGTAAACTCCTTACTTATTCTCATTTATTTATTTATTATGCCTCCTTAGGCATCTCCTTTTTACCATTTTCTCACATCAACCTTCAAAAGAAAAAAATCTTTGCACAGAACATATACAATATTAATATATGGATCAAATTTTGTTAAATATTTCATCTGATAGTTTCCAATATGACAAATAATGTAAATCCATCTGTCATTTCTTATGATAATAGTCTGACAAGTAGTTTAAAATCTTCAGCAAATAGTTTTATTTCTGATTTTATATCTTTTGGTAAATCATTTATGAATATTAAAAACTAGAAGGAACACTGCAGGATATATTCTGTGTTTCAGAATAATTGGTACCAATTTTTACTTTCATCTGTCAAAAAATATCTTATCATATTTACTATATTTTAAAGAAATACCTAAGTTTTTAGTTTAGTAAAAGATAATGATATACCTTATCAAATACCTTGCTAAAATCCAAATATATAATATTGTTTGAATCCTTTGTATTTTCATAAAATCAAATATGCTTTCATGGATCTTATTTCAGATGTGTAAGGTACTATTTAATTTAAAGGATGATATTTTCAGAAAATATTATTATTATTATTATAAGGTTTTTAAGGTTCAAAATTATTTAGAAAAAGTGTACAAATATGAAGATAACAAGTGACTGCAAACATTTTTTTCAAAAGAATTTCTCCCATTTTCAAATATTTGATACCTATGAAAATTAGTCTATGTACTTTAAACATAAATAAATCTAATGAAAGAAAATGGCTTTACACTAAAAAAAATGCAAGAATCAGATGATACCCTGCAGAAACTATTATGGACTATGTAGATGACATAGCGCTTCTGGCAAATGTACCTACCCAAGCTGAATCCATGCTGTATAGCTTGAATAGCAGTCAATAGGAGGTATTGGCGTTCACTTTGAATGCAGACAACACAGAATACATGTTTTAATCAAAAAGGAGACATCTCCACTCTAAATTGCAGTTCTCTGAAATTAGTGGACAAATTCATGTACCTCATCTATGTCTCATCTACTGAAAGTGACATCAATATGCACCTAGCAAAAGCATGGACTGCTGTCGATATGTTATTGATCATAAGGAAGTCTAACCTATCCAATAAAATAAAATTGGATTTCTTCCAAGCAGCGGTTGTGTCAATTCTACTGTATAGATGTATTACACAAATCGTATTGGAAAAAATCTAGACGGTAGCTGCACAAGAATATTACAAGCTTTATTAAATAAATCCTGGAAGCAACATCCCACAAAACAACAGTTGTATGGCCACTTACCTCTTATCTCTAAGACTATCCAAGTAAGACAAACAAGGCATGCAGGACATTGCTGGAGAAGCAAGAACGAAACTATCTGTAACGTTCTCCTATCAACCCTTTCACATGGATGTGCCAATGTTGGAAGACCAAGAAGAATATATCTACAACAGCTCTATATGGACACAGGATGTAGACTAGAAGACCTTCCAGGAGTGATGGATAATAGGGACAATTGACAAGAGAGAATCAGGGAAGTCCATGCCAGTTCCATGACTTGATGATAAAAATTAGTATCAAATTAAAAACATGGGTCAAACTTAATTTTTGTTTCACATCAGTTCAAATTTATCACCCTCTCTCTTTATCAGATGATGAAAATCTGTTATCTACTCATCTCAAGATGTTTTCTACCTTCTTTCTTTTCTGCCTTGTGAAATCTGTTCATGCAGATTTCCTACCTCATAAAGTTATTCTTTTAAAATCCTTTTTGTCCAAAAGGAGCTGTGAACTTTGCATTGTTACTTTAAAGCAGGGATCCTCAACCCTTTTAGCCCAAGGGTCACAAATTTAACTTGGGGAGTCTGAGGCCATGATCTTCAAAGGACAGAAAAAACAGCTAAATTCAAAAGATAATAATCATAATTTATCATAGAGACATTTGATGCTGTTAGCAATTACAAAAAGATACAATATTGGAGTTAAATGAAGAAATTGACATAAGGAGGTCATCAGATAAGTGATGATTTGAAAGTTGCAAATGCAACATACTTTAGACATGCTTCAATTTGCTATCAACTTTTCACATCTGTATATAATGCCAAAGATGCTCACTACTTGCTGGATGTAGATGATAATGTTGAGGAAGCATCCAGATAAAAGCATTTGGTTCTTAGAAAAATCAAGGATGTAACAAGCAGGAATTTAGAACACTAAAAATCAATGAGTTCCATCAGCAGTTGTAATGGTTAAATTCTTCATAGTCAACATTAAAAAGCACAGAGAAAATTTTCAAAGTTATGAAGGGCCGCTTAGATGAAGCTCAAGGACTGTGTGTTGTCTGCAGGCTATTTTAAAGCTTCTAAGATTTTTATTGTTCATTTTCTAGCCCTTTGATTAATGTGAAAGTTACTTTTGAAAAATTTTGTTTGTTCCAATGAAAATAAAAGCAAAGAACAATTATTCATATAATAGCCCTATTGTGTCAATGATTTCATTGATTTCTGAAAATCCCTTCCTTCCAATGTACAATATTTAGACTGAAAGTTGAAATTTTGATTGGTCAAAAACAGCAAAATTCAGTATTGAATTATAAAATTTCCTATGACCATAAATGTTTCACTGTGGGTGTGGGAATTGATGGAGAAGTGGTAAAGTCAGTCGATATTGATAAGTAAAGCTGAAATTTGGGGTTCTGATGCAGTCAACACTAAAATAAAACTATAATTATCATCATTTCATTTTTCCCCTTCATATCAGAATCTCATCACTATATAAATTAAGAGTAAATGAAAGTTTGGAAATATTTTTTAAATGAACTTTAGTCTTTGGTTGAGTCATTATGATAATAACTTGAGAGTAGTTCAGTAAAGGTCAAATGTAGGTCAATATAAGTGGTTTAATAGTTGTGGGTTGACAAAAATTAAAAAAGGAGTTGGACAAGATGACTGATAAAGCCTGATTAGTCTCAAAATATTTTTCAATGTTCTGGTTGTTTGAAAGTATTTGTTTCTTAAATCTTACCCATGATATCATGGTTATATAAACAGCTATTATATATGGGGGTGGGGCATACAAATATTTAGCATATTAGATTTATTTATGTTTTAAATTAATGAACTTATTTAAGCTAATGTAAATGTGAGTGTTGTCTATTTTCAGTCACCTAGTACACGTCACCGAAGGACGGCAAGTGCAGCATCTGATCCACGAAGTGAAGGTGAGTGAAATGATCTAGACTGATGCCAAGGCTTTTAATGCTTGTTGTTCAACAACGGACATCTTTCTCGCTTTTTCTCTTGCTTTTGTAGCTGAACTTTGAAAACTTTTCATCTCTGAGCCTTTTGCAATTTCTTTCACTGTGTATTGGAACAAAGATCTTGGACAAAATAATCATCAAAAACTCATGTAAGAGTTATTCAGTTTTTCAGTGTTGAGTCAGAGTTGAAAAGTCAATTCTTTATGATCTGTTAAGTGGATTTTAAGACTGAAAACAAATGAAAAAAACATACCCACACAAAGAACAGAAAAACATCATTGGAAATATCAAACTTAAAAAAATGACAAACTGTACAATTTTTTTTTTTCTTACAAATTTATCTAAGGCCTCCATAAAATGTTTAAACATAATTTTCGTTCTTGACTTGTTGGACACCATATATAAAAATATTTCATCTTGATGTCCTTGTATATGTTTAAACATAAATTTTTTTATGTTTACGTGGAGAATGTCTTAAAAAATATTATGTTGGCTGATGCAATAGAAATATTGTTACATGATACTTTTAGAATATTTCAATTTAATTATGATTATAAACTTGTTTCTTCATTTATATTTGTTTTCATCTATGATTTTAATAATGATTATTAAATGACTTTTTGCCAAAAAAAAAAAAAATCAAATTTGGACCTTTTCCTGTCAAAAGTTTTATCTTTATCTTTCCAAGAAGAACAGTATCCAGCAATGACTGAATGCCATTCAGCATTTAAAAAAAGGAAAAGAAGTGATGAATTAAGGAATAGAAACAAACTCACTTAAAAAAAAAAAAAAAAAAGAAAAAAAAAAGGTGGGGGGTGAGAACTGACAATCCACAGGTATTTTTGACTTCCAAATTAAACAAATCTACCTATCACCCTCTAAGGGAGGAATTAACCAGTTATACAAAAATTTAAAATCTTCTATAACAATAAAAAGTAGTTTAAAAATGTCCCTCCTTTATATTTTGTGTATGAATACATTTTTTAAACTTTTTTTTTTTTTTTTAAATCATTAATCATGGTTGAAATTTTCTTCATCCTCTTTTTTTTTTTTTTTTTTTTTTTTTTTTTTTTTTTTTTCAATTGGTTCAATGGTTCCATTCAAAAATGATTACTATGTATAGCTAAAATTTTAAAGTGTTAAAATTAGATTTTCTAAAATTAAAATATTTAATTCAAATAAAGTCAATAAATTTGAACCATTTCTGAATATATATTAAAATAAAGTACAAAAATGTTTCTATAAAAATATGAATTTTAAAATGTTTCTTACATTATAAAAATAGAATATTGAAATATTTTGATATCTTTTTAAATCATTGAAAATTTTTTTTTAAAATGAAGGCAAATTTTCATGTCACTTGTCATAATTGTCAACTGCCAAAATATTAAATAATATTGTTGATTTCTAATTTTTGCGGGAGAAACTTTGCTTTTTTTTTTTCTTTTTTTGTAACCTGAATAATTATCAATTTAATTCATTTTTTTTGTTGCTATTAAATTTAATCAGTATCTTTTTTTATTGTAAAATAGTAATGCTGTCAAAAAGAAAATGCTTCAAATAAATATGGAAATCACTTAAAAATGAGTTTGTATTGTTTAAAATAAAGTGATGTTAGGAATTAAAACATTTTTTACCATCTCGCAGATTAAAGTTGCTTTTGAAATTATGAATTATTCTTTAATATAAAAATTTTCTCTTTTTAGATTATAATTTATTAAGAAAAAAAAGCATGAATTAGAATTAAATTGATTTAGTTAATTATTACAAATATATTTAATTTTGTAAATGTTAAATTAATTTTAAGATTTGGAGAATGAAATCATTTGTTTTTCAGTTTAATTTCATGTTAAGAAATTATTTTAAAATTAAAATTTTTTAAATCTCCATTAATTAAAACAATCATTTGAAAGTTTGCTGGGATTTTAAACTGGCTAAACTAATTATAACAAAATTTGGTTGGTTTATTTTTGAGGATACAGAATCTTTTCTTTATACCCCCTCAAAGAATCTGGTTAAAACATCTTATATGATGGATGAAGTGCTAATATTTTGACTCATTGTTCATGTGTATGTTTCTCATTGGGTGCTCCTTGAATATGGCCTTGTGCTATATTTGGTTTGGTTCAATAAATATTCCAGCACAAGTATCACCTCATCAGGTAAATATTTTATTTTTTCACTTATATGATTGATGATTAGACATCCTTTTACAATGAATCATTTCTGCTATAAAAACCAGCTTTGAATTTTACTAGGCACAGAAATGTAAATAATATATAAATGAAAACTTGTTTAAAGTGAATGCATTTAAAAAAAAAAACAAACATGAAAATGAAAACCTAAGTGGGGAGTTAATAAAAATTTCTGTCTTATTTGCAGGTTTGTAAGAGGCAACAAAGGAACAGACTTGTTTGTTATTCATTTATTAAATTTAATATATATTGTTTCGATGTAAGACAGTCTGATGTTTGGTACTGCATGATCAGTATAAGTCTTGTATTAAGAAATCTTTAGGGTATTTACTTTTTTTTTCTAGTAGAAATAATGAGAGGAAGGCATGAACCCTAATTAAAAGAATATCTACACACGACTCCTTTCATTAGATTATAGTGTGATAACTAATGAAAAAAATGTTGGTTTTAGCCTGGCTTTTCTAGTTGATATGAGACGGGGGAAAAGGTAGTTGAAATAAGTTTGTTGTTGTTATTCAAATAAACATAATCTTTGGTTGAATCATTGTGACAATAACTTGACAGTCGTTCTATAAATATTTACGCAACCTCTCCACCAAGGTCAATTTTTAAGTAGAGTACAGCTGGTTTGAATTCAGTTTTCCTTCTCCTAGACTGGTTGCCTAACCAAGGTTTACCCATAGCTGGAGGGGGAAAAGATGATTCATGTCTTTCCTTAGGACATTAGTGCAAAGTGAAACAGACTCATCCAGGTTTGAACTCTGGTTTCAAATTACATTTCCTATGATGATAAGTTATGCCATGCGCACCTCAATGAATGGTTCAGTAAGGGTCAGTATAAGTGTCTGTGGGTAGTTCAGTAAGGATCACATGAAGGTCAGTATAAGCGGCAGAATCGTTGGGGGTTGACAAAAACTGAATGAAAAGAATTGCTGAAGATGACTGATAAAATCAGATTAGTTTCAAGATGTTTTTTCTGTTATGCTTTGATTAGCCAGAGCAGTGGTATGTTTGGATCTATTAAGTAAAATGATCCATTTAATAAAATGGTGACTTACTTTTACTCTTGATTCAGTGTTTCTTTTTTTTAATGGCATATCAACCTTCATGGGTTATCTTAATGTTGAAGCCATCCTTGTAAAAAAACAGAAGTGATACTATTCAGCCCATCAGATAAGAATGGTCATTCCTTTTTCAATGGTATTTGTCCAAAAGTCAACATAATAATATGACTGGAGTTCAGATACACTATATCACAGTCAAGAATGTTATTCACTATGCCATGGGGATTTCTTCTCTATTTAGTGGAGAATTCTCTACAGATTTATAAGGTTGTTATCAAACTGCATGATCTTTCATCAGGCAGTTTTGACCTTTTCATTTTTGGGTCTTCAGTTCATGTTATTAATTTGGGTGTTTGCTCAAGTGATTCTCTCTCTAATATTTTGAGAAAAAAAGATATTGGACATCCCTAAATGGGTTGAAAATTTTGTTTACAGAGTTGTGTTTTTGATTTACATTTAAAACAAAAATAGTTAAAGGTGGCTCAACATGTCAACATTTTGGCAACAGCTGTTTAGCAGCTGCGATTTGTTCTGTCAATTCTAGATGAATGACATTGACATAAAACTCAAATCTGCAATCAATCTGTAGTTTGTCTGCATTTTATAATCATGGAGAAACACTTAATCATTGATATGGTTTCTTTTCTTTCTTATTTTTTTTTAACGTGTTAATGTTAGGTTTATTATAAACAATTTCTGAGGTTTTACTTATAGATTTCTATTTACAATGTAGGTATTAACCCAACCACTCCATCATGGGCAGGATGTGACACAGTTAATTTTTAAGTGGAATAAAATTGGTTTGAATTCAATTTTCTCTTTCCTACTGTCCTACTATTTACCCATAGCTGGGAGAAGATCAGATAGATTCATGCTTTTCTCAATGGCATTAGTGTGAAGTGAAATGCAAACAGACCTTTCCAGGTTGTGAATTCTGGTCATTAATTCCATTTTTCTATAATGATAACTGTTACTTAACATATTGATGTTAGACTTCTCAATATATAGAGTGGTATTTTTCTGAATATAGCAGAAAACAAATATGAAATTTTATGTCAAATAATTGTAAAATATATACATTATGAAATTGTTTCCCTCCACAAAAAAACAACAACTTGTAAGCAGTCAATATTAAAAGAAAATGTGCCACAGTCTTAATGTTTCAATGTTTATTTTAATCATCTTCAAATTATATGGAAGTGATTCATACGTCTTTCATCTGTTGAGTTCACTTTAGTTAGACACAATGCTACAGCAGAGAAGATAGAACTCACTACACTATTGACTGAGTCTGCAAGATGAGCTTACTAACCATTGTACTAGGATAGAAGCCAGGGTGCCTCTGGTTGTGTAATGGTTAGCAAGCTAGACTAGCAAACTACACAAGTGAGTTTGAGTCTTATTGAGTGCCCCCATTCATATGACCTTGTGCCACATCTAAGCAAAAAGCTTAGTAAATTACTACTAGGATAGAAACCTTTTGTAGAGATTTAAAAACAAATAATTAAACAAAAAAACTTCAACATTTTATGACTTTTATAAAAGATCACTCTTAGTCATAAATTCTAAAGATGATTTTAATGAACATTTAAATGTTCATCTGAAAGTTTTCTAAATATTGGACATATGATCTGACATCCTATTTGATATTGAATTTCTTTATAATACAACCTGTTTACTAAGACTGTAAATAAAAATGTCCATAACAAAAGTAAAACCGCTGTCTGATTTGGACATGTTATATAACTACAACACTTTTTATATTTAGATAATTGGAGAGCTATATTAAGCAAAAGGTAGATGTTTAGACATATGACTTATTTTCCAAGAGTATTGAAAAAAAGAAAAGAATATTTTTTCTCAATATCCAAATTTGTTAAATTCATAATTTTTTAAATCTATTTGTTATCTCAAAAGTTTTTCCTTTTCTGTAGTAATGAGTGTTACTATTGAAACATAAAATAAAATCTACAATAAACAAAAACCATTTCATAGCCATGTTAAGAGGCCTTAGAATACACTAACTGTATTCCTACCAAAAATAAAATGGTTTCCTGGGTATAACACTGACCCTGCACTAGTGGTAGGGGTCTCCTGTTCTGAGGCGTTTAGGGTCACCTCTTCATTACCATTACTCCCAGGTCACTATGACCCAGAATAGTAATATCTGTTAGGGTCCCATCTGTGGGTCAAATCTGTTTGCAAATGATTTGTATTAGATAAGATTACTTGATTCCATATAACTGCAAACTATTAGTATTAAGAATAGTTACCTGAAGCTATAGTCGTTTACAAATTTATGTCATTAGTTACTTAAAACCATCTAATTGCTTGCAAATTATTAGTGTTTGATAAGAACAATTGATACTATATAACTGTGCAAATAAATGAAAATCTTAGTCGAATAAAAGTATGATTTAAAAAAAAAATGATTGCAAGAGAATGTTAAAAATATAAATAGTTTTGATTCTCATCAAACATTTATAAAATAACCAATAAAAGGTTGATATGCAATTAAACAAAGAAACCAAACCAAAACCATTCACCCTCCTCCCCTCCCGCTTAGAAATATTTTCTAAAAATCCTTTCCCCTGTCATATCTTGAATAATTTTAATGAAAAAAAAATTCTTTCAAGACTAAGAAAGGTAAATGTGGAGAATTGTGGTTTTCATTATAATGCCTTTACTTACCTCCCCTTAATTGTTGAATTTTTTTTTTTTTTTTTCTATGATAATTTGAAGAAAAAGGATTACAAAAAGGTACAATTGATTTATCGAACTGAAAGTTTTACACTTCATTTAGCTTCTCTTGGTTTATTTTTTTTTAATATGTAATGTATATATTTCTCCTGGTTTGTACTAGTCCAAATCAGATTTCAGGAATTGTTGACCAAATTTTGACTGATGTGGAGACTAGGCAAAGATTAGATTTGTCCAACTTGTCCGGTGGTTCTTCATTTACTTTGAAATATTGGAATAGTTGTTTGATCAGGAATAATTATGCATGTACTGCATAATACATACCATTTGGTCTGAACGAGAATTCTTTCAAAGACGAATACAGGTGGTATTGCAGTAATTGTAAGAAAAGGTAGTCTATTCAAAGAACTGATTCCTTCTTTGAAAGAAAAACCTTTTTTATATTTTCATAGTTTACATATTTTTTTTTATTAATTCTATTCAATAAATCTTTATTTCCTTTTTTTTTTTTTTTTGTGTGTGGCGGTGTGGAGGGGGCGTCTTATCCCTCTGCCAGGGATACAGTTGGTATATTATATGCCCTGCTAACAAGACAATATGTTATTTTTGATATATTTTAAAAAATCAATCTGTATTCCTGTTTTTTTGTTTTGTTTTTTTTTGTTAATTATAGTAAGAAATTCAAAGACTTAAAGGGAGGTAAGTACATTGTAATTATCGGAAGTTACATTGCCTCTATCCTATGAGTATTTGATTTTATAAGCAAATATAATGATTATTATGGGTCAAGGGTGAAATACTATTTTATTATTTTTACTTTTTATACCTTTCTCAAGAGCATTAATGCAAAATGAAATGCTAACAGGCTTATCCGGGATTTGAACTTGGGTTTCTAATTCCATTTCCTTACGACAATAATTATTATGCTAAACCTGCATTCTTTCATGGATGTTGCCTTAAACATTTCAGCCATGGAGCCTGGTTGATTAAACACTGATAATCACACAAATCAGGGGTTAGAAAACTGAAAAGATCCAAGTGATATGACTACTGATTTTTTTTTTTTTTTTTTTTTACTTTGCTTAATCTTCAAAGTTGCCATGTCTGAAGTGATTAAAATGATCTTCATGGAACATGGCCTCCTAATGTGTAGGATGTGAGATTGTTTTTTCTTCAAGATTTTACATTGTTTAATGGTGAAAGAATGTTGGAATTAAAAAACCACGAGATGGAGAAAAAACATTAACTTAAATAAAAGTTGCTGCAGAAACACATTTCCAAAAAAGGTTATGTTGTACATTACAATTTATTTGAGGAATTTTTGTTAATATTCGTTAAACTTTGCTGAATCAAGTGCAAGTTGGAAGATTGTGTTGCACCTGTCTTTCAGGTGCTGAAAGCTTGTATGCCTTGAAAATCAACTTAAAAATTTTATTTTTGTCACCTAAAGTTGGACATCATTGGTGACAGGTGCAAGAACTACTTTAGCCACTTGACAGACCTTTTTTTATTATTATTATTATTATTTAATCATCTTTATTATAATTTAATATAAGTATGGTCTTTAGCATTAAGATTTTGTAAGTTTTGCATATGTTTGACCGGATTAAATCAAGATATAATTGTCTCATTTGATGGGTGTACAATTTGAAATATATATATATATATATATATATATATATATATATATATGTTAATTCATTAGTTGAAATGATGTCCATTATTACAGTTATATGGTTTCAAGTATTCTTAATACAAATAATTTCTAAACATGTCTATTTGACTCATAGATGGGACGCCAACAGAGTGAACCTGGGAGTAATGGCAACAAAGTAGTACTCTCTACCCCTATCAGATCTGTAGACTTGGAGCCTCACCACCAGATGCAGTTTGATACGATACCCTTTTCTTGTTGTGATGGGGGAGATCTTATCCCTCTGCAGTGGATACAGTTGGCATATTCAGTGCCCTGCTAACAGAGTGATATGGACTTTAGAGCCCAGATAATAAAATGTGAACTGCATTGTTAACAATCACATTATCTATATACAAGTATTTCCATTAAATCTAATAATTTGCAAATGAGTGAAAACTAATTTACCTTTGTTTCAATGGTCTTAGGTTTGGTTTAAAAAAAACCAAACCATTACCAGATATAATCAGATTAGGCCTTTTAAAGATCAGATGTCTTCTACATAGGAGTTCGACATTAAATTTTTAGATTATTGTAGAAATTCTACTAGCTGTCCATTGTATCCAATGATGTCCTGCTGATTTTTCTTTTCCTTGAGTTTTTTTTTTTTTTTTGACAGGTGTTGCCAATAGTCTAAAAGAATGTTTATGACCCTCCAGGTTTCTTTGGATGATGTTCTTTTGCCTGAGTTTTGGTCTACCTGCTTTACATGACCTTACCGGTGAAAGTACAGGATCTTTTTTGGCAGTCTGCTG
Organism: Sepioteuthis lessoniana; assembly: GCA_963585895.1. NCBI lineage: Eukaryota > Metazoa > Mollusca > Cephalopoda > Myopsida > Loliginidae > Sepioteuthis > Sepioteuthis lessoniana. Next base: position 11,469,928 of record OY757915.1, on the reverse strand, counting down.
TCCTCGTGTCTATTCAAGTGGCCTGCCCATTTTAGGTTGTATTGGTCAAATATATTGTATATGCCAGGGAGTTTAGATTTCTCCAGGATGAATTTATTTGGGATATACTGCCACCACTTGACACTTAGTATTTTGTGCAAGCAATGCATCACATAGGCGTGAAGTCTTTGGGCATCTGTTTTGTATAGTCTAAGTTTCTGTGCCATACAGGAGGGTTGAGAGAACTATGGCGCCGTACATGGCACATTTACTCTTTATGGAGAAGTCTTTGTTGAGCTAGATTTGCTTCCTCAGTCCAATAAAGACCTTGAAAGCATTTGACATTCATGTTTCTAGTTCCACTTGTATTCTGTTGTTTTTGGTAGTTGTGGAGCCTATAGATTTGAATTTGTTTATTTGGGTTTGAAGACCTAGCCCTCTATCTGCATGTATTGACCAATGTTATGAGATACCAGAGGGTCTTGGTACATAACCTTGGTTTTCTTGAGGTTAATTTTCTGCCCATATACCTTTGTATATTTTGAGAAACAGGTGATTATTTCTTGTGTATCTTGATTGTGTCCCACAAAGGCAGTGTCATCAGCAAACACAAGCTTGTGTACCGGAATATTTCTGGTCTTTTTTGCAGACTTAATTTGGTTGGCATTGAACAGGTTCACCTCTGGTCTACTCTGTATCCATTTGGATGGAATCAGTGAAGGCATCAGACAAGACCATAGAAAGAAAAACTGAGAACAGTGTGGGGGCAACAACACAGCCCCGTTTCACAGTGTTCCCAACCTCAAATGATTCCAAAAGTTCTCTTCTTAATCTGTATGCAAAGGCAGATAAGAACTTGACGTAGTGGTCAGGGCACCCTAGTTTCTTTAGAATACATTTCCCTGTTCAGTGTTAAAGGCTTTTGTGAAATTGACAAATATCACATAGGGCATTTCTCCTGTATTTGTCGCAAGGAGAAGATCATATCTGTAGTTCCTATATAAATATATTGTAGAAGTGATAGAAGCAAATCCCAAGTTTGCATTTAATGAAGGTGTGTTGAAGTTTCCTGAGGCTGAAAATTCAAGAAAAGAGATGGAAAAAGCAAAAACTGAAAAGATCAGATTTGATTTCTTTTTTTTTCTAAATTGTTGTCAAGAATTTTTTTTAAATTACCAATTAACATTTAAATTTTTCTAAAATTATTTTTTAAGTCTCGGGGATCAAAGTTTTGAAATAATTATTAGGACCAAAATAATTTTAGTTTTAATTACTGAGTATACTTGAAACCCCTCCCCACCAACAATTTTTAGAGTTTAACATAGAAAATTGACATGTATGTGGATATTATTTTGGAGAATGAATCAATTCAATATTATCATAGAATGAATATTTTAAAGTTTTTAAATGTTATAGTGTTAATTTATAGCAGTTGATAACAAGTCTTTTTTCTGGTTGTTTTAATGGATTAGAAATTGTTGTGCTTTTCAATTGAATTTGCTTTTCGAAAGCATCAAATCTCAAAACACTTGCAGTAAAAGTTTTTTGCTATTTGAGTTTTATTTTCTTTCACAGCTAAAGGTAGACTGATTGTTTTTCTTAGAAATTTACAAAATGTGTTTTTTTTTTCTTTTGTAGTTTTTCATTCATGCCATTTTGATCACAAAAAAAGTTTATTTTTTTAATCATTTGCATTGATTGCTCAAGAATTATTCATCAGTTTTACAAATGTATTTACGTATAGCGATTAGTATAAGCAAAAAAAAAACAAATAACCTTTAGTTGATTAAACTTTTTAGTTTAATACTTGATCAAATTTTGGAAAAAAAATCTTCTGGGCTTTCATATAATAATCTTTAGAATATTTTTTTAAAAAGTGTAAATTTTTGATTATTTTTTTTTAGGTAGCCTGTTTCACATTTTTAGATATTATCTGCTTGTTGTTGCATGTTCATTTTTTCTTTGTCTTGTCCCTTTGTCTTTAGAAATTTCATCTCAATACCTGAATAGCCAGAATTGGTCAGTTGATTCTATCTTGCTTATTCTGTCATCTGAATTCCATTGTTCATTATTAGTTCCTTTTCCAATGTTTAGATTTTTTTTAAACAGAGAGAAGGTTGTTTACTGAGTGTATTTGTTTTATTAAGTGTTGTTTCATGTTTTTCTGTTTAGCTTAGATCATTTTTTTTTTAAATTTTGTTGTTGTAGTTGTTTTATTCTTCTCAGCTTTTTTCTAGCTATCGGCTGTATAGAAATATGGTTTTTAAAAATGATTGCAATGAATATAAAAATGAATCCTTGAGAAATGTTTACCTTCATATACAAATATTCGTTAGCATAGGTTAAAAAAAAAGTTATTTTATAGTTTTTTCTCATCTCAATAAAAGATTATTTATTTCTAATCATTTTGTTAAGACATTTTGATGTTAAAGAATGTTTAATATTTTGATGTTAAAGAATGTTTAATATTTCCACTAAGATAGAATTGAGCCTGAAAATCTAATTGTATTGATTTGAAGAATCAATTGTTTAATGTAGTCTTATTTAATGAAGAATTTCCAAAAGTATAGTTACATATATAAGATGTTTACTATAAATTTCTATAAATAGATTTAAATTAGATATCAGTATTTAATTTAAATTTGATTATTGTAGTTTAGTATAAATTACTTTAACCCTTTCAGCCCTGAGCCTAAATTTACCCTCTGTTATTTGAGCATGATCTCTACTACAATGAGGTGAGGGAGATAAAAGTACCATAGTATATTTGTTTAATGGACTCCAAGGATTAAAGAAAGACAAAAGATTTTATTTATTTATTTTTTTAAGTTTATGAGGCATAATCTCCACAAACAGAATATTTTTTCATTTAATAAAATTTAGTTAGTTTTAAAAATAAACGAATAAATAAAATGGTTAGAAAAGTGTCATCTTTCATTCAGCATGACTTTTTGCTTCATCAGTATCTCTCTCTGTCTCCTTTCTCTCTCTCTCTCACTGTGTCTGTTGTTCTGTTTTAATAGACTTACTGTTTCTGTTTTCTCCATTTTCTTTTAGACGAGAGGCAAGGGAATGTGCCGGATACAAACTTGACACCAGCAAACCAAGGTCCTATATCTTAAAGCAACTTATGACTCCCATTCGATGCATGAGAACTTTTTTTCCTTCCTAGTTCGTCGTAGTTTCCTCATTCTTCAGTTGAGCTTCAGTGTTCTTCAGTCTTCAGCGGTACGTCTTTAAAATAATAATTCTGTAAATAGTCGAATATTGGTTATTGCCTTCATCTTTGCTTTTCTCTGATCTTCTCAATATAGAAGTGAAGAACAAAAACAATCCAAACAAAGAAAGGATTCTGTAAATAAAGATAACATCAGTGTCTGTGGCAAGGGGGATGCGATAGAGTAGGGTGAAGTATTGATACCGAAAGACATTTCTAATAAACTTTCTTATTTGCAATAAATAACCAGATACAAATGATCTGCCTTACATGTTACTCAGTGGAATTGGATTATTCAAATGTCTTCAGTTGTCCAGATTTTTCATTTGGTTTTATTTCCCGATTCGTCATTTTTCTCTTCAGAAACGATTACAAAACAAAGAAAGTAATTAAAATTTTTTAAAATTTATTTCGGATATCTTTTTGTTTGGGTATTTTGTTGAAGATGTTAGGGGTGTAGAGGTCTGATGGAAATCAATTCTGATTAAAAATTGTTTTTCTTTTAATGATGACTTCTTTGCCTCCATCCAGATTTTTTGTTGGACTATGCAAAAAGGAATTTTTTTTATTTTTCGAAGACAGTCTTGCAGCCTGATCTTGTTTTCTTATAAACATTTTTAAAATTTAATCTGTGTTATTTTTTAAAATGAGGCTTTGTATTAAGCCATTGCAAGTGTTGCATATATTAATCTTAATTAAAATGATTTTCTTTTTATACAGTTCTATGAATATGACATGACTTTAATCTAATCATTCTAAAAACATTTTACTGAAAGTTTGTCATTATGATAAATTGAAGCTGTTGTGAATAATGATGATGATAATTATAATATAACAATTACATTATCACAAAAATATTTATTCTATTTTATAACTGATTTTCTTCCCTCTTACTGGGAATTTGTAAGGCATTTTTTACATTTGAACACCAAAGGACTTGCTGTATATATAATGGACTTTCATCTTTCTAAGGAAAAAAAAAAGTTCCTTTTAAGAACATTTCCTCAATCAGGAAAACTTTGTACCATCAGCCAGGAAGCAAGGATATAGTTCTATGTTGTGAAAATAAAGCTGATCAAATATTTTCTATTGTAAATATGATATGTTAATATCAAGATGACAACAGTCACAGTTTGTTCGGATCAGCAGCAGCAGCAGCAGCAAACCCCCACAAATATTAACACATTGTGTGTTGGTCTCTGCAAAGTTTGTCAAGAGTGTGGGACATCTTTTTTTTTTTTTTTCTTTTCAACATTGTACAAACAAGATTCTAGGATTTTTAATTCAGGTAGGAAATTGCACATTTCTTCTGTGATTGTATTTTTATCAATACAGAATGAGATATCCCTCCATTTGTCTCTCTTTCCCTTATCCAACCCTCTTGACATTACCTTATGGTAATTTTAAGCAACTACTTCCTATATTCTTGGCGCTTAGTGAATGAATGAAGCTTTTAATTTCCATGTTTGTTTTTTTTTTTTTTTTTTGTTTTTAGTAAGAAAATTGAACAAATATGGAATTATCTGTCCGACATTTATACAATATATTTAATGAAAAGGAACAAACTGACTAATTTCATAAATATATTTGAAAGGATGAATGTCTTGCTGAAAGAAAAATTCTGCTGTAAACTTTTACAAACCTCTCTATTTCAAACCTTTTTTTGCAAACTTAAAAGCCTCCCAATTTTAAAATTTTGCAAATATTTTCAATCTGGTTTTTGAAGAGGGAAATATTGCTAAAAGGAAACAATCATGGAAAGGATGTTCTTCAATTTACAAAATGCCAAGAATAAAAATGATTTTACACATGGTATTATTATTTTTTAAAAATTTATTCCTTTCCTACCTTCAAATGGTTTCACATTCTTCTGTTGTAATATTTTTTTATATCTGGAACCCTCGCATGAAACTAAATGTTACATTTTTTTTTAGAAAAACTTACTCCAATAAACCATTATACTCAAAATATTTTTGTAATTCTCTACTAAAGTCACTATGCACAAGGGAGGTAATCATTCTTGTGTATTACCCCCCTTAGCTTAAAATTCTTATCCTTTTTAAAATACTAATTTAAGCAATTAAATTTATAACTTCATCTAATACGTTTTTTCTGCATAACTGATGTTATATGGAATGATGTATTTTTAATCCATTATTTTATTTATTTATTTATTCATTTATTTTTTTGCTTAGATTCACTTTTTTAGTTAACAAATATGTGATATTTTTCTGCTGATGATATTGTTAATAGAATTATAAAAACTTTATTGTGTCAGTTACATTTGCATTGACAATAATTTTCTTCAATGTACAACATATGAATTGAGTATCAAAATTTGTTCAAATTAAATTTAGTTATTAAATCATCAAATTTCCCTTTTAAGCACCAATGCTATTATGTTGATTTTTTTTCATTCCTTCATGATTCTGTAAATAATATCCACTTCCTTGCACTAGGACTAAACATTCATTTAGAGTAGGTTAGTAAATTTTTTCTGTGATTGGGACCAAAATATCTTATTGTTTTGCAAATAATTTTTTTTAATATTCATTAATGTGGTAAACGTACAATAGAAATTTTGCAATCTGCTTCCCATTTGTGCTTTTTAATATTTGCTGTGCTACTATTTATTGGAGTGAATCATTATTTTCATTTATTTGCTTAATAATTCCTACCTAACATATTACAGGTTGTATGAATTTTATTCATTTTTTTTTAGATAGCTTTTCAAGATATAAAAAGTTTTTTGTTGCTTCTTAAGTTTACAATCGATATACATATTAATGTAGATTAATGAAACATGTTTATTTTTCACAAAAATATTTAGTTTTTGATATAATCACTTGACCTAATCAAGTGATTAATAAAGAAATGTTTCTTTATCACTTAGATTAAACTTTATTAAACAGTTGAAAATTTTAGATCAAAATTTCTGTTAGTTTTTGAACTTATTGATACATTAGAGAAAAGTGTTGATATAAATGAGATTCTGATTTTTATAGAAAATGGTGAAATAAATTCAATGCTAGACTTTAGGAAGTACAAATGCAAACACTAAAATTTGAGCAAAGATTTTTAGATTGGTTTAAGAAATAATATTTCATTGCTAGACTCTGTAAGTTTTGTTTGTTTTTAAATTGTACTGTAAACCTTTTTTAAACACCTACATTGAAAATTATTTTTTATTTAATAATATATTTTCTCTTACATCTAAAAGTAAAATGAATCTGACAAATCTAAAGAAAAACAAGTCTTTATAGAAAAATTGGCATAAAATATTTGTAAAATACCTGATTTTGTAATTTAATTGAATTGATTTGTTTCATCAATGATTCTGAATTTTTATCAATAATTTTTCATTTCCATTTAAATCTTAAACTGTGCAAAATAATTTTCAAATTGAGATTAGACAGAATTTATAAAAGTTGATATGTGATAGGTTGATTATATTCAATTTTTCATTTAAAATGATATTGGGATTAATTCATTTGTTTTATTTAGTCAAATAAGTAGGAATCTAAAAATATACAACAGACTTCTTATTTTTGTATAGACTACACAAATGAGCCTTCATATTCCAAGTCCAGTTTGGATCATTGAACATACTCTTCTTGTTTTGATTACATTTTGACTTTCCTCATCTGTACAATCGGCATAGAAAGAGGTGATTTTTTTTTTCTGTCTCTCTCTCTCTTCAGATATTTGAGAAAGGCTAAAGAATGAATTGGTCAAAACAAGGAAGTAACAATAAAAAGAATGACATCAATAATTCAAACATTTCTTTAAGTGATAATAACCAATATGTCTGGATTTATGCTCCCTTTCCCTCAAAAAAACAAACATCAGGAATAAAAATAAGTTGACTAGTTTTGACTTATTTTTTCTATTTGTTTTCGAACTGGAATTAATTTTTCACTCACAAAATCTCTGTTTAAAAAAAAAAAAACAAACATTAAAATCTTTGTTTGATTTAAGTGCTTTTCTTTTATTTCATTCAATGTTGTTAACTTAAAACTTATATTTTAGGTCTACTTGATGAGGTTTAAAGAATAAAAAAATAGTTTTCTCTTAAGAATTCTTGTCATAAATCCGATGGAACCTGATGAATTCTTAAATCTTTGCAAAGATTTTTTTTAATTAAAAAAATGAATTAAAAGATTTTTGAATATCAAAATGATGACATTTGTTTTGTGTTTAGTATGAATTTATTGTTTAAAGATAATGAAGATCTTGTTCAGTTTTCAGTCATTAAAAAAGGTTTAAACAATTTTCTGTTTTAAAAGAGCAAGTGGAAATTTCTGAATGATCTGTTGCCTAAAAATGGAATTTCTTTTTTTTTCGGTTTTTCAGTAATTTTCCAATAACCTTTTGATCTTTTTGTCAATTTTTCAGCAGCAGCAGCAGTAACATCAACAGCAGCAACAGGCCAACTTGAAACAAAAGTACTCTATTATATTGACAATTCAGAAACTCCTTATTTAATTACAATTCCAAAGAGGTAAAGAGATTTTTTTTATTTGATAAATTATGAAATAAAGAAATTACAGGATTTAATTAATTTAGTTTTAACCCTCCTTTTCCAAATATTGTGTATAGTTAGTTTATTCCTCACAGATCAATTATTTTTTCGTACCATGTGCATTAATGATTTTAGTATCCAAAATATGTTCACTTAATTTATTTCATTATTACAGACCCATTAGTCAGTTTGGTGGGGAGGCAACAATCTCTTGGTGATTCAATAAAGCACAAATTTGGAATATAGCTGGCACAAAAAATATTTAGTCATGGACAACAACTTTATACCCCCACCCCACATGAAGTTAACTTACCATAATGGTTGTACTAGGAAATGGGATCAACAACCCGAGTTTAAACTCTGGATAAGGCTGTTTGTATTTCATTTAGCATTAATGCCCTTAGGAAAGGTATGAATCTATTTGTTCTCCCCCCAGCTATGGGTAAATAGTAAGGTAAACTGGGTTCTTTAGCCTTGGTTAGGCAACCAGTCTAGGAAAAGGAAAACTCTGAATTCAAACCAGCTGTACTCTTCTAACTTTAAACCAGCCCTGTTTGTTTAAGAATACAGAACTAGTTAGTTACTAAAATTTTGCAATTTTAGTGTGACCGCAAGGAGGTCTAGTGATGAACTCCTAGAATAATCTGTTGTGTCCACACAAGTATATCAAGTCCCTTGCATAGTGTGGTAACTTGGGCCTCTTGTGTCCGTTACACAGTTGGATCAGAACTGGAACAACTTCAAAGGAACAATCAAATCCCCTGAGTAACTTAACAATAAGATTTCTTGTCTATTTCTTATAAACAAGGAAAAGAACACAGTCCATTTACAAAGTTCTTCCTTGGCAGTACTTAATTTTGGCGATGGTAATGCTGAGTGTCTTTTCCTTATGCTACCTCGGCTGACTCTGATGTCCCCAGACTGAAGTAGGGATCAAATAATGAATGCTTTCTGATGATATTCGCCCCTACTCAACACCTGAACCAATTAAAAGGCTGATTTCTTCTTGGGGAAGAAGCTCCACCTATTTTGATTACCCATGAAGAAGACTTTTTGTCTTGATTTTTTTTATCTGTTGAAATACATGAAATTATTTACCATTCCCTTAGAATTTTTATGATAAGTAGCAGTAATAATTAAAAAGGCAAATTTAGTTGAATGGAAAAAGTTAAACTTTGAAGCTATTAATACAAATTAATGTCCTACTTAAAATAACCCCCCCCCCAAAAAACAAACAATGTCATGTATTTTAACATGTCTATGGATGAAATGACATCCCAAATTGAAATATACATTTGAAAAGCACAACGTAAAACAAAGATGTGAATTTATTGTATCTTTATTTAGTCATCAAAGTCGCTCCCATCCTAATCCTTTTATGACATCTTTCAGCTTTTTAACCCCCCCCAAAAAAAAAACTATTTTAATTTGATGAATTCTTCATTATCTTGAATTTTTGTGTTGGGGGGGGGGGCTGTGAAACAAATGTTACAGATTAATCTCATATACCAGCTTCATGGTCATTTGCTGGATAGGAAGATGACAATAGTCATCTGACTAAGTCAGGTGTCAACTAAACTTAAAAAAAATTTTTTTTTTTTTTTTAATTACTAAGTGTCATTCAAGTCAATTGATCACTATAATGTTGAGAATCCAGAAAGCTATCCTGGATCTTAACCTTAGTTTTCTTAATATTTAGTAATAAATCCATATTTTATCATGGGTGACTCTCTTGAGTCAGAACAGAAACACAAGTGTTGGATCTTCATCTAAATGCATATGAAATCTAGTTTCCTAACTTCTGAATTGACAAAATACCATAAAATTATCAGTTTTCTTTGAATTCTTTTTCCTTTCATCAATTGTCGGTTTTATGGCCAGGGTTGGTTGTTGTATCCAAATGAAAGTTGAAGCACTCCAGGACCAATCAAAATTAATGTGGAAAGACTTTGTATGGCCTGTGAAGTTTCCACTATGTACCTATATGTAGAGATAGGCTAACACTGATAGGACAACATTTTATTTTTGATATGGATTTGTGGTTTAAAACAGTGTTGGTACTTTTTTTTTGTTGTCTGACTTAACTCATCAACTCGCACAATTTTCATAAATAACTTGTTTTGATTTGTAATATAAGTGATGTATATTGTTTGAAAAATTTTTTTCATTTGCATTTTCTCAGATTAGGGGAAATCACGCTCTTAGACTTTCGAAAACTTTGTGGACGATCTGAGGATTGCAGATATCAGTTTAAAGCACTTGATCCAGAATTTGGAACAGTCAAAGAAGAGGTAGACATTTTTTTCAATTGTAATAAACTTATATAAATAAAACTTTAGAAATCATGGTTGCAAATAATCAAAATATTGATTATTTGCAACCATGATTTTTAAAGTTTTATTTAAACAAGAATTTAAAATTAAGTTTCTGTGAGAAAGGTTATTGACTGAACATGTAAGGGATATTTGGCTTAGACTCCAATTCACTTGTTACCTCTCTTAAGGGATCAGAAATATTAATGTTTCCTACCAGGCAAAAAAAATTGAACAATATTCTTTTAGAATTTTATTTTATTTTATTTATTGAGAGCTAATTCAAAGATTATTTCATTTTTATAACATGATCCAAAAATACTTCTGAATATTGTGAATTTATAATTTCTTAATTTGCAAGCTTTTTTATTGTTATAGTTGAAAAAAAAAGTTATTTCTATTTGTTTTGATCATCAAAAAGTCAATTTTTTTCTTTATAAAAATGCATTAAATTGATTGATTCATTTCTTCATGTAAATCAGACGTGATTTAACTTAATTTCTTTCCAGGATTAAAACACAAGTCAAACAATTATAAACTAATTATAAATCCGATTTATCCAGATCATTTTGTCACTAATTGCAAAGGTTCTGTGGTGAGAATGAAATTAGAATCATAAAGTATTTTATGGAGATAAAACAAAGATAGGTGTTGTATATATACAAGTCTATTTTGTTTATAGGTTGACTGTTCATTGAATTTTTAATTTATAGAATTTTTGAAGCCAAGGGTTTCAATTTTACAAAATTATAACTCGCATATAGATTGACTCATCTGATTTTGCACTAGGTGAGTGAGGTAAGATCATCCACTTTGTTGTAGTGGTGAGCTTCCCTCCATGCAGCACCTGCCCAAAACAGTCAAAGGCTGGCTGTATTATGTGGTGCCTCAAGCAACCCTGAAGGGGATTTGCTCCTGCCCTGCAAGAGTCTTAATTTCTACATACCATCATCCACTCTAAACTGACCTTGCGGGTAGCTAAATAAACCCCATGTATAGATTGACAAATGTTTTTGTAGAAAAATTAGGTCTTCATAATTCAACCTATATAAATGAGCATATACTTATGTCTGAATTTTTTTGCTTATCCTGAATTCCATTAATTTCTTTTTGTTTCTCTTTTCAGTTGTTCAATGACACAGACTTATTACCTGGCTGGGAAGGTAAAATTGTAGCCTGGGTGGAAGAACGAAAGAGTTAATAGCAGTGCCTTCCTTGGCCTTTAACTTATACATCTCTTATTATGGACAGAGAGAGAGAGAGACATGACTCAAAGCTAACCCCTAACTCTTACACATAATTATCCATATATATTTATATATATGGGTAGGCAAGCCCTAAACAGCTGTGCTATTTTGTGGAAAAATGTCTGCCTCCGTCAAGTGTGCCTATCTTATTCTTTCTGTTGTGGAAATGAGTCTCAATTGCTGCCACGTTGAAGAAGGGAGAAGAGAATTTGATTTATGCTTGAAGGATATTGTCAGGATAAACGTCTTTGCCTTTCTCTCCTCACCCCAGTTTAGTACTTGTTAAATCTACTCTTAAAATTTTACCTGTCCCTCTTTTCTTTTAAATTCGGTTTAATTTTTCTTTCTTTATTTTCTTCTCAGTGTTCAGAAATTGAAAGATGGCAGGTAGAAATAGTGTAATTAATCTTTTAAAAGTCAGTTTTGTTAGCTGTCAAGGTGTGACAGATTTGAGTAAATTCATGAGTGATAATTTTAAAAAACAAAAACTTGCCAATGTTTGAAGGGATGAGAAGTAGTTTCTTCCAAAAAAGAAAAAAAAAATGAAATTATATGAATGTGCAATTTATTAGATTTATAGTTTAATTGATTTTTTTAAACAGTCAGATTTCTATAACTTTTTATAAAAAAAAAATTTACAAGTCAAACAGTTCTTACTATAAAAAATTTGCTAATTTGAATTAGCAACAAACATAAGTCACTTAATAGTTTTCTAGTTGTATTAAAAAAAAAACTCATTTTTTATCTTTTACTCAATATTTAAAGTGAATGTTGTACAAAGGAAAAGGTGAAAAGTGTATAAACATTTTCTTTTTTCGCCCCAAATATCTTTTCTTCTTCCAGATCTTTCCAGAATCATAACCATATTTTATAGCATATGGGTGGTGTCTGTATTTCGTTTTTATCAGTTTTCACCAATCCAAAAATTTATCGGTTGCCACCCAACAATTAACAAAGTAGATAAACTCCCATGCACCATGAACGCTGAAACAAAAAAAATCTTCTAAGACTTTTTTCTGGTATTTAAAATACTTGTCTTCCTTTCAGCAGCTAATCTGGTTCTTTTCTGTTTGTCTTCCAAAATTTGGAGATTAACTTTGTTCATTTCTGATTTATTCCCCACTGCCTTCTAGACTCAACATTATCTACTGACCACAATTGAATTTAATAATTGAAGAATTTTCCAGAGTCTAGCAATAATTTTGAGCCAAGATTTCTGCTATTTGGCCCTAATATCTTAAGATAATTGCTAGCCTCTTGAAGTGTTTAAATTTTGGTTATTAATTTCATTTATGGTTTTGTTATATATTTTAAGCTTTAAAGAAAAAAGTCCAAGAAGGTAAATCAGAGATGATACAGTGCTATTTGCAATATGGTAAAAACTTTAGATTTATCTCTCCCCTTTTCCCTTCTTTGCTGTCAATTTCGATTAAATATAAAGAAGGGAAGATAACTTCAAATTCAACAACTACAAGTAAAATTCAAAATTTCATTTTTACAATTGAATGAAAGAAAATCTACTTTTGATGTTGTTGATGACTAAATTGAGGGGATCGAGATTGCCACATCCCCAAACACTTTTTTTTTTTTTTTTTTTTTTGGCTGTCAAGTTTATTATTTAATAATATTGAGAGGAAATAATTTGAAGCCTTGGGAATGAAAAAGTAATATTACTGAGAGGTAAAAAAAAAAAATTTCATTAGAAATGGGTTGTAAAAGAAAAAAAAATTCGGCTTGTTCTTCCATAATGAAATATTTAAAAAGAAAATAGTTTATTATTCTTCTAATTACTTTTTGGTCTTGATCTGGTCTCTCTACCTCACAATAATATATTCAGTATTTAAATATAATCTATTTTATTAACTTTTATAGATCTATTCATTTTGATCAAAATTTTGCTCGGTTTACAGTTGCCTCCCTTGACTATATCCATCAGGTGGGAAATACAAGTTTGTATTAATTCTCTTTATTAGCAGTATAACGATTGTTTCTTTTTAAGGAAAATAAATGGGATCCAATATTTGTATATTTTCTTTGTTTTAAATGTACGTTAGTAACAAACTATACAGAGGCCTTAGTTGCTTAAATAAATCTCTCCCCATTTGTACATCATTTTAATGGGTAAATGAGGCTGCCTTGAGATTAATTGAAATAAATTGAGCTGTGTGGCCTGCCTTGTTGCTGTAAGTTACAATTTACTCGATGTTAGCACTTTAAAAGGATTTAAAAAATGCTGACCCCTCCCCCAACAGCATGGCTCTCCCTTTATTTTATAACTTGTCTCATTCTCCTCTACCTTTCAGTTGGCTTTGTGCCTTGCTAAGCTTAGCTTTGTAAAAATATACATTTCTGTTTTTATTTCTCTTTAACTTATGCCCAATAACCCCCCCCCCCACTTTCTTGACAGGGTTCTTAAAGCAAGACTCTTTATTCTTGATCTTCCTTTTATGGTACTAATTCTGACAGCGCTAATTTCTTCACAGAACAATTTCTATTCTGAATGTGTGTGTGTGTCTCTCTCTCTCTCTCTCCTCTTAAAAAAATAAATTATTTCTGATGTAAAATTGTTGTAAATCTTATGTTGGCTCTTGTGTAAAAAAAAACAAAAAAAACATGGACACACAATTGAAAAAGAAATATTTTACTTCTTTGCTGCTAGATCTAGTTACTTATTTGACCTTTGCTGCTAATGGTCAGTTTCCTTTTTTTTTTCAATTTTATTTTTGTTAACTTATTTATTTTTACACACTGCCCTTTTTACTGGCCAGGTGGGTAAGTACTTGCTGGCAGGCTGCCCCTGGTCATCTCTATCAGCTTTATTGTGCCAACTTTTGGCATTTCCCCAGCTGCTGGTCATGAAAAAATAAATAATAATAATCTGTGGCTTGTATGAACCCACAACAATTTGAAATGTTGGCTTCAACATTAATAAATTATTGCCAAATACCTAAAGAGTTATCATTTTTTTTTTTTGCATTTTAAGCAGCTAACTTTCCACTTGGCAGAATTCTGTTATTTCTATACACACATGGTATATATACTATGAGACTTAAATTTTAGCCAAATATTAAGGGGTTACAATACACAACTAATATGCAAGTATATATGGTAATTATTTGTGTGTGTAAACATTGATTTCCAGAAAATTAGATTAATTCTTCTTAATAAATGAAAACTTGCATTTTTTTAAACATTTACAAACTACTTTGACTACATTAAAAATAAATTTCTCTACAACTTTTATTATAAACCAACTGCACTCTGATGTTCACACAATACTGCATGTAAACTTTTTAAAGAGACATTCATTGTCTAGGGAAGGAAGTTAATATCATAAATTCAAATTCCTTTTTACGATGAGAAAAACAACTTATAATCTATGTAACTATCAGATTTCTGTTAAGTAAGAAAATTGAACTCATACACAGTATTCTGCATAAACATTTTTCTGAACAGTCAAATGTACAGATGTAAATTTCTTTCAACAAATGTTAAACAAACACCATATTTGGATTTGATTATATGTTGAGTTTTCATAAAGAATTCATGGATTATTTGCTGACTGGTGAAAATTTATATGTAAATTTTTTTTTTTTTTGGTAGTCAGAAATGGTTTTATAAAAATGCATATATATTGAAAAGGGAAAAAATTGGAATCATTTAGTCCAGGAAGAAAACTGCATTCACTTTCATTGGAAAAAAAATTCTGCCTCATTTGGACAAATATCTATGGCATTTTAAAACAAAAATTCACTCTTATGAAATATTTAATAATTTTGGCTTATAATCTATTTGCAAGGCATCCAGTAAGAATTGAACTTTAGTGTCCCTGTGAAGATCAAATTAACTATATAGTAGGGAATTGGTTTTGTTGACCATTACAACATAACTGTTCCAAAATCTAACCCCCTCCCCATATAAAGAATTTTTATTCTGAGACGAATGTATGATGGGGATTGGGGCGCAAAGTTTTCTCTACTATCATTTTAGCTAAATAGACTGACTGGATTTACTTATAGGTATATAAATTTAAAAACAAAATACTGTTCTCAATAATGAAGCCATGCTGACCTTTTAACAAAGTCCCCATGGCATAGTGGCACTTTTGTATTGATTAAACAGTCCCACTACTGTCCTATGAGTAATAACTCACAAAAATCTCTTTAAAAGCTGTTTAATAAGAACCACCTTCCTCATTTGTTTGGTAAGTAAAAACTGCATTAAACCAAAAGTATCAAAGTAAAAAAAAATTCTGTACAAAACTAAAACTTAACTGGCCACATAGTTTCTTCTCATTTGATTTGTAGAAGGAATCAATTAAAATAGTGTTTTGTCAAAACAATTAGTATTTATCCAATCCTTATGTGACAAGGTGAATTAGGATTTGATTTCAGGTGACTGATTCCTATTTTTGTGTTTAGTTTCTTGGGGTCAAAAACAAATAGCCATTTTTTTAAAAAAGCATTTTCTTCCTTAATTAAAAAACAAACTAACAAACACTAATTATACTTGAATGATTTTTTGAGACAATTTTGGTCTTGGCCAATAATTTACACACACAAATTTAAATATCTTGTGTAAGGTGGGACTTCTTAAAATTTAGGTCTCAGAAAATTGTATGATACAAAATATACAGTAGATATAAACATGTTTAATGTGTTATGAAAAGGTAAGTTATTTTTCATTACTGTAGAATTCAAACATTAACCATTAACAATGAAAATAGTAAAGAACTTACCTTTAATGCAAACTTCAAACATAGAGAGTCATAAATTATAAAAATGAAAAAAATTCATATAATTTTTGTTTCAATACTTTTTTTTTTTTTCATGATAGATGTGGGGGAAAAGACTTACCCAGAAGAAAATACAAACACCTTTTTGAAGATCCAATTCATATCTTTTATTTGTTGATCAGATTGTGTGATGCAAAATAATGAACTTTATTTACTTAGCAGTAACTGACAAAAACAGGAAACAGCAATGAAAAAGAGAAGACAGGCTGGGGAGGGGGGAAAAATGTCAGTTTTGATCAGCTGACTGATGACAATGAAAAATATTTTTAAAAAAATCACTAATTATGTCCCCTTGACAAGAGCGTTTCAATTGCATTGAACCATAGCGAAATGGTGATAGTGAGTGGGGAAAGGGACTTATTCAATCAGGTTCAAAGTTTTGAGAGAGAGAATTTCAATTTTTTTACAGTTATGGGTTCCCTTGGTGATATGAGTTATAATCAAGCTGATATCTTGTTTTATCTAACACTATTTTAACAACTGAAAAGTTTTGAAGGTCTTATTTCTTTCAGAGTATATTAAGGAAAGTCATCAGCTACTAATATATAATTGTAAAGAAAGATAAGTTAACATCATTTCATCATGTATTTTATGAGCCCCCCAGCCCACCCCCGTTAATTTTTGCTTTTTAATTGGGTTGTATCAATATTAGTATTGATTGGCACAACGTCTTCAGCATGGGGTACCCAGTGAAAATCATACTCAACTAATTTAAAACAGAATTATATATATAATTCCTTATCTCAAACAAAGAGATTTAATTTTAGTCATTCAAATATTTAAACCTCCCATCACCAAAAAAAAAAAACAACAAAGTATCTCTAAAGATTTTATCTACAAGAAACATTATTTTCTTTGTATAAACTGAGAAGTTCAATTGAAGAACTACCCTTATAAAAAAAAAAGAAGTCTAAATGTCATTCCCAGTGTAATAGAATATTTTATCATATTTAACAAGGGAGATAACTCAGACAGAAAATAAGAATATTAATATTTGCTTAAGGAAGGGACATAATTGGTGAAGTTTAATGTTAGGAGGAGCCGAAAGAGCTACCTATCCAAAAGCTTGCACTCACTACAGCAACAATAAATGGCTATCAACGCTCACACACTTTTACAGGGTACGGACGGGATGACGAACAAACATACAATGTTGGGTGGGGTCTGTTGATCTCTGAGTTTGTGTTTTTATTTTTTTGGCAAATGGGAAAAGGCCACCAATTATGTTGGACATTGCGTCTCCCTGCCGGCTAGGTGCCAGGAAAAGAAAAAAGAATATATAGAGGAAACTGAAAGACATCAACATCCCAAAACAACTACAAGAAACAACTGGTTCTCTAAAATGAAATTTAAACAAAAAAACATTTTAATAAAAATCATTTACCTGTGTAGATAGATGATTAATAGAGGGTGAGGTGGAACAGTGATGTTGGCAGTGATAGTTCTCAGTATTATTTCTTATAGTCATGGAATGTCTAGGACAACAGGGTTTTGTTTTTCCTTGCTATTCATAAAAAAATAAAAGTTATCACTTTTCTTTGAGTAAAACTTTTAAGTTCAGAACTGGAAATTCAACATATCTCTCAGGGCTAATCTAGTTTTAGTTTTGCAAGTGTATATTTGTAAAATTCAGGTTAAAAAGGTGGTAATGGTAACTTGGAACCAAACTTTTTCTTACCTCATTTTTCTGTTGCAGGTATCATTGGGGAAAGAGCCAGTTTTTGGTTCATTTACCAAAACTTCTCTCATTCCCTAATGATACTTGCATTAGAAAAATAAGGTCTAAAAAGTTTGGTTTTGGGTTATCCCTACTGAGCTTTTTAACCTTGATTATTAATGCAATGTTCATTTCTGCATTGTTTTATGAGTTTTGTTTATCAAAATCTTGGTTGATGCCCATAGACACGAAAAAGATGATTGATTAAAAAGCTTGCACATAAAATAAATCCACTAGTTTAGAGAAACTTCCTGAATACTTCATCTTATTTTTTTAAAAATAGTCATGATAAACTCACGGCAGTGGAGAAAGAAAATTTGGCTTAAAGATAAAAATAATGAAAGAGGATTAGATTAATAAAGTTAAAAAAAAACATAATAAATATTTTAAAAATTGATTGAGCAAAATGTTTCAAATGGAGTTTATGATCTGCAGCTTGAACTGTTAGACTGAAATGTATTTGGCTAAATATGAACATTCCATAAAATATTGCTCAGGTGAGGAAAAAAAAAAGAAGGCTTTAACCTTTAATGGATATGGATTTAAAAATGAAGTAAAATGATCATTTTTATGGTGAGAGTGGAAGACTTGCATAGAAATTGATTTGAAAGTTGTTGTTTTTTTACAAGTTAATAACTGAGATACAAAATATTTCCACTCTAATAGATAATAATAGAAATTGATCTTCCTCATGAGAAAGCAATGTCATGATAATGTTGATTTATTCTGAAAATATCCTTTTCTAAAAACATTTCTATAGTTATTTTCTGTTCTTACTCTAATTTCACCTTTATTCATATCTGTTATAAAAAGATCACATTTTTAAGAAAATTATTTATCATATGAAGTTGGTTAAAAAGAATGTTGAAGTGTTTGTGTGAAAAAGAGAAAACAGGTTTTACATTCAAACTTTGAAAAAAAAAATTCTCCTCCCTGTGTCCGAGATATTGACTTAACATTCATGGTACCAAAGTAAGATGGGAAGCCAACAATGCATCAGCCTAGAATAAAGAAAATTTTTTCTTCTCTCACCCAGACTTATTAATATGATGACTAATCACCTCAGAAATAAGCATTCAAAGCCCAAATACTTAGCAGAATATTCATTATAATAACGGACTAAGAAAAAAAAGTATTAATGATTAATGAAATTTATCTCTGATCTATCCAATAAATTCTTCAGGATTTTATTCAGTTGGATCTTAAGGCTGTAACTTTTTTTTTCTTTTCTCTCTGGTCATGTGACAGAGTTAGGGTTTAATGGGTCCATTACATCAATCTCATTATGTATATTATGCACAGAACACTTCCTTTTTCAAAATGCATACACAACAAAACTGTATGCAGCATAGAATTGTCCAAAAGCGAATATCCTAAATCTTGGATGTTTCACTTTGAAACAAAAGTTTTTGTCTCTCAAAAAATAAAGCTAAAGAGACAAAAATATCTTATAGAAGGAATTATTTAAGTTGATATTAGAGAGAGATTTGTGAGAGGAAGATGATAAAAAGAACACACACACATTCTTTTCTCAAACTTACTTGAGCCAAAATATATGCACAGAGAAATGATTTTAAAAAAATCTGCCAGATAATATGAAAAGAAATCTGTACAACACAGAAAATAGTGGGTGGCAGGAGGAAAGGCAGGACTAGGGATGAAGGAAATAATACCATGTGGGGGTTTGGGTAGAGCAACAAATCTCTTTGTTATAGAAAAAGTTATCAAAACATGAAGACATTAAATGACACTGAAGACAAAGAGAAATGATTCTTACATTTGGTAGAAAATAAATATAAATTCCTGTAATTACCAGTAAAAAAAAAAAAAAAAAAAAGAAGCTATTCTAGTAGAACACTGACGATGATGATAAACTGGATATTTGCTTAGCTTAGTCTGGCACAAGGCCAAATAAGACTAGGAAAATTGTGTTACACCCATCTTTCAAGTGGCAAGGGTCTAACATCTGAGCATAGAAATCAGTATTCTAAGATTTAGCTTTTTTTTGTTTTTACCTGGGCTGGAACACCTTTAGCATTGGTGGGAAATACATAACTTTTATTGACAAGGCAGGTCACAACAAGAATGACAACTTATTTGAAATGTAAGTGAAGCCACATTAGCATCAGTCAACCTCTCAGTACCTAAAATGGTCTCACACACGCACACACTTCCATTCGCATGAAAGATATTTTGATCGTGGGCCCCAAAGTTGTCTTATTAGAGACACTCATACACAAGGCTAAAAAGGTGAAATTAAGATGTTTTCCATGGATACATTAATCCTATTAAAAAAAAATCTCCCATCTTCATCAAATGATATGAAGCTCAATTAATCAGGAATGCAATTGTTGTTTTAAAGTTGTTGTTTTTTTTAAGATGAACTTTAAAAAAAAAAATCTTTATGAAGTCTTGATGAAGAATAATCAGAGTAGGGTAGAAATATTAGAGCAGTCAATAACAACATGATAGAAAGTAACTGCCCAATTACTTTTGTCCCAATTAAAATTACACTTGGCTTTTATATTTGAGTTCAAGACTCCAAACTGAAACCATGTAAATTAATCAAGCTTTTTTGATAAAAAAAAAATTAAGAAAAGGTCTAGAAATAGTAAAAATTTATCAAAAATTGAAAAGAGGAAAAAATATACATTTCAGAAGGAAGAACACAAAGAAGACTTCTGCTATTTCGATACAAAGATGTGGACACAACCATGGCTGATGGCAGACTAAGTATGAAAATATAAAAATTTACTAAAAATTATAAGATTGATTATGAATACTGTGTATTATCTAATTATGATCATTTTGAGTTATCATCCATCATTGCCATGGGGAAAGATTCTGGCAGTGATATAATGCAAAATTAAATTATGGTATTTTTAAATTTCTATATTTTTCACCTACCTTTTTTAAAAAATTACTTTTTAGATAAATGAAAGTCACAAATTTGATTCTTCCAAGTGAAAAAAAAGAATTTGTGTAAAATAGTTTTATATCTTCAATGACTGAAACAATTATGTTAAGAAATCAAAATTCATTTTTATTGTACTGTCAAAATATAAAAAAATAAATCCTATTTTTCATTACAGAGTACAAAATTGAGTGTTAGGGAGTTTATTTTAAAATAGTAATCACTAGAGTATCTTTTGTCAACAGGTGTGTTAATCTTAAAACCTACTATGAAAAGGATAAAAATTACTAAGCCACTTGAATAGATTTTTTGCTGGTAGATTAAATTGAAAATTAATGATGAGGAGGTAAATTTTGAAAGATTAACTTTTCTTTGCTTGCAGCATTAGTATCAGATTTTTCTTACTCAAAATCTACCACAATGCTTTTGAAACTGATGTAGCATACCAGCAAGGTATTTTCCCAACGTGTCCCATACCAGCACCATATATGTGCCACATTATTTATCAAGTTTCATTTCTATCAGTTGTATCACAGCATGTAAAAAGAATAATATTAAACAATACAGACAGATTTTCATTTTTAGATTATATGTTATATTAGGATAATGTGAAACTGGAAACTTCATATGTACCAGCAGTTGATTACTTGTGTACTAGCACCTGTAAGCATACCACCATTTTGAGTAGGGCTATTCTACTGTATATAATCATGTAACAAACAACTTTTAAAATCAAATTTTCCTTCTCAAAAACAAGAGGTCTTTCATTATATGAGACATAGGCTAGCATAACCAAAATTTAGGGGTTGTTCATGGGTAGAGTACATAAAAATTAGTTTTTAGAAGGTAACTTTCACAAACAAGTAATTCATTTGTATGTTTTATAATCTGAGAAACGAGATGATTATGATATTGGAAAGACATTCAATGTTATAAACAAAGCTGGATAATAGAGAATTTTCTAAAGCCTCAATTCTTGACCAAAGATTTATTTATAAAGCGGAAGATGTATCCAATCAGTTTTCACTTTTTGTCTGTATAACGTCCAAGTTGTGTCTGTGACCCAAAAACAATGACAACATGCTAAAGTTTCGATACTTGCAAACAGCTATCAAAATCTGATGAAAAAATGTTTTATTAAGAAAAACAAAAATCACTAAGGACATAATAAAGGAATTAAAAATTCTGTTGGATTTCAAATAAATTCTCTAATGATGGTTAACAAAAATATGACAAAGTTGCAAGATCAGATGTTTCTTTAGGTTGGTCAAAACATCCACTGTGTTGTGATTTAAAACTAAAAAAATTCCAACCAATAATCTCTAATCTTCACCAGGTTTACAAATTTGTTGGTTGACATAAAAAAAAAAAATCAGATTAGAAGTGTTAGATTTACAGTGATCTTTGAGATTTAACAAATCCAGAATTTAATCCTTTCACTAATAAAGTTATTTACTAACCAGCATCCTACAAACCTGCAGTTGTATAGCCAATTACCACCCATCTCGTAAACTATTTAAGTAAGACATGCTGAACACTGCCAAAGAAGAAAGAACAAACTCATAAATGATACAACGTTCCTCTATGGACTCCTACACATGGACACAACCGTGTTGGCAGACCAGCAAAGACTTACATACATCAGCTTTGTGAGGACACTGAACACCATCTAAAGGACTTACCAAAAGAGATGGCTGATAAGGACAGATGGCAACAGAGAGTTAAAAGTATCCATGCTATCAGCACATGATGATGATTATTTGTCACACAAAAACAGAAATATGAGGCACCCAGCTGAAAACCAAACTCACCTTTCAGTAGTAATTGATTTGGAAAATTAGCTTGCTAATCACTACATCACTAACAGAGAAATGCCTGTCTTTCTGCTGATGAAGAGTAGAGATTAATAGCTGAAACACTGTAAAAGTCTTAACACAATATAGATAAAAATCAGTAGACCAGTTCCTTTCACAATTCAGACCAATTATTCTTCATACAAACACTTTTATAGCATAAGAGGGTTAAAATATATACAACCCACAGATAAATATTTTCTTGTGGGAGCACAGTCAAATAAAAACTTGAATGTTTGCATGTGTGCGTGTATTTTTGTAGATGTGTTTCTTTGTGTGTATGTGTGTGTACAAATTTGAATGAAAACATTGGTAACAATGATTCTCGGCTGAATAATGAAATTAAAACATATTTACTTAAATTCAGGAAGCTTTAAAGAATACCATTTGCCATCAGTTAAAATATCCACAAGATTTTGAGATGTTTTTCTAACTGCTCAGTTCAAAACCCAGAAATAAGAGAATCATCACTCAGCCTTTAAAAATAAGTTGTAAATAAAAACAACTCAGGCTCATTATATGCTTGCCTGCAAGCAGGAGACACTTTTGGAGAAAATCATAATTCAAAAGAAAAATCAATCATAACACTGTGTGTGTGTGTGTGTGTGTGTGTGTGTGTGTACTTGTTTAAGAAGAAAATCTATCTATCCATCTATTTGTCTGGTGACACCATAGAATTGTTGTCTTATTTTCTCAATTATTCAGAGAAAGTAACCTGTTTTTGTAGAGCAACCTAAATGTTTTGTTTCTTTATTTCTCTAGAAAGACAAATGTGTAGTTTATATGAAAGATAATCAAGTCCATAAGAGCTAAAAGCATTTGTATATCTACATCTAAAATCTTCATAAAGGTGTTTTTAGGTGCATACTGATTTCAATGCATTGCACCATAATTAAAAGCAAGTTGTTGGTCAACCGTAGTCAAGGGTGACCCGAAGGTTCCTTTTTCTATAGTAGGTGTAGGGGAGGGTGCTACTCCTTTCCTTGGATTGCTCAACTTTACCTTTGATACGTACCTTACACTGCTGAGTGTTAAGCAAGGAGGCATCAAGTACCATTTTTTGAGTCTTTGGTATGATTCGACCTGGGATTGAATCCAGGTCTCCCAGACCATTGGTAAACACTTTACCACGAGGCCAATGGCCCGAATATGATTATAAGGTTAAACTTTTATGTAGAAATATAATAAATTTGGGTTTGGTTTATTTGTTTAACATCATATCAACTTCTTATGAGTTATTTAAAGCTTAAATTTGATTCATTTGTAAATTTTTGTAATCATAACTATTTTTTCACTGCATTTTTAATTTGACCATAAACATTTGTTTGCATACAATTATATGATATGAAGTATTCCTATCTAATACTAACAATTTGAACACAGTTGTATGGCTTCAAGTATTCCTAATATTGAAAATTTTCAAGGAGATCTGACTCATTGATAGGATCCTAACAGATATTACTACTTGGGGTTAGAGTGGACCTGGGAGTAATAGCAATGAAGAGGTGCTTTACACTCTTCAGAAGTAGATGTTGGTTAGTGTCATACCTCCCTCCATGATTCCCATCCTTTTTTGTACCAGGGTGGGGTGGATCTTATACCCTTTGTAGAGGATGTGGTTAGTATATTCTAAGCCTTGCTGACAGGGCTAAATCTTTATTTCCCTGATTATGTTTTGGAATGACACTTATCTTTAAGATAAGTTCAAAGCTAAAGAGAAAAATTCCATGGTTTAGGAATTTTAACATGAGGTTCATTAAGATTCTTTAGAGACATGCTCATTAACCCATATAGGAGAAAGAATAACTTTCAATTTTGCACCGATAAATCAATACATTCAAGTAAAATTAAATCCCCATGATAATATGCAAAAATACTTTTAATGTCTTAAGATAAACACTTAGCATAGTAGATGGCTGAATTCTCTGGGTCATTTAATCTGAACTGATAGGTTTTGGTTTTCTTTGTTTAATGACATATTGCTGTCCAGCAAGTTAGCCATTATACCACAGGGACTCCGCCCATGAAGAGATAGATACTGAAGATAAAAACATATTCTGAAATAAAAAAATGATAAAAAATATAACATGAAAATTATGAATGCGCTTCTTCTAGAATGACTGTCAAATCCTTCAAGACAGAATTGAACCGTTTCTTTATCTTTGGATGTGACATAAGAAACATACCTTGATAGCTAGGTGGCATCTTCTTCACTGAGGACCCCCACCACAGACACATACACACACAGAAACACTCATAAGGCAAGCTTTTAACTAAAAAGAAAATTGTCATAAAGTGAGCCATGCCTTTTAATGTCTCTTGTTTAAAATTTTAAAAAAATTTCTTTTTTTAGTTAATTTTTTGCAATATATTTTTGTAAATTTTTAATAGAAAAATGTTTTTCTTCATCTTCTGGTCTTTTTTTTTTTTTTTTTTTAAATTTTTAAACAGAAGTCTCAGAATTGAGACGTAATACAAACTTGTTCTGCTTTGGATCAATGACTTCTTCAGTCAAACTGAAATGTGGAAGTTTGTGGACTGAACAAAGGAGGGAGAGATCACCATGTCGAAGTTGAAATACAAAGCCATGTTCTATCTCTCGGGTCAGCAGGTGATCACAGACAAGTACCCACTTCTCTACTCCTTTATAATCTTTGTCGTTCATAATCACGGCACCCTGGGTGAGGTATTTTTCAACAAAAGCCTTTGGGCCAACATCATGGCTAATACAGACAGCCAAGTGTTGCAGCACAGCTTCCATTGTGTAACGCGGCTGTTGTCGGGTGATTCGCAAATATTTCTGTAAGGCTCGAGCCATAGAAGGAAACACAGCCTGGGCAGCTTCATAAGGATCCATTGGAATGGCTGGTCCTGAAAAATAAAATTTGGAAATTAATAAAGATGCTAGTTTATGGAAAAATATGGTGCAACTAACTTAATAAATTATTTAGAATTGTCAATGCAGATTTAATGTTTCTTAAATCATTTCAGTTTTATTCACTTTTGAGTCTTTATCATAAAATTTTATTTTTATGTCTGACTATTTCATTTTTATCTTTATTTCTTCAGTTTTATACAAACATTATTTTGTATCATGAACAAAATATAAAACCCATTTAATTGTTTATTTTATTCATATTTTTGAACATCCTAAGAAGAAAAAATATATAAAGTTATGGTTGACCAGAAAATGAACACAAAAATTATTACAGCTGTTCCATAATAGTTGTTACATTTAGTATATGAAGTTTATATGCAAATGTAAGAACAATTATTGGACATTTATTTTTCTAGGTTAGCTAAGTTAAAAAATAAGAGTCTAAGAAAATAAGATTCATAGAACAATGTTTTATTAAGTTAGTCTACCATAAAAAATGGCTTTTCAAACTATGAAAATATAAATGTCTGAGTAAATTAATGTAATTCACCATTTGTATTTCATTCACCCTTGGGTGAATCATTCATCTGTTTAAGAAAACCCAGTAGACCTTTACCATATTAGCCCTCTCTGCTTTCACTTGAACCCAACCAGTTTATTAGAATATAAATGAAAAAAAGATTCAAACTAAAAATCCTGATAATGACCTGACACCAGATAAAAATAACTAATTCGCTAACAATAGATTAGAAGATCAGCACTTTTTTTAAAATATGTAAATACAGGTTCTTGAATGCAGTATAAGTTGTTTAACTCTTTTACAAGCAGATAAAATCACAAAAATGTCACTGTCTGCAAAAGGATTGAGAGAAAGAGAGAGAGAGTGTGTATATATATATATATATATATATATATATATATATATATAAAAATCAATGATACTAATAGTGGAAGTGGATACCACCAGTGCTCTTTTAATAAACTTTAAATAAACCTTCCTTAAGCAGTAAAACATTTTTATTCAAACATAATTTTGCCTTTTACTATTGGGGTGGAAAAAAAACATGTTAAGACTTTTTAGAGATTTCTCAAAATAAAACCAACAGTCAAAACCTTCAGATAGTTTGTAAAACTACAAACCAAATATATTTTTGATAGATGACTAAAGTATGCTTATGTATGATCTTAACACAAAACAAAAACAAAAACAAAAAAAAAAAAAAAGTGTTAGCTGTTTATCCTCCTCATTAACTCCCTGCCAATTGATGAAAAACCTTTTAAAGACAATCAGTTAAAAATACTAAGTTTTGATTCTGTTAGAGAGATAATTTCTACTTGCAGAGATAAAAAAAAAAAAAAAGATGAGAGAGGAGAGATATCGCTTGACTGTTAGATAGAACATCCACCTGATGAAGTTACAAAGAATATATGAGAGTCTTCTAATAAAAAATGTTTGGCTAAGGAGTTGGCAATAGGAAGAACTGTTTACAGTCAGACATTTTTTTAAGGAAATAAATAGTGATGGGTCCTTTCATGTCCTAGAAGACTGTCAGCATAACCTTCTCTACGGACTGCAGCACCCAGAATTTTTTCTTTACCAGAGAACCAGTGTGTTTCCGCTCCATGGATTGTCTTTTCAACTCAGATTTGTAGTGGCAAACTCATGTTTAGCCCATTTATCAACATTTTGTTGACTTAAACATGCTTCTTCATAAACATTTCATATTCTCTTAAAAATTTCACATGGTTTGCACTTTTCAGTCAATAAAAGTTTGATGACAAACTTCTGTTCAAGCCTGGAGCACTTTGCTTGTTTTGCCACCACTTTGAATAGCCTCAAAACAAATAACACTGGTTTACAAAAATAAATTTTTGGTCTGAGGCAAGAATGGGGATAGGTTTATTTTGTTAATTTGGGTGTGCTGAATTCAAATTTATAAATAGTTTTGCTCTATCACCTCTAGTTTTCTGGCTTTTAAATAGTGTCATTTTAGTATAAACAGAGAATATATGTGCATATTTCAAGAGTTGCAGCAGCTTATAACAGATAAAACAGGATAGATAAAGAACACTGATTGAATCAATATACTTGGATGACACAATTACACAATTCATAGTGTCACAGACAGTCAAAAGTGTGTTTTCTTAGAAGATCTGGTGTATTCTGCCTCCGGGATGTCACGCAAGAGCATCCAGCAGAAGTCTCCCATCATGCCGGGGTTCCATTTGCCTTGATAGTTGCTCTCCATCTTTGTAATGTCTTGGTGGAATCTTTCTCCATGCTCATCACTAACTGCTCCAAGGTTTGGCGGGAAGAAGTTGAGGTGGGAATGGAGAAAATGAATCTTGAGTGACATTCGGCACCCCATATCCTCGTAAGACTTTAGCAACTTCTCAATACAGGCTTGGTAATCTGGTACACGTGTGTTACCAAGGAAGCCACTACAGACTGACTTGAATGCTTCCCATCCTCTCAGTTCCTTTAAGTTAAGAAGCTCCACAAAATCAGTATCCTTCAGCACTTCTCGGATCTGAGGTCCAACAAAGATGCCCTCTTTGAGCTTAGCAGCACTAAGACCTGGGACACACAGTAGACAAGTGTTGGAAGGCAGCACCATTTTTGTGCAATGCCTTCACGAAATTCTTCATCAAACCAAGCTTGATGTGAAGAGGCGGAAGAAGCACCTTATTCATGTCCACCAGAGGATTCTCCTTGATGCTGTGTTCGCCAGGAACAATAGTGCTTCTAGACCCCCAGTCTTTCTGCTTGTAATGCTGGGATACAGCTCGACTATCCCAGAGACAGAGCAAACAACAGTACTTTGTGAAGCCTGCTTACATACCCATAAGATGACCAATGACCTTGAGGTCCCCACACAGACTCCATTGGTACTTGCTGTACTTAATAGCTTCTAAAAGAAGCTCCATATTGTCATAGGACTCCTTTAGATGGACAGAATGAGCAATGGGAATGCTGGGATATTTATTCCCGTTGTGCAGAAGAACACCCTTGAGACTTCGCTTGGAAGAGTCTATGAAAAGACGCCAGTCTGAAGGATCATGTGGCAAACCAAGGGACGTAAACAAGCCAGGCATGTTTGTGCAGTAGCACAACTTGTTTTTCATGTCGAAAAAGGAAGCAAGGTCTTTGTTCCAATTCCTGAAACTGGTGATCCTTACATCTTCCTGGACTAGGTTCCACTGTTTAAGCCAAGAGCTCTGACTGCTGTTTTGACAGATACAAATCACGAGCAAGATCATTCAGGTCTTCTTGCGTGATCCAGTGTGGCTCATTGCCACTTGTTCCTGAATATGTAGACTCAATATCTTCCAAAGATATTGACTCGGCAGAATCCTCCCTTGAAGGCATTTCTTCATCTGATAAGGAAAGAAGATCCTTATTTACTGGAGGTGTGGGTACAGGAAGATCATCTGAATGGGGAACGGGTCTCATAGCAGATCGAAGGTTGGGATATTTGATCTTTTTCCTAGAAGATGCATTGAAACCAGTTATATTAGTTAAACAAAAATAACAATCATCTGCGTGGTTTCACGGCTCTCTCCAAACCATTGGACTGCAAAGTTGAAAACTAAATGTGCATTTGAAAATGTAATACTAATATTTAGTAACCCAAAAGATGTCTAACACGATAGTTGACAGACACTGACCTCCTGCGCCACCTGTGAGACAACCTCTTCCAATGACTGCCAGAGTGTGGATTGAGACCTGCTGCCTTAACTGTCAAAATCCGTCTTGAGATATATATATAATGTAATGCTATCACTTACATTTAGTGCATAATAACTAAAAAATAAGCCATAAGTCTCACAATATTAGCATTAACCCTGAATTCATATACGCCTTTATGTACCGTATATGCACAAAATGCACACTATGCATATCTAAAAAAACTAGAGGTGATGAGTAAAAACAATTTCAAATTTGAATTCAGCACCCTCAAATTAGGTAAGAACAGGTATTTTTGTGCTTGTCTCAATTTCTTTGTAAACCAGTGTAATTTTAGTAAAATGAAAATAATTTTTGCTATAAACCAATTCCAAACAATGCAGAATTTACATTCATGGAAAATAATTCTTAAAAATTTTTTTTTAATTTTCAAAAAACATTTCCCTTTTTATTGAACAACCCTTGTATTTTTTATAGTTTCAAAAATAATAAAAGATGAAGACAATAGTTTTAAAATATAGGAAATAATGAAAATATTTAATTTCAGAACTTCAAACAATAAAGAAAGACCAAAGATCATGCCAGCCAAAAGATTGTTAAAAACAACCATCACAAAGTTTTAAAAATACATGTGAGCCTAAAAGGGGGTTGATCAAGAAATCGAAAGTAAGTGGAGCAAGTGAAAAGGGTTGGGTTACACCCTTTTGAAAGGCTAAGGTACTGGGTAAAAAAAATATCTGGAAACCAAAAAGGTAAAATGATTTAGCATGCAAGAAGGGCTATCTGGATTGTCTCTGAAATTGTCAGAAAGGAATAGGGTTGTTTGCATTGGAAAATGTCTCAGGTGGACAGTCTGATAGGAAGATATTAGTTGCTTGATATTTTGGGACTTCCACTTTGTCTGTGTATTTGGAAAACCAGATTTGTCACAAAAGAAAGTTGTATCAGCCCATGAGAAAGAGGGCTAGGTTGAATGTAGAGAGAGTGGGAGGAATAAGGGAGTTTTAAAACCCTGCTGGTACCAGGTATGGCTAAGGGATACAAATTAAAATAAATTTAACTTGAGAGGGTGGATCCAGCCCTCCAACCATAAAAAAAAGAGGTTGGACAATTCCCCAAATTTTGAAAAGCTATTTTCGTAAAAACACTGGAATAATGAGACTTGGATGGAAATTGAAAAATTATAAAGACAGCAAAGCCCCCATACACAGTCAACATCTACACTGGTTGAAGGCTTCAATTTAAACTTGAGATTTTGACATCTCAGGGATTGAATCCATGATGCTTTGTGAGATCTCCAGATATAGTGTTAGCCTACGAATACTAAAGGCTTAGCTTACTACTATGTAGACTGTTTACAGATTCTGGTGTTATTCAATTAAGACAAGCCCAGTCAGCTGGAGCTGTAGAATATGCCAACTGCATCTTTGCAGAAGGGTATGACCACCCCACCAATGAGTGTCCTGGATGACACTAAACCATCTGATGGTGGGGTCAAGTCATGGAGCTTTGGAGAATGTTGAATACCTCTTCACTGCCATTACTCTCAAGCCCACTCAGACCTGAAGTGGTAATACCTGTTAGGGTTCAATCTATGGGTCGAATAGAACTGTTTTATCATTTAACTGTGTGCAAACAATAGAATTATTAGCATTAAATAGAAATACTTAAAACCATTTAATAGTGTACAAACAAATTAGCACTAACTTTTTGAAAATGGAATTACCTAGAAATTATTCACTTACAAATTATATGTATAACCATTTAACTGTGTGCAAACAAATAACTGATTTTAAATTAAATTGTTAATGTTACATACCAATACTTGAAATCATTCAACTGTATGCTTGTTTGAAAATGTTACCTATAAACTATGCTTTTACAAATTATAAATGTGTGTGTGTGTGTGTGTATAAACAGGATCCTAACAAATAATACTGAAAATTATTAGTGTTAGATAGCAATACTTGAAACCATGTAACTATGTGCAATGAAATGAGCTCTTGTCCATTCATAAATATAACCTACAAACTTTGTTTACAAATTATATATATTTAACATGTATAAACAGGATTTGGCATTAAATAACCTACAAGAGTTGATATGCCATAAAACTCAACCAACCAATCAATTAAGACTAGTGGGAAGGGTTAAAATCTCTGTATACAATAGATATAAACAAAAAATTATCACATTTCTAACCTGATTTTTTTTTTGTTTTACATGTTGGAGAATTATTTTGATGTAAGCATCGGCTGTTCACCTGTTTATCACTTCAGTGCCTTCATCAAGCAACCTTCTCACCTTTTGTGATCAAAAACACAAAATAGGCAGAGGAGTGGATAGCCATGAAGCACATTGATGTTGTCAACCCAAACAGAACAACACAATACCAGTAGAACACCAAAAATGTTCCTATGAGTGAAAAGAAAGCTAGTTGATGACCACT
This sequence comes from Sepioteuthis lessoniana, assembly GCA_963585895.1. Taxonomy (NCBI): domain Eukaryota; kingdom Metazoa; phylum Mollusca; class Cephalopoda; order Myopsida; family Loliginidae; genus Sepioteuthis; species Sepioteuthis lessoniana. Next base: position 11,438,357 of record OY757915.1, on the reverse strand, counting down.
ATGGCACAATGAACCTAAATGGCCCAGTCATGGCAGCAATGGGATAACTTATAGAATAATGAAAATATTTAATTTCAGAACTTCATATTAGACCAAAGAATATGTCAGCCAAATGATAGCTAAAAACAGCCAGCATGAAGACAATAGTCTTAAGACAAACTATCAAGGTTGGTAAAAGAATGAAAGATAATTAAAAAGAAAAAAAAAGTATTGAATGTTACAAGTGATGTCTTAAAATGCTACATGACTATTCAATAAAAATAAGAGAAATACTAAATAAGAAAAATAATAGAAAACTGTTTACAAAAGTGATGAATTGATTGCAAAGTCAAGGAGAAATGAAATTGCAAGTTTAGGTAAGTCTACTTGCTGTTATTATAAAGAGATACCAATGAAGAACATTGACACAATAGCAAGTGTATAAACATGTAAACAACTAAATGGAGCCATACACATAAACTCAAAGCTACTGATACAATAGGTGCATGAAAGAAGACACCAATATACAGGCATTAACAAGAGGAAAACAAATTCCAACACATTGAATTAAGTGTATTGGTGTGTGTGCGTGTGTATATATATATATACACACACACACACACACACACAGAGGATTAGGACTAAGGTTTGAAATGAAATCTGACAGTATGAGAAAAAAGGAAACTATGAAAAAAAAAAGGTTCCTCGATAGGAATAGCATCATCAGAATTAATTTATCATTTTACAAAAAATAAAATTTAAATGTAAAACAAGGGAGAGAAGCATGAAGGTATACCTCCAAAAGAATAAAAAATATTTTTAAACACCAAGCATAAAACTAATTCTACAACCAAAGCAGAAATTTACAAAATAGTCTGTAAGCAATGTTGAAAAATGAATAAAGATTGGTGAAACCTCAAGGAATCTAAAGAAAAGAAATGATAAACATAACAGGGATTTGAAAATTAACAACATACTTAATGTCATGATATATCATAAAAACACCAGTGACCATAACATTGATTAAAGAAATGTTTTTATGTTTGAATAAAAACAAAAAAAGTCAATAATTTAGCACAATAATGCTGCATAGATTGTGCTGTTATACAAGAATATACCACTGTTGATTAATGGCAAAGTTTTTACATCAATTCTCACTTTCTTACCAAATTAATACTAAAAAAATGTGGGATATTAAAAGAACAAAAATGAAATGAATAAAAAATATAATAATTGAATCTCATTGATATTGCATGAGAAATTATGATCTTACCTTAGTTTTGTCTCATTACAAATAGTTTCATACGCATTCTATCAAATAGAAAACAATCATCAGATGAAACTTAAAGAAAACAGTTTCATCTGACAATTATGTAATGAGACAAAACTAAGATATCTTGATTCCTTTTAGCTTTGATTGTTTATTCTCATCTGTTGTCTACCACTTAACAAACCATACAAGTAAGATGAACAAGACATGCTGGGCACTGGTGGAAAAGTAAGGACTAACTCATAAGTGACAATCTATGGACTCCTACACATAGACACACCAGTGATGACCAACCAGCAAAGACTTAGATCAGCTCTATGTGGACACAGAATGAAATCTAGAGGGCCTTCAGGGATAGATGGAGAGAGAGAGAGTCATAGAATTCCATACTATCAGCACAACTTGATGATGATGATGATTATACATATATAAAAGAATACTTCTTTTCTTAGTTTTATATTTAAATTTCATTTTTGAGGAATAAATTCATTCTAAATGGTACTAATTCTAACAGGGGAATATGTCAATTTGAATTTCCATATTTCTTTTTTCTCATATATGAGAGAGAGAGAGAGAGAGAGATACATACATTCATACATGAATTTCTACGAAAGTGTTCATTTAATCTGCATACCAAAAGATAGGACTATGGTCATTTATTGAACAAACATGAAATAATGCGATGCATATAATAAAATTGATAAATATAGATATCAAAGACATTAACCCATGTCCACAGAATTGTACTTATATATCTAGCTGTAAATATAAAGCTGAAGATGTTTAGAAAAAAAAAAGGTGGCATTATCTCCCCCCCCATATATATATATATATATATATATATATATATATATCTTTTTTAGCTTGTTCTCATCTTTTCTATCTCTCTGACTGTTCTAATTTTTCTCCAAATGCATACAATGTGGAACCTTTTCTATAACAGATAAAGAATGCTCAATAAGACTGTGTTGAACACTGTCAAGATAGACAAGACATGACAATTTTTACTGCTTCTATTATGGCAGGTCATTCAGCCACTCTGTTCTCCAAGCCACACTAGTGATGAGACTTTTGTCCCTATAACTGTCAAAGTACAGGGAAATAAACATTCATGCCTGTTCCAAAATTAAACATAAGAAACCTCATTTCTGAGATTCAATCTTTCTTTTCCATGTTGATATGTGCATGTATGTATATATATATATATATATATATATATATATATATACACACATATAAATTGCACAAAAATTAGATAACAGAATATATTATTAGGAGGTACCTTGCATGATATAATAGTTAGCTGACTATAGCTACAGAGTTCAATTCTCAATGAGTACCCCCCATACTTCTGCCCTTGTGCCAAAGTAAACTTAAAGAACTTAGGGTCAAATCATGCTGAAAGTAACAGTTCTATTGCCAGATAACTAAAGTTAAGCAGTGAGAAACCCGGACAATTACTTAGTAACATTATGTACGGTAAGCAACCTAAGGCAAAATCTTTATGCATACCGACACACACACCAAATCTAGATTAGATGAGTGTGTGTATAGTTATATATGTATTTATGTAAACCTTCCATCACAGGTAAGATGTGATACAAGGTCAATTTTTAAATGAAGTTTATCTGGTTTGAATTCAGAGTTTTAAATCTAGACCAGCTGCTATACCAAGGTTAAAGTACCCAGTCTGCCCTAATATTTACTCATAGCTGGAGAGAAAGTAGTTGGATGCATACCTTTTCCAAGGGTTTGGTTTTCTTTTTTTTTCCAACCTTTGTGGGTTATTTAATGCCAAAGCCACCCTTGTAGAATAACAGTAGTGATACTATTTAACCCATCGCTGGAAGTGGATAAGACGGCTCATACCCCAAAGGTATTAATCTGAAAGGGAAAGTAATATCGCCAGCGGAGTTTGAATTTACTCACTTCAAGGCTTTAAGTCCAACACTTTAGTCATTATGCTATGAAAATTCTCCCTACTTTTCCAAGGGTATTAATAGTATGTGAAATGCAAACAGCCTTGTCCAGGAATTGAACTCAGGTTGCTATGTCCATTTCCTACGACAATAAATAGTATTCCATGCCCACCTCCTATTCTCAAATAGGGGGTGTCCTCGTGGTGTAATGGTTAAAGCGACGAACTGCGGAATCGTAGTACGCGAGTTCGTACTCCAGTCGCGCTATTACGTTCACTTTCGGGCAAATACCCTTGGGAAAGGTATGAACCCCCTTATTCTCCCTCCAGCTATGGGTAAATAGTAGGACGGACTAGGTTCTTCAGCCTTGGTGAGGCAACTAGTCTAGGAGAAGGAAAACTCTGAATTCAAAACCTGTTAAACTCCGCTTAAAAATTGACCTTGTGTCATATCCTGCCCGAGCGGAGGGGTTGGGTAAATAGTACCTCCTATTCTCAAATCTCTTTATGTATATAGTTATACAGGAGAAAAAGAGCTACTATGTAGAGTTGATGTAAGAAAAAGTTAAAGTAAAACATGGGAAGATATAGCATAAATAAAATCCTTTGACAATTCATAAATTTCAGTAAAGTTGTTTTATAAAAAGATAAATTGAAGAGATATTCATGTATGAGAGTTTCTATAAAGTAAAGCGATAAACAAATGTTGTCAGATTTGTAGTCAATGAACAAAACTTTTCTCAATTCTACAACAAAACAACATTCATCATTTCAGTTATGATACAAAAATTCCTAAGGCATCTCTTTCTTTCCTTTTCAGTTCATCAATGACTCCATGAAGGAATCGTCTTCTTTTCAAGAAGCGGAAATTAGAGGTTTCAAATAACAAAAAATACAACTAACAAAACAAAACAAAAAAAAAACAAACTGAAAAACATTTGCAAAAGGCAGCAACTAGAGACAGTCAGATGTCCAATATAAACAAAACTTTGTTGACAATCAGTCCCTCCCCCAACATCACCAATTCTTTACTAGCTGAGACACACACACACACACACACATTATATATATATATATATATATATATATATATATATATATATATAAATAAAATGTGAGGTTGTGATTCAATGAAAACTAATTTCAAACTAAGAAACAATGAATAGAATGTGCTATAGAATATCTTTAAAAAAAAAAACGTGTATGTATTGCTAGTGTCTCTTTAGAAAAAACAGAAAATGACCACAATGAAATCTAAGATTTAAATATTATACAAATCGACAGAGACAGAAACAAATAAGGTGTACAAGTATCAAATATAAAAACATTGTGTATATGTATACATGCGCACATGCATTATATGCACACACACACACACACACACACACACACACACACACACACAGAGAGAGAGAAAGATGGTGACAGTATGTTTAGTGATTAATGTAGCTGTGCGTTTTGTACTGGTATCAATTATTGGGGCTCAAGCTTAGATAAAGCCAACAATGCTGACTTAAAAGGAAGATAAACAGACTTCCTCATGAAAGGATGATTGATGCAATGCTATCTTGCTACTCTCTATTTTATCCTGTGATGAGATACACACACACACTACTGGCAAAAATTACAGAATTAACACACTTAGAGAATGTTCATTTTTCCTTTATTCAGCAATGAATAAACTAACAGATAAGATTTTTTATTCGATAGGTAACCTTTCTGGCAGCATAAAGTGTCTCTTAAACAACCTAGATTAAATTATTTGAATCAATGGTATAATTTTTTTACAGGTCATGTAGATGAAAATATTTTGGAATAATCTAATATTGAGAAAACAATTATGGAATTCATTGGTAAAAAAATTATAATTAATACTTTGTTGCCTTCTTGATCTTTTTTCTTCAAGCAAAGTAAGCATCTCTTTTAAGTGTGCTAATTCCTTAATTTTTGGCAGCGGTTATCATCATCAAGTTATCCTGACAACATGGAGTTCCTTGATTCTCTCACAATCTATCCCTATCATTCATCACTCCTGGCAGGTCTTCTAGGCTGCATCCAGTGTCTGCAGAGAACTGATGAATTTAAGTCTTTGCTGTTTGGCCAACACAGGCCCATCCCCATGTAGAAGCCCAAAAGAGAACGGATCAGTTAGAGGGAGTGTGTGTGTGTATATATATATATATATATATATATATATATACACACACACACACAAGGAAAGACTGACATGAACTTCATATTTATTTTGATGCCATGTAAATACAAATTTTAAAGAGAGGGAGGGAGAGAGCACTCTTTCTTCTCTTAGTTTGAATATTCAACTAAAGTATTAAAGACAGATGTCCCCAAAAATCACCTCAAACAGCTGAGTATATCCTTGCCTACTCAACAGCTGACAGTCACTCTTGACTGAAACCAAACAGGATCCATTCAGGAGAGGAAAACATTACAATCATTGGTAAAGCAAAGTATTTTGAGAAAAAAGTAAATCTGTAACTTTGAACTTGATTCCATGAAAATCCACTTTGTAACAGAAAAGGCATCAGATAGAAGAAAATAGAAATAACAATTTACAGAAGACTAGCTGAAGTACTTATCTACACTGGGTCAGAGGTCAAGACTTGGCTGAGAGACTGATGGTGAGCTGGCAAGTGTTGCTTTTTCAGAGTTAAGTTATGCAAAACTGATACATCTATGTATTTTATCAACTCCTCTGCACAAGCAGGATATGACAAAAGGTCTGAATTTATAGTTTTCCTTCTCTTTGACTGGTTGCCATACCAATGTTAAAGAGCCCAGTCTGCCCTGTTATTTACCCATACCTGGAAGGAGAATAGTTGAATTCTTACCTTTCCCAAAGGTATTAGCACTATGTAAAATGCAAACAGCTTTTTTTGTCTAGGATTTGCATATATGATACAGAAAAGTTTTGTTGTTTTTTTTTATTATTTATCTAGCCTCAAAGTTCATATTGATCTGTAAAAAATTACAGAGTTTGGTAGAGAAATATTTCCATGAAATATGAAAATGATGGACACATAAGAAATATACAATGGCAAAAAGTCCTAGAATTTTTCAGCATTATTCAAGACTACAATACATTGTACAAAGCTGCTACAGACAATTTTTCAGAGATTTTAAGATTATAGATATAATTTAATCCTATGAAACTTTTTGTATGAAAGTGAAACATGAAATATATAGATAAATTAAAAATTTCTGAATTAAAAAAAAAAGAAAAAAAAGTATGTTAACTTAGGTGAATGACACTTAAGAGATTTATCTACTTCAACATTTCTGAGTTTTGTCTGGATTAGTAGTGTTAACTAACTAATAATGCTATGTAATTACCTTATCTCTCGAGTTTGAAATACCTATAAACCTAATTAGTGATGGTTAATCAAATGTAATTATTTTAGTAAAATATTCTTTTTTTCATTTACTGTGTAGAGATGTAATTTCTGTATGATTAGTTGGTCTAGCAGCAACATGGTTTCTTATTTATTGTTAGAGGATCCTCTGCATGAAAACTCCTTTCTCCTTGAAGAAAAAAAAGAAATGACATGAAAATCTTTCCCTGTGCATAATAGGTATGCATACCAAACTTAGTATCTTTACATCAAACTGTTTTAGCAGTTTAGAGGACAGACAAAGAAACCCTTTCTAGTTATTAATATAGATATTGGGTTCTCATAATTTTGACACTTCTATTTAGGGAGAAGAGAAGAATTCTCATTAGTATTTCAAAGTTATCTCTATAATATCAAAAATTTGGATGATTAAAATATGATATTTAGTATAAATACTGAACCCTACAAAATTATCATTCTGTTGCAAATTGGACTGAAAATTGCTTTATCCTCTAAGCTGGAGAATTTTAAGTGTACTGCTCTAATAAAAATCTCTCTATAATGTGCTATTTTTGCTGGGTTAAGGCTACACATATACAAACATAATGAAGAATTTTAGTAATATATTGATTGCTCAAGTAAAACTGACTAAAATATTTAAGACTGAAGTAATAAAAACATTATGGGAATTTAATATAACATGTTTCTGTATGATTCCTGTCACTTTTCCTTACACATGCACGTACTGGCTGCAACGTAAAGACTCTTATTGTCCATGAGAAATGGTTTAAATTCCCTGCCAACTGCAAACAACTTTTCCTTTCTTTAAGACTAATTCATGGCTAATATTGACAGTCACGAATCAACATTGATTTGTTAGCAATAAAATGGAATGGGCAGCCTCAATTGAGGAGAAAGAAAGAAAAAAAAAAAGATCCTTTTGATAATAAAGGAGACACTGTGCCTTTTGCAGGCATAACAGTAGGAGATTCAAAAAGCCCAAGAAATCACATGATACAATCACACATGCACAAACAATACATTATGACTGATTTATCTAAGAAGGTAATTCTTAGTTATCAAGTTGACACTGTGTTTTTTTTTTCTTCTTCTGATTGTTAGATGGTACCAAAAGCAAAGATAAATGGATGACCAAGGTTAGGAAGGATATAACTTTGTTGTTGCCTAAAAGTAATGTGGTCATAAAGTCACAAATAAAATGTTGGAGAGATATCTGATACACAATAATAGTTATTTATATAATGTAGTATCATGGATAGAATTTTAAAAAAATAAAACAACAAATACTTAAAAAATTTTCATTTATTCTAATCTTTAAATGTAGTGACAGGCGAATACACCCAACCAGGCTGAAACACTACTGCATAGTTTGGAACGAGCTGCTGCAGGCATTGGCCTCCATGTCAATGCACACAAAACTGAATATATGTGCTATAATCAAACAGCCGACATTTCCACACTAGACAGAACCTCTCTGAAACTGGTAGACAAATTCACCTACCTAGGAAGCAGTGTCTCATCAACCGAAAAGGACATCGACACACGGCTAACGAAGGCATGGACAGCTATCGATAGGCTATCGATCATATGGAAATCAGACCTGACTGATAAAATGAAACAGTTTCTTCCAGGCAGCGGTTTTATCGATACTGCTGTATGGATGCATTACTTGGATGCTAACTAAACGGTTGGAGAAGAAGCTGGACGGCAATTACACAAGAATGTTGCGAGCAATATTGAACAAGTCCAGGTGGCAACACCCCACAAGGCACCAACTATACGGCCACCTGCCTCCCATCACAAAAACTATCCAAGTTAGACGAACCAGACATGTAGGACACTGCTGGAGAAGCAGGGACGAGCTCATAAATGATGTACTCCACACATGACCGAGCAAAAGCAGGACAACCAGCTCGAACATACATACAGCAGCTATGTGAGGATACGGGATGTAGCCCTGAAGATCTGCCGGAGGCGATGAACGATAGGGAGTAGTGGCGAGAGAGGGTCAGGAATATCCATGCTAGTGGCACAACATGATGAAATGTAGTGATATAGCTCTTAAGCAACTGACATTCAGTGTCTGTTTTCATGACAATTTACATCTACATGATATCATTTAAAAAAACAATTTTTGTAGTATCCGATGAAGCTCTATAAGTGAAACAGGTTATACAAATAGTTAATCTTAACAGATCAGTTTTTTTCCAATCACATTTCTTAACCACATGGTCGAATATTATTATTATTATCCTAATTATTTATTACATAGTGATGTAAGAAATACTAAAATTTCTGATCTAGCCTCCATCAGTCTTGCAAGATTGGATTTGTGCCCAAACCTCTGACTAGGCTTAGACAAGGCAGTATGGAAGACAATAAATTGACTATGCTGCAGGTCCCTCCCTCTTTACATCACCTAGAGAAGGACAAGGTGTGATACAACTTGGCAGAATAAGGTTGAACATAATGTTGGAATGCTTTGGGGAACACCTGATTTTGAATTCAGTGTTTTCTTTTTCTTAGACCAGTTGTCTCACTAAGGTTAGAGATCTTACTCTGTCTTACTAGCTGGAAAGAGAAGAGATATATGCCTTTTTCCCCAAAGGCGTCAGAGCATAATGACCATTACACCATCCATACTATCAAATATTAAAAAGATACACAGGAAAGAAACAGACACCAAATTTTCTATAGTACATTTAACATGCAAATTAATAATTCCAAAAGATAATTCCAAACTTAAGTAAAATATTAACTTCAGAAGCATGTCTAAAAAATACAAGGAGAAAATTTTAGTTACCCTTACAGAAGAATCTGTAACAGCCCATTCTTGGTAAGTACTGTTCTTGGTGCAGGAAGGTAAAAGTCATTTACATTGGTACTTAAAAGGAAAATTGGATTATATAACCATAGAATTTAACAATTTTGTACTTTTACTTTTGAGATAGTGATTATTTTTTATTTTGCATTTCTGAAAGTAGGTAATTAAAAGTTAATTTTAAAATTTAATCTTTCTTTCATTTTTTTTTCAAACATAAAATGGTTGTCTGAATTTTTAAGACGAAGCTTGATGATTCTGGAAGTTGCAGGTTACGGTTAATGGAATCAGAACAAGTGACCTCCGTGGATTAAATAAAGGATGTAGTTCAAAGTTCCATGCAGGCTCCAAAGTTTGACAAACACCTGAAGAAGGCCAGAAGACATATCGGCCAAAACATTGTGAATATAATAATAAAGATGAAGATAATGTTTCGAAAACCCTGAACGAAAAAAAACAAAAAACAAAATGGGTGATAATCTGATCCATATTTAAAATTCACAAAGAATATTTCTGGGGTGTCTTATCTTACACACACACACACACACACACACACATTGATCTGATGATTGCATAGGTGAGAAGCTGACAGTCACCAAGCACCATTGACTTTGAGCCTATGCTATTCAAACTGAGATCTAGATACTGTAATTATAGACAGATACCCACTGGAACATGTGTTGGCTTCTTATTTTCACTGAAAGTTCGTTACATTTTTGTGTGAACATGTTCTTGCCTCTGCCCTAAATACTAAAATTTTGTGCTTTGAAACATAAACTATATGAATTTTTATTTTTAGTCAATACAAACCAGACAAAAAGTTCAACAAATGTTAAATTCAGTTGAAATTTAACTGTTGCAAATTTCAAAAGTCAATGCACATTATACACAAGAGTTTTTTTCCAGAATTTCTCAGCTCAAAGTTCAAGGTGAGTATTATATATGAATGCATGCTCTACACCAATGATATTGAGTATTTTTTTAAAAAAATATAGCAAACTTTCTCTCTTTTATATATCACATGTTTAAATTAATGCTTTTTTGGTTATTGCACTTAACATTTTGTGTCTAATTCTTACCTAAACAGAAATGATGTATTTTTATTTCTATTTATGTGTGCTCAACTGTTCAATTATCAGAAACAAAAAGCTTGACAGGAAATCATATCTTTTTTAAAAAAACCTTATTTTCATGCCATCATGCAGCCTGAATCTTAAATTGAAATCTTCTAATTTAAAATTTAAAACTATCTATACATTCATGTTGGTGTGAAAATCAGGAAAATCACCAAAAATGCTTATTCTGAACATTTGAACTTTTTTTAAAAACTTGTTTGTCATTTTTGTTTTCAAGAACTTTCAACAGAACAATTAGCAAATAAGTTTTCCCTACATTAGTCACTATAATTTTTATTACAATGACTACTATTATTAGTAAGCTGAGTATTATTAGTTTTTCTAGTTCTCTTATTCCAACAGGCAATATAAGGACCGCTTATAACTTAACATAACAACCACAAAGATGATCACCATTGTTGTTGCAGTTTATAGAAGAAAAAGTGAATGGTGTGCATTTTTCTGCAGGTGCACTCACATCAAAAGGAGAAGATGAGAAAGGATTCTTTTCTATTTGTGTTGCAATTGGAGAGAGAGAGAGAGAGAGAGAGAGAGAGAGACAGAGAGAAAGGAAATGTCTGTGTGTGCATACACACATCCTGAAAGGTAAACAGCAAGAGGAAGCCATTCATTCATTCATTCGAGTAGCAACAGATGTGTGCAGCTGAGGGATGTGGAGGTGGATGGGTGGAATGAGAGAGAAAGGCAGATTTTCTGCCAATCCAATAAACAGAAAATGTTTTGCTGCCCAGCTGGAAGCAGAGTCAGAAGACAAAAGATACAAAGAAAAGATGTTGCTTCTGCTATTGCTAGTAGAATCCTGAGGAGGAGGGAAGGAGAGATTGATGGAGAGGAAGAATGGAAATAAGAGATATAGAGATGGATTTTTAAGATGCAAAGAGGGTGAGAGGATAAATGGAGGGAGAAATATACAGAGGAGCAAAAAGACAGAGGGACTGAGATACCAAAGGTGAGAAAATTAGATAAAGACTTAAAAAGTAAACAGTGTGTAGGGAGAAGAATGATTAGCCACAGAGCAGATAAATGCTAAAATATTGTTTTTTGTAAGCTATAAGTAAAGATAAAACAAAATGAAAATATAAAATTTTGGAGAAGTGAGAAGACTTTAAGCAACTCATAATCATCAAATTACACAAATATATTTTGTTGTTACTTTATCAAGTGCTTGGAGTTTGTTTTTATTAGAGGAAAAATATATTTAAAAAAAAAAAAAATGTTTGTAATTTTGGGACATACTTTTTTTAAATTAAAGAATAAAACTAAGAGATGAATTTTAAGATTTTAGTATATCTTATCCTTTGGAACCAGTTCTATTTGACCCATAGATGGGATGCTAACAAGTACTACCACCCCTGGACAGAGTACATCTGGGAGTAATAGCAATGAAAGGGAACTCTACATTCCCCTAAACTTCAGAACTGGAGTCACACCATCAGATAGTTTAGTGTCATACCCAAGATTTTTGTTGGAGAAGAGGGTCTCTTACCCTTCTGCAGAGGTACAGGCAGTGTATTCAACAGCTCCAGCTGACGAGATGGCATTTTTGCCACAAATTTGGTTTCTAAATAGTTTTTAACTTTTCGTTGTAAAATTATTCTCATCATTGACAGAAATAGGCTAGCATATAATGTAAATGCATAATTTAGTTAATATTTAATAGCAGTTAACAAATATTTCCCATGTTCTTTGCTTTATGATGATATGATTTTTCTTTTAAACTTGACAATGATATAATAGCAATGAACATTTAGTAATCATCAAACAGGTTTTAAAAGGTGTGCAAAGCTGTTCAAGCCCAGATGTGGTACAATATTTCTACTGATATTGGTATAAGGTATTAGAATCTACCTGGTCTCACTATTGAGACCAAATGTTAATATCTTCCAGCATTTAATTTTGTATCATTCAAGGTTTTCTTTCTTTCCCAAGATCATATTGTCAAAACTCATAGCATGCTTCTTAAACAGCTAAATGCATTTGACTGATGAAAAGAAAATAAAATTAAAAAAAAGCAATCTGCTTAGAGAAAAACTTAAGATAATGGAAGCCATCTAGTGTCATTTTACATTTACAAATTTTGTTTATTTTATAAAAGGCCTATTAGAACATAACTCCATCACAAGTAGAAGAGCATCTACATTTGATTTGTTTATTTTCATTAAACCATATCATAAGTGATTTTTAATTTTGTTTAACAGCATACCCACCTAAATGGGTTATTTAATGCCAAAGCCATCCTTGTAGATAAACAGTAGTGGTAACATTTAACCCATAGCTGGGTGGAGGATAAAGGGATTCATACCTTTCTTAAGGATATTAGTCCAAAAGTGAATGTAATAGTGTGACTAGAATTCAGACTTACTATGATGTCACAGTTGAGATTAATCTTCTGTCATTTGGATGTGCTTGTAATGTAATGATTATTGTCATAGGAAGCAACCTTGACTACCAGAATTCAAATCCTGAACAAAGCTGTTTGCATTTCACATAGTGCTAATCCTCTTTGGAAAGGTACGAGTCTAATTATTCTCTCCAGCTATGTGTAAATTGTAGGATACACTGGGCTCAGAAGAAAAATAAGGGAATTCAAATCAGAGAGTTGAGCTCTGTTAGGCTATTTCTGCCTTAGACATGCTGTTTGAGTAGCACCCCCATGACCAAACCAGGTTAGAGGATGTCTCTCTCAACCTCTCATCAGTAAGAATATAGAAATACTAAAAAACCTATAATAGTTCGTTGCTGGGGAATTTAACCCTTTAAGGGGATTTCTGTACCAATATACTTGGTCATTATGTTGAAAGTGGATTTGAAAAAAATCCAAATATAATTAAAAAGCATAGAGGAGAAAGAATTTTTAGGCTAACCCAATAATAGTGAGTTTCATTTTTATGGAGAGCTTAAAAATATGGCTGTCAAACAGTTTAGGATTGAATTAAATGTAAAGTGAGTGTTAGATTCTATGATTAAATGTTGATCTTTTTTAATGCAGTCTATTTTAGCAAATCCCAAGATATAGTGTTTAAAATCTTCAGTTTTGAGTTAAAAATTGATTAATAATGATATTAGATAATTTTTCTCCCAGGATCTTTTTGGTTACTTTGATAATATATACAAGCTCACTTAGCTTACAGTCATTGAATAAATAAAAAAACAAACACCTATCACATGTAAATTTCCTATAAGTTAGAACTATTTTGAGAAATTCACCAAAATGATTTCCAAATGATGGAAAAAGAATAAATCAATATTAATGACATTCAACATCAGTTAAAGAAAAACGATGTATTTTTTAGTTTATACCAAGAATTCAGTCATGATAATAATGGCTTTGGGCTATTCAAGTTACAAAGCCATTGTGTTTAATATAAATGACTTTTTCCCTCCAGTTCTTGGACTCAAAAACCAAACTCTTAAAAACTTTTCTTTCTAGATCATTAAACATTATACTAGCATTATTCCTATAAAAAGAATAAGATTATTTAAGTAAAATTTACAGATATATGAACAAAAAAAAAAAACCCAAACAAACAAAAAAATCACATTCATTAGCAAATTTTTTTCAATTTATACCCTGTGTTATTAAATTAATATGCATTACAATTTCTTAAAAGTTTTATTTCTAATTTCTTGCTAAAGTTATTAAAACAATAATTCCTTTTTTTAAGCCATTGGAAATTAAAGTAATCATTGTTAAGTGCTCAAGAAATTCAACTTTGTACCAAATTCAACCCAGACTAAAAATATCAATATAATCATTAATTAATACTGGATAAATTTTCTTTTCTCAATAGATTTTAACACCATTTAATAAAATATTGAAAATTTGCAATTAATATATAAAAAATCTGATAGGTACATTTTGCTCAATAGTGACCAATAACTGTGTAAAGCAACAGTGTTCAATTAAATGAAATATTATTCCAAATATCTATCACCAATGAACTAAACAAAAGTAAAAGAAAAGTTTATCTAGAGATTAAAAAAACTTAGAGAAGCCAGGAGAATAGAAACACAATAGAAATGAAATTAAGGACAATTATATATGGTTTATGGTCCATTTTCATTGGTCTAGTGGATAGAGTATTCACCAATGATCCGGGAGACCTGGTTCAATCCCAGGTCACATCATACCAAAGACTTTAAGAATGGTACTTGATACCTCCTTGCTTAACACTCAGCAATATAAGGTACGTATCAAGAGTAAAGTGGAGAAATCCAGGGAAAGAAGTAGCACCCTCCCCTACATCTTGGTGTAGTAGCTATTGAAAAAGGAGTGTTCAGGTTGCCCTTGACTACAGTCACCAACTTTACTACTTATGGTCCATTCATACTGAAGGCATCAGTCTCTGCCTCATATCATTGAAGTAAAGCTGGAATAAATCTACTCAGTACAGAGATAGGTGACTACTAAGAAACAGAAGGTACTGTAAGGAAACTGATCTAAAGCTTAATAAATTTTCAAAACAAATATCAACAATTTACTAAGCTTAATTGAATCTAATACAATGACATAATAGAGGAGCATCCAATGAGGATTTGAATTCATTGAGAAAACTGTCAAACCATCCTGACATGGTGAGTATGTGTATATATATATATATATATATATATATATATATATATATATATATATATATATATAAATATTTGCTGAATTTATAAGTAAAGGTTGCTTAATATCAGTGATAGAGCATATTTTTAAGTTAGGATAGCAGAGAAACAGAGTCAACAGCACTTGGTAAGTTTCTTGTTTATGTGATTATTGGACTAAGGTGAGAAACTGACTGTCATCAAGCACTGTTGCCCCTCCCTCTCTCTCTCTCTCTCTCTCTTTACATATGTGTGTGTGTCTTGACCTTGTCTGACACAAGACCACAATAATCAATCACCAACTGCATACTCTTAGTCCTTTTGTAAACATCTTTAAAATTGTCACGTTGAAAAGTAAATAGTTGGTCAACAAAAGGTGTCAAAATTATTGAAAACTTGAAACAAATCTTAAATGTAGCTACTAGAATCTTTCATCTTCATGACTCATTCTTTAATTAAGAAAGAAAGAATTAATTCGCTGGTTGAATAACCACATTTCTCTCTCACACCTGTCAGTCAAAGACTTTAAACATCAGCAATCAGCACTCATTACTGATACATTACTATAAATATGGCTTAATGAAAGTCTCTGTAGGTGTCCAAATAGCTGAAGCCCCTAAATGCTGACCACTGTCAATTGAATAAATCAAGCAGACAATAATTGGTCATTCTCCAAATGATGTGATAGTGTTAAATGATTGGCTGGCCTCAAGTCAACACATTTGAGAAGTGTCAATTTTATGATTCATCAGTCATTTACTATAAGATGGTCTTCTCTGACCTAGGGGTGGCATGAATGCCTAAAGGAAAGGATACCAAAAAGTAAAAAAGAAATGATTTAAGCCTACATTAGAAGTTATTATTAATTTGTATTAATCTATTTGAAGAGAAAGGTATTTCAACTCTTTCATTCTACTGCTTGAATGCAAGGCTTTATTTATAACAATAATATACTGCAATGAAATGCAGGAAGATGTTGACATGCAGTCTAAATATTGTATATTATAAACTAATTTCTAGAACAAACATTAAATCCTAAAAAAAAAAAAGGTGGAAACTCAAAACTTATGCCCCTCCATACCTTTCCAAGTCAAAAAGTAATCTGAAAAATATACAAGATAAATAATTGAAGAATTACTCATTACTGGCCCATTAAAAATAAAAATAATAAAAAAAGGTTACTGTTTAAAATTCTTCACTAAGATTAAAATCCTTTTAGTTTTCTTTGAAGAAGAAAATATATAATTATACCTAAATTTTTTTTGAAGAAACAGAACAATGAGAGAGAGAAGCAGAGAAATAAAGAAAGACAGGCTAACAGAGAAATTAAGGAAAAAAAGCAAATAAAACAAGTAATAAAGAAATAACAGAAAGAAATTCAAAATAGGAAAAAAAAAAAGTATTTAAAAGTAAAAATTCTGAAATTTTATATCAACCAAAAATTGTTTTTAACTTTTTATCAAAAATGAAACCTACAAAATATTTGAATAAACAGCAAAATTTAATTTCTTCAATTTTACAAGCAAAAGGAAAAAAAAGGGGGAGAAGGGGGAGACTTTGGAATGTTGATTATAAACTCCCGTAAAATTCTGCATCAATCAAATCATTAACAATTAAGGAAAATCTTAAACAAAGCCAACTAAAATAAGGCAAAATAAAAAAATCAATTTATTTCTTCATCCCAGAAAATATTGAATGTTAAATCATAGGGAATTTTTGATTTTTTAACCATTTGTTTTGTTTTAGTTTTGTTAAGTGACAATAGAAATCTGCAAATTAAATTACTGTATTTAATTGCATGCAAGACTCCTATCTACCTTTTTTCTAAAAGAATATCTCCAATTTTTTTGCGTGAAATTGAGGTATCTGTTTACCCAGACATAGACTACCAGTGTAACTCCATAATACTATATAAAATGGAAAAAGTTGGTGTATTTGAAGGGGTGAGCCCATATGCTATCAAATATGACGGTACAAGAAAATCAATATATATATTAAAGTTGGCAACCTTAGGTAAGAGTGACGAGAAGGCTCACTTTTCAATAGCTACTACATTTCCTGGATTGCTCTGCTTTACCCTTGATCCTTACCTTATAATGCTGAGTGTTAAGCAAGGCAGTATCAAGTACCATTTTTTGAGTCTTTGGTATGACTCAACCTAGGATTGAACCCTGGTCTTCCAGACCATTTGCAAACAATCTACTCATTAGGCCAATGGCATGGTCTCTCTCATTATATATAAATAATATTAATAATGTAGTTTGCTATATTTATAAATAAAGAAGGCCCAATATCAGTGATCAAGACTAAATTAGAATAATGTAGACACAGAGTCAAAGATGATTGGTAACTATCAGTTTCTTGTCAGTCTAATATTCTGACCAACAGATGGGCTGATGATCACATGGGTAAAAAGCTGACAGACACAAAGAGCAGTTGACTGTCTATGCTATTCTCACATATATATATACCCATCCATCATGTCACGCTATCAGCATGGATAGTGGGTCATGGTTATCTTTTGATGACTGTTTTTATTCTTATTCACAGAAACCATCCTTATAGATGAGCAGCAAACATATATAAATAGCCTCCCCTCAATACAACAAACAAATAAGGTGAGGTTATATATATATATATATATATATATATATATATATATATATATATATATATATATATATATATATATATATATACATACACACACACACACACACACCTCCCCTTATTTGTTTGTTGTATTGGAAGGGGGAATCTCATTCAACCAGCGTCTTTCATTTCAAACACATTAAAATGGAATAAAAACAAGATGGTGATACCAGTTCAAATAATGAATGAAATAAAGAAAATACTCAAAACTTCAGGCAACAAAATTATAAATTGATAAATACTTTTTTTTTTAAATCCTGAGAAATGATAGGAAAGTCAAATAATGTTATTAGACAAATAAAAAAAGCATAGGTAAAATAATCAAATTAAAACAAGAAAAGATTGTCATTTTTATAGAAGTCATTGCATTTTTAGCCTTAGTACAAAGAGAACTAACATAGTAAGAACAAATTTCTCTTACCTTGTTCATCTTGCATCCTCTTAATATGTGTAAATGCTTCCTCAGCTGTCATGATAAGCCTAGCTCTTCGTTTCCGCACACGTCTTTCATATTCTTGTTCTTCATAGAATCGTTCATTGTGACTTGTGTCTCTCCTCCTGCTATTGGGTGCAAACACCGCCCTCTGTCGACCTTGCTGTCCAGCCGAGTTGACACCATCAACATCGTATATCTTTAAGCTGGTCTGTTTTGCCGACCGCCGGTGTACATTTTCCAGATAAGGATTGAAAACAGGAAAGTCCTTATAGTAATTCTCCAAGACCCACACAGCAGCCCTTTGGATACTCAAAATACCAATGTTATAGTTTTGACTCATGCCGTCTGGCGATCTCACAACCTTGATGACAAATTGTGGCTGAAGTTGCCGAATCTCCAGTACAATGATTGACAGGTAGTGGATGAACAGAAGGGCATCAACTAAGGAGACGGAAAACTGGACGATATTGTAGTACTCCGTCTTTTTCTCCTTGAAGATGCGAACACCATAAAAAAGCCAAAATGCAAAAGTAAGCACAAAGACAAGAAAAAGAACAACAGCACGGAACACATAAACACGCGGCATCGTGGCTTTTGGATGGCGAAAAAATAATGCCATTGTACCCATCAGCAGTATGATAAGCTTAAATGTAAAACTTATTAATAACCCTTCACATTCGGGTTTACAGGGTCCAGCATCCCAATTCTTTATCCCCAACTTAGGCAAAATAACCATGATAATAGGAGAGGCGAAGCCAAATAAACTGAGTGTACCAGCTAAAATAGTTCCAACATAACGAGTGCAATCAAAACCAAGATTATCATCAAGATCTTTTGAAAATTTGTGCATGTCTTCCATGGAGAAGGCTGTCTCGCTAGTGTTGCCAGTGATAGCTGTTGTGTTGTCCCCCCAATTATCATCCTGAGGAAGGATCTGCACCTCAATGCGTTCCTCACAGCCCTCTTCTCCGGAGCCAATGCGAGGATCTCTGATCTGGACTGCCCGGTCATCTTCTCGTTCCTCTCCACCGCGCACCTTGTCTCGGCTCTGGCTGCGATGTGGACGGTTGCTGGGTTGACGGTGGTGGTGCTGGCGATGGTGCATACTGCCATGGCTGCGGTGTGATCGTTCTGAGCGGTCACTCTTGCCAGACCGCACAGATTCTGCTCCATCCATCATTTTCATTGGGACTGTTTGGATTTATTGGTTGTAAGGTAAATCTGCAATGAAAGAAATTGAAACCTGTTAATTACTCTAGAGGCAGCTTGTTAAATATTTGATGACAGCAAAGATTATAGATGGGTGAAAAATGCAAAGGAGATGTTATGTTGACATTGATCTTCCATGTTTTAGTAATGACAAGTCAAAGATGTATGAATGCTGCCCTTTACTGTACGTGGGTCATATTATCACTTGCTTTTGGAGTTGAAGCAGATATTTCTTACTTGGACTAGTGTTCAGTGTTTAAGCCTAATGAAAAACAAAAATTTTAAATTCAAATTTTCTTCCCTTTGAAAGATTGGTGCAATACTATCTTCCTAACCTCCATTGCTTTCCATTTGGCCTTGTACCAAACTAAGTAAATATTGCTTTGAGTCATTTAGTTAAGAACTGTTTTGTTCTGATAAATTCATTTAATCAAGAGCAGAACAATGGTCCTCTCTCATAGATCTTTTAAGCTGGATCAACATTAGGTACTCAAATTTGGTAGCTTTGTGCCATTAGGTACTCAAATTTGGTAGCTTTGTCCTAGGCTATGTCACAAGCTTAAGATTATATAATTTTTAAAAAGACTCACTGCAGAACAATGGTTAGCATACAAGTATAGTAGATTATTACTATTGTATTAAGTTCAATACTCAAAGAGAGCTCAACATTTGTGTCTTTGTACCAGGACAGTAAATACAAATAAATTACGTCATTCATTAGTTTTTCTTGAATTTCAAGATTAATTCTGCATTTCCTCTAATTTGGATAATGAAAATTTTTTTCAAAGAAAACAAACAGCTAAATACCCCCTCCTTTATTAATTTATGCTAAATGAATTGTATTTGGTATGTCAAGTTGTCAGTCTTTTTCTAAGAATTGGAGGTGGGGGGAATGAGATATTAGACTTTATAAAACAAGTGTTGAAATTCTTTGTATTTTTAAAAAATCAATCATTTAGAAAAAAAATCACTTGCTTTTCAAAAATAAGATAAAATACAATCTAGCTAATACTTATTCTTTATAATTTTGTGTAAGGAACATTTTGCTGACAAAAATCAACTTAGTTGTGCTTCTTGTCAATTTATTTAAATTTGCCCATTTCAGTTTTTAAATTGTAAATATTCTATTCTTTATAATAGATTCTTTGGAAAATAACAGCTAATTTTACACTTAAATGTGTTATAAAATTTGCCTTATTTTCAAAAAACTGAATAGTGAGTGAGTGAGTTTGCATGCACATAAAAGTGGAGTTGTCAAGGTTGAGAATAGAAATAACAGCTTTTTGCAACTACAACAAGAGCAAATGAAATAATCATAAGGAAGGTGTTAGTCCAAGTAAATATACAGAAACTGTACTTAGAAAATCAATGATAAACTCTTTGTCAAATTATCTACTGATTAGATACAGGAAGTGAATTTTCAGGTCTTTTGTAAGGAGGAGACTTCTGCTAAAATTTCACCACTATCATTTCCATTTTCCACTATGTCACTTAATAAACAACCTGGAAAGTCTTTAAAAGAAATAGTAAATTAAAAAAAAAATTTAAACAAACAAAAGTCAGAGTTGTTTATTGATACTTACTAGATAAATGGTTCACATTCAAGTACTCATAAAAGAAACAGAAAAAAGTTGGAAACTATCTTTAAGTGCCTGATAAAACTACGATTATGATGTTTGAAAGTCTGATACCAAACAATCCAGACACTGATGAATATCACTGATCTTCTTAAGAGAAATAATTCTAAATTTTGTACCGAACTTAAAAGAAAAAGAAAAATTAAATAAAACCTTTTCTAACTGAAATTCAACACATTTCATATGCACTTAGCAATAGGCTTATTGAATGAATAGAAAGTAGGCTGTTCTTACAAGCTATTGATAGCAAGTTTATTTGTCCTCAATGAGTGCTTCATAAATGTAACTTTGTACCAGATGTGAGTCGAATTATACACTTGAGAATTTGGCTCAAAGTTACAGGACTTACCACCAAGCAACCTGTGACTATACCCACCCTACAAAAACTGGGGAAGAACTTAACCTAAGGACTAATTTCAAACAACTTCCTCCCTTCCTTCATTCATTCCTTCATTATTCTTTTGTAAAATCTGTGATATCCACAAAATATAAAGAAACCAGACAATCACATCATAATGAGCAAGCAAAAAATGTAAAAGAAACTGAAAATTTTCTTATGTATTATCCTCATGAAAATGTATAGATTTTTTCAATTCTATTTTCAAATATATCACTATAGTTTAGTATAAAATACATAATAAAAGGTGTGTAGAGTTTACAAGCTGCTTACTTTCATTGCTGATACAAAACATCTATCATATATTAGTCAAAAAGCCAAAAATATCTCAAACATGATTTTTCTGAACAAACATGAGGAAATTTATAATTATACATCAATGAAAGGAACCATAGCCTCTTATTTCATTCACAATATCAAACCAACTGTTACTGCTTGCTTTTTCCCCCTTTAAATGAGAATGGTCTATAACAGGCACTTTATCAATGACATTGATGATGTAAATACCTTTTTATAAAAGTTTCTATTTAATATTTAAAGAAAAGAAAAAGAAAAAAAAGGCACCCCCCCCCAACATGAAAAAAGGATCTTGTCTTAATTTCTAGCTGGAGAATAAATTATTAATAAACAAAAGTGACTTAATTTAGTTGCCAGAAATTCAGTGGTAAAGAAAGTGTGAGTAGATATATGTTTGCTTCTGACAAAAGATAGGTATTAAAAGTTTTTGTTAATTCAGGTTGAAAAACATAACACATTACACTTTAAGCCACAAATTCATTTGCCACCAAATACTGAAGTAGTATTTACCTCTATCAATAGATAAAACTACCATAGCATCTTATTTCATTGACTACAGTGACTATTTCATTATCAAAGACAGTTCACTATGATGAATTTAGAAAAAAGCAAAAAAGAAAATCAAAGACATTTTTTTTAACTTTAGATATCTTCTGAGAATGAATAATTAAGAAACAAAAATTTGGTGTTCAGAAATTTTGGCAAAGAGAAGACTAAAAAAGTCAAGATCCAAAATTTCAATCTCTATGTATTCCTTATACTGAATCTATTTTTATAAATCAACATACAGCAAAATGTTATAGAAAGATCAATTACTGCTTTATCTGAACCCTTAACCACTATATATCTCACACTTTACTCATAGAGAAATGCAAAAATAATTTTTTTTTAAATTATCATATTTGTAAACTTTTGAGTGGAAGTAATTTTGGTAGGTGACCATTAACAGTGGAAAATATTTTTTATAGTTGCATTAAGAACATTTTGATTTTTGTTACTGTGCATTTCATAGGAACTATTTTTTAAATCTTTTTCTCACTTCAGTGGTGAGGACATATAACTGAAAAGGCAGATGTGTGAATTACTAGCCCACCTGAAGATCAAAATATTGAAACTTGGAGTTGTGAGTTTTATCCAGTTTTACATCTTATATATATTTATTTACACTTGAATATTGTATTATAAATGCATTTGTGTGTAAACAGACTCAGTCAATAAATAATTCATTCTATTCATGAAGATGACCACACACAAAAAGTCCTGAAAAATACCTAAGAATCTGTGTGTGTGTGTGTATATATATATATATACACACATACACATAGAATAGAAATACAGATATATCAATGAAAATTTATAGAGAAATAGGCAGTTTCTATCTCCACTTCCCTGTCTAACTGGCATATAAGGGGGTGGGATACTGAGCCCCTCATTTATTTTGCTGTGAGAAGCCATCAGATTCCATAAAGAGAAAATTACTAATTTCTATAAAATATGGGAAGATGAAGACTAGAAAGGTTTCAAACTGCTGTAAACATCTTTTTCTTCATTTTATTATTGCCCTCCACCACTACCACAAAAAAGAAAACAAAAAAAGATTCAGGAAATAACCACAGTTTGAGATAACAAAAAAGAAAACATATTCAAAAAGCTGAAACAAAGAAAAAAACAACAAACACACAAACAAAGTTCTAATTTTTTTCTTCTTTATTACAAACTGTCAAGCAGTGTAATTTTTAAATAAGAAAAAAATCAATTTATTAGGAAATAAAATATGGTAGTACTCCTCTGGAATAAAAGCATTAGGTTGGAGAGGAGTTGAAATTTATGAGCATTATCAACAAGGAAGTCAGTAGAGTGTGAGGCAGGGTGAGAAATTACTTGGAAGAAATAGGGAAAATCATAAGGTAGGGGAGACCTGGAGACCTGTTGCTTGTTGGTTCCTTTCCAAGTCTTGTGCAGCCAATGGAAATGCAAGGGATGGGAGTGGGAAAAACTTGAGAAAAGACAAGATTTGATCAGGGTCAAGGAGTTGTGGGGATTTAAAGAAAAAGAGCAAATAACAAAGCAGCTTCCCTTTAGGATTGGATTAACAAATAAATAAATAAGAGACCAAATGAAATTTTAAATTTCTTTCTGTTTATAATATCTAAAAAAATCTTATGGATTTATATTTCTTATCTGCTTCCATAAACTAAATTTCCAACATTTTAAAAGATATTTTCCATTCACACAGTAAGTTATATATCGAATATGCACATGACATATACATAGGTACTTCAATAAGTCCATAGCCTAAAAATCTTTTTCAATATAACTTCCTTCATTGTTGATATGCTTAAACCAATGCTCCTCTATAGATAAAATAGATAAAACACTATATAGTGAATATTTCAGATCAAAGTTCAGCTAATAAGGTTATGGACTTGATCAACTTTTCATGTGCTTATACCTATATGCATAGAGTTCATATTAAATTCATATTGCCTTGAATATTTTCATCAGCATTGCCTCCACATAATGTACACTTCATCACAAATACCAAGATATTCAAAGTAATATTACAAGCATTGAAGCTATATTGCAAAATGGTTATTTGCAATAGGCAGGAGAATGAATATTATCTTTTAAAGACTACTCAGTTTTGTTGGTTGGTTGGGTTTTATGGCATATCAACCTTTGT
Source organism: Sepioteuthis lessoniana (assembly GCA_963585895.1). NCBI lineage: Eukaryota > Metazoa > Mollusca > Cephalopoda > Myopsida > Loliginidae > Sepioteuthis > Sepioteuthis lessoniana. Next base: position 11,413,961 of record OY757915.1, on the reverse strand, counting down.
AGGATATTTAATGCCAAATCCATTTTATACAAATAGTTCTATTTCGAACAATTCACTTTAGTATAAGAACGCAGTTTGCATGTAAGTACAGTTTAATTCTGAAAAACATTTCTATGTCAAGCTATTCAGTTTATTCAAACAGTTCAAATTCAGCTAATTCAGTTTAGTATAAGTAGAGGTTTTATTTACACACAGTTAAATGTCAAAACAGTTCTAAATTAAACAATTCATTTAACTGTAAGTACAGTTTCAATGTCTAAAACAGTTCCATTTCAAACAATTTAGTTTAGCATAAGCACACAGTTTAAATGTAAGTACATAGTTTGTCAAGAACATTTCTATTTCAAGCTATTCAGTTTAGTCAAACAGTTCTAATTCAAACAATTCAGTTTAGCATAAGTATGCAGTCAGTTCTATTTAACCCATAGATAGGGCCCTATCAGGTGCTACCATTCCGGGCCAGAGTGGACCTGGGAGCAATGGCAATGAAGAGGTACTCCACATTCCCCAAAGCCCCAACATCACTGGAACCTCACCGTCAGATTGTTTAGTGTCATACCAGGACACTCATTGGGGGGGGGTCTTACCCCTCTGCAGAGATGCAGTCGGTGTATTCTACAGCCCCAGCCAACTCAGTTTTATGAACAAATAAGTAGAGTGATGCCATAGAAAGGACCTAGGGACTCCTTAAAAAGAACCTCATCTCTTTTAGGACTGACTACCGCCAAGTGGCAACAGAAGCTGTTGATAGGTTAGATATAAGGTCTTTCAGTTAAACTCCCTATTTAAAACAAACTGCAGCAGAAGAGGCAACATTTTGTTTACCAAATCTTCTGCAGTTATTGTAGAAAAACCCCCACAGCAAAATTGCCTGTTTCATGGAAGTCTTGGCAGCCATCAGTACACCTTCAATAGATACTGAATTCTCTATAAAATCCTAAGTGCAAAGCCGATGATGAAGTTATATACTATGTAATGATGATAAATAAAGCTGGAATCTTTAAAAATGGGTTCATAATGATTTGTAGAATATCAAATATTTGTTCCAATTTTCCACAGAGCACATCCAAATCTTGATTTAAATGTAAAAGATATATTATCTATTATATTTGTCAAACTACCATCTTCATATATTGCTTTTCAAGAATTTTTCATTTTCCATATTTTTTGGCCTTGTTGTATAAGCTGAAATTACAAGTCAAAGTATCTTTATTATTCATAGATTTCTCAAATGATTATTTTCATCTTTCTTTTTTTTATGAGACACTGCATTTATTATATTCTTTAGGTTTCCTCAAGTGCTTATAATAGTCTTCAGAAGTCATTTAGACAAGTTGAAAAGAGAGGGAAAAATACAAACAGAATCACAGGACCGAGTGTTAAGGTCTTAAATTAGTTTTATTGAATTTAGAAGAGCTTCATTTATTTTTATCAAAGAACAAACATTTATGAAATGATTGCCGATTACAAAGCCATAAGCAAAGACCCAATCACTTTACAGCATCAACTAATCTATATTTGTAACACAGCAACAGGTGATTTCAAAAGACTACCAGATGAAACCTACAACTAAAAAAGTCCAGGGAATATAAATCTGAATAAACATTGTGTTTAAAAACAAAAAATAAAGATGATAATCAACAATATATAAAGAATAATGTAAGTATTTAATCTTCAAACTTTAAAGAAGATATGAAAGAAATATATTCAGCAAAATGTTAAAATCAACTCAAGATAATTGTTTGAAAAATATATGAATTAATGAAAACCTTGTTTAAGCAAACCTCAGATGTTTATTCCTTTGGTAATGGTTAACAAGGCAGTGAAGCAAAACATTGTAATGAGTTCTTTTTCATTGGGTACCTACACTTGTAGCTGTATCCGAGGCTAAGGTAAACTTAGTAAATCCTGATAAAAGTAAAGTTGGTGACCTTAGTCGAGGGTGACTCAAAGGCTCCCTTTTCAATAGCTACGACACAGAGGTGTAGAAGAGGGCACTACTCCTAGCACAAAATTTATACAAATAAAAAAATATAGTTTTTATCTCTGTACCTCAGACAATTTAAAGATAAAAGAATAAGTTATAATGATTATTACTAGTTTCCATCATGAATTATAGAATTATTTACATATGGATTAACTCTTGTGCTTATCTCTGGATTCAAGCTGGCTTTATCCCCCTCCAGTAGCCTCATAGGATCAAAGAGCATTGGACAATTGAAATTCTTTCAAAATGATGAGAGTAAACAAAAGAAAAAATCATAAGAAAAAAAAAAAAAAAGAGAAAAGAAGTTGGAAGGAAGAAAAAAAAAGAGCAAGAACATCAAATGGCACAAAAAATAAAAAGTTATGGTGGAGGTGGGTAGTCTAACTCATTATTACTCTGGAAAAAAATTTGAATTCTTATGACAAAAGAAAAAGAAATTTGTCTCTTGTTACCATAAGTGCAGAATTTCTCATTACTCGGTCATGAAACCCCATCTCATGACATTTTTTTTATTTTTTTTATAAATAACTGCATTATGAAGAAGTTGATGATAAAAAAAATGTATTTAAAAAAAAAAAAAAAATCTTACACTAGTAAAAACAGCAAAATCTCCATCCTTTATTAAAAACAACAAAATCTTCATCCTTTATAATTTATACCTTTGTTCTATTTGATTGTTTTTTGTTCAAAGTGGCTGTGATAATAGAATTGCCTAAACAAATTTTTCTCAGAAATCTATGCCAGATAATCCTTTTCTGAGTTTGTGCACATAGATCAATTTGGATCAGTTGATACATTATCTAAATCAGAAATTAGGGAAATTATAAGTAAAAAAATCTGATTTCAAGTAAAACAAAAATGGTTTTGTTTCTAGTACTAATAAAATCCACAATATATTTGTTAGATGGATTCAAACCTATTGAATCTAATTTGCATTCAGAAAAATTAATGCAAAATCATTATATATGTGAGAGAGAGAGAGAGAGGGTTTGGTTGTTCTAATACAAAGGGCAAGGCAGAATAATAAAGCAGTCAATAATAACATATGAACAAATACTGTATTTGATGGCATATAAGGTGCACTTTTTTCATTCTTTTTTTTTCTACTAAAAATGTCTTAAAATTCCAGTGTCTTTATGTCATAGGTAGGTTTAAAATTTGCGATAGTTGGCTGAAATTAGCTTCCTGGCAACTCCTATTTGCTTCGACTTTAGAATAACTTTCATATACCTATTGTCATTCTTTAAAAGGCTATTATGAAGATTAAAAGTGTTATCATTGATGATATTCATTATACTAATTTCATCACGTTTGATATTAGTACTTTGTTTTTTTTCTTGATTTGCCCTGCTGAACTTGGGGTGCGTCTTTTATGCCATCAAATATGGTATTTTTAAAAAGACATTCAAGCAATCCTTTTTATAACTTCTGTGAATCTTATAAAATTTGGATGAGAGAGAATTGAATTAAAATTAGAAGAAAACTTATTTCATTGTTTGGAATAAATTTAATCATATGAAACTGGAAGCCTATTTTGAGCATTTGGAATAATTGAAACTATGAAAAAAAAATAGTTGAGTATATTTCAGTAAGTTACTGATATTAAAAATATAAGGAACATGATTTCTGAGTAGAAACCATTAGTAGAATGATTAGGAATAAACAAGTGTGTGCACACACACTTACATACAGATATTCACTGGGAATGAGAAGATAATATACCACACACACACAAGCATATAGGAGAAAATCTCCAAATAAATGACTATCCAAAAACATCAATGGATGCAGATCTGTTTCTGGAAACAAGTGTGATGTTGGGTGTGGGTAGGTGGTATATGGATGGAGCAGACTTACTGGAGACAGCATGACAGGCAATTTCCAGAAGAAATTTAACAGCAGGGATAAAACTTACAAATGGGCACAAAGGAATTAATTAGGGAGGGCAGCAGCCAGATACAAATTCAAGGTGGGTATATGGTGGTGGTGGGGTTTCACTGTTGTTATCAGGAAGACAAAAGTCATCAGTGTCTTTAAATCAAATTATAGAAATTGTGAACATTGTGTATGTGTATATATGCAAAACAAATATCAATGAGAAAAAATATATGGTTCTAATGATAAAATTTACATCATAAAGAGATTAGTTTTAATGTCAGACTAAATAAAACAAGCATCCAATTCTTATGTATCGATATATTTTTTTCAAATAGAAGAACGTATATTTATATCAAATTTTAAAATGAAATCCTAAACAAAGTAAGGGGGAGTCCTCATGACAGTATCTAATGTGCTGGACTGTGACTTAGTAGTAAAAGAGTTTGAACTCCAATCACTGTTATGTTAACTTTGTGACTATTACTCTAGGGAAAGGTAATGATTATCCTCCAGTTCTGGATTAAATAGTACTTGGCATTAAACACCTCATGAAGGTTGAAATGCCATAAAAAAAAGAAAAAGAAAAAAAGAAAAAAACTAAACCAAATCAAACCTAAAATTTATTGAGATTATATCCAAAGATAAAAAGAATACAAAGTTTCTTATGCCTAAAAACATATCTACAGTTTCACACATACAAAATGTACGTAACTAATATACACAGATTCATAAGAGGGTATATTTGTGTAAGGGGGGGGGGGCTAGAAGTTCATTTACCAAGCCAACCCAACTGGATTTAACAATTGAAGAAAATGTGTTACTGATAGCAAGTTTATCAAACCAGCGTTAGCTGGTGGCCTTTCACTAAATCTGAGTGACAGCAAGTTCCTTTAAGTCTGCAGGACTCTTCTGAGGATTATAGTTGATCACAACAATGCTATGGGGTCTGGATGGTCTTGATTCTCCCTGATTTCCAATTCCTCCAGTTACTGATAACTAATGTTTATATATCTATTTTAAAATTATTTTAATTTTTTTGAAATTTTTTGATGCAGCAATATATTCAGGATTATACGCCCTAATCTAAATTAATACCTCATAATTTATACTGTTGTTTGATATAGCATCAGGTGTCTGCATGCACAGATAAGTGTGTGCGTGTGCGTACACATGCACACACACACACACACACAAAATGTATAATGAAGTAGATAAAGATTAAAAAAAAAAAAATGATGAGATATGAATGCCAAAGAAACAAATTGCTATATTAGGTAGTCGCAAATTAATTTTCACTATTATATTTATATCCAAACTGCATTTCCATAACATTTAAGGTCTCAGTCTTCATAAAAGACTTTTATAGCCTTTCAAATAGAAAAAAATAGGTCTTAGGATTAGGTGGGAGGGAAAGGTATCCTGCTAAAATTTTTGTGAAGAGAGAGAGAGAAATGTCAGTCACACAATTCAAAAAATAAAAACTGGAATCTAGAATAATTTTAACAAAAGAAAATTTTTTTTGATAACTTTAAAAGATACTTTAAAGTCTATAACATAGTGACTGTGTCAGATCCCAGTCTGTAACAGGTTAGGGGTGAAACAAGACATGTTTTTGATTCAGAAAACAATTTATTCAATAAATTTTATAAAAGCAAATTAACTTTAACACTTTCATTTTTGAATGGTGCAAAAATTTTATATATATATATATATATATATATTTACACACACACACACACACACACACACACACACACACACAATGAAACAATGTCTGTGGATTATATATATATATATATATATATATATATATATATATATATATATATATATATACACACACGTATACATGCTGTTTTGATCTAACCAACCATCGACCAGGCAGTACCCCTCCCCCTTTCACCTGAAAAAATATTTTCAAATAATAAAATGAACTGAAGAAGCAATAACTTTTCAAAAAATATTTTTTCAGATGAAATAGGAAACAATAAAGTACTGCCTTGATTTACCTTAATTAGGCTAACAGAGACATTGAGTGTGAGTTTCCAAATGCCATTGACAATGTCTATGCTACCCTAACTTACATTACTCAATCACTGCTATTGAGTATTATTTATTTATAAATATAGCAAACCACACACACACATACATATATATATTACACTAATTCGTACAGATTAGGAATTTTGTTTTGTTAAAGGCAGGGACTGCTCAATTTGTCCTCTTGTCCCATTAAGCTAAG
>OY757915.1:10537854-10660354 GCA_963585895.1 Sepioteuthis lessoniana | reverse complement strand
TGGTCAGTCATCTCATAAGATGTATAGCAATAACATACTGAATTTTCAAGAGTCAACAACAATTTTAAATGCCTGTACAGAAAAAGTCTGGGATCTTATTGAATGCACCATGTATATATATACTCACCCAAATATATATAGATAAAAAGGTTTTTTTATCTTTAATTTTTATAGATATTTTTTTGTTTTATAAAAGTAAGGTTTTTTGTTTTTATATTTGTTTCTTTTGTTATGTAAATTTTAAGTTTTTTATTTTTAATTTTTTTATATATTTTTTTTTAAATCAAAGGTTTTTTTGGTTTTTTTATTTGTTTCTTTTGTTATGTAAATTCTAAGTTTTTTTTATCTTTAATTTTTTTTATACTTTTTTTTTATAAAAGTAAGGTTTTTAGTTTTTGTTATTTGTTTCTTTTGTTATGTAAATTTTAAGCTTGTTTTTTATCTTTAATTTTTTTTTATATTTTTTTAAATAAAAGCAAGCTTTTTGTTTTTTTATTTGTTTCTTTTGTTATCTAAATTTTAAGCTTGTTTTTTATCTTCAATTTTTTTATATTTTTTTCTTTTATAAAAGTAAGGTTTTTTTGTTTTTTTTATTTGTTTCTTTTGTAATTTAAATTTTTAGCTATGTGGGCTTTTTATTTTTATTTTTTTATCTTTAATTTTTTTATATTTTTTTTATAAAAGTAAGGTTTTTGTTTTTTTATTTGTTTCTTTTGTTATGTAAATTTTAAGCTAATGAGGGCTTTTTTATTTTCATTTTTTGTTTTTTTATCTTTAATTTTTTTTATATATTTTTTTTTATAAATGTAAAGTTTTTTGTTTTTTTTATTTGTTTCTTTTGTTATGTAAATTTTAAGCTAATGGTATTTTCTCCTTTAGCATTGGTCGGGATTAGACTTCCTGATGACCCGTTAAGGTGAAACTTTAGTAGGAGATTTCCGACTCGCAATTTAAGTTAATTTTATAATTGGCTCCACTCGTGTTGAGCACTCTTGTAATTGTAGCATTGCAGTGTTTATGGAGGGTTTTAGTTTTCTTTTGACCAACTGACTGCATATCTCTTGATTTTTTTCAAGTGGTGTGATGGGGTTGGCCTTTTTTTCCTTTTTTCCTATAATATTTTTTCTTTTTCCCCCCGGGTGGTGATTCGAGATATTTTTATCTCTTGTTCCTGGCAGGGTTTTTTTTCTTTTTTTCTGGTAACCATGAATGCTGGTAGATATTAGATTAGTAAATATATATATATGTATATATATATATATATATATATATATATATATATACATATATATGTACACATACATAGATATACAATATGCATATATATATACATACAAATATATATGCACATATATATACTCATATGTATATACAAACATACACTCATTTGCCCAGTCAGCTGAGGCTGTAGAATACACCGACTGCTTCTCTGCAGAGGGGTAAGACCCTCCCCCCACCAATGAGTGTCCTAGATATGGGACTAAAAAATCTGATGGTGAGGTTCCAGTAATGTTTGTGCTTTGGGGAATACAGAGTACCCCTTCATTGCCATCGCTCCCAGGATCCACTCTGGCCTTGAGTGGTAGCACCTGATAAGGGTCCTATCTATGGGTCAAATAGAACTAAACCGTTGTTTCAAGAGTTTACTGTTTTAACATTTAAACTGCATACTTATGTTAAACTGAATTGCTTAAAATAGAAATGTTTTGACATTCAAACTGCATACTTATGCTTCACTGAATTATCTGAAATAAAACTGCTTTTACATTTAACTCTGTTATGTCCAATTGGCTGGGGGCTGTTGAATACACCAACTGCACCTCTGGAGGGGTAAAATATCACCAATGAATGTCCTGATATGACACTAAACAATCTGATGGTGAGGTTCCAGTAATGTTGGAGCTTTGGGGAATATGGAGTAGCCATTCATTGCCATCGCTCCCAGGTCCACTCTTCTTTTTAACCCATTGGTTAAATAGAACTAATCAGCATACTTATGCTAAATAGAACTGTTTGGATATTTAAACTGCATACTTATGCTAACTAAACTTTACTTATGCTAAACTGAATTGTTTGAATTAGAACTGTTTAACTTAACTGAATAGCTTGAAATAGAAATGTTTTTGACAATTAAACTGTGAACTCATGCTAAACTGAAATGTTTAAAATAGAACTGTTTGTTTGTATAAGAATGGATTTGGCATTAAATAACCTACAAAGGAAGATATGCAATAAAAACCAACCAACCAACACTCATATATATACATATATATATATATATATATACATACATACATACACACATACACTTATATATATATATATATATATATGCACACACATACACATATATATATATATATATATGTATGTGTATGTGTGTGCATATATATATATAAGTGTATGTGTGTATGTATGTATGTATATATATATATATGTATATGTATATAAATGCATATATCTATTATACACTCGCATATATATATATATATATATATACACTCAGGCATATATGCTTATCTATATACACTCATGCATATATATATATATATATATATATATATATATATATACTCACACATATATGCATACCAATATATACACTAAGACATATACATATATGCATATGTATAAACACTCACACACACACATATATATATACATATATATATATATATAGATAGACATAATTGATATATTCACGTAACTATTTAGACATAAGTTAAGATAGCATAAATCCAGATTCAACAGTTCTAGGAAAAGAAAAGAAAAAGAGAAAGAGAGAGAAAAGAGACGAGAGGAAATGGGACGAATCCTTCAAAATTACTTTCTTTTACATATAATCTTACATCATTTTTCAATTTCTTCCTCCTTTTATTTGGTATATATATATATATATATATATATTTATCTATGATAAACTATGTTATTTATTTATACTTTCACTCAGCTTCTCTTCCTCTTTTACACTTTCATTAATAGGCAGAACAATTTACATACAGTCAATATTTATGCGCTTTGATTCTATTTATTCATTTACATATTGTATGTTTGTTTGTCTACTTCCTTTTCTTTTCCTTTCTCTCTATTCTTTTCCCTTCTTTTCACCTCCTTTTCATCTCTACTCTTTTCTCTCCTTTTTCTTTCCTTTTCTTTTCTCTCTTTTCTTTTTCTTCTTCTATATTTCTTCCTTTCTTTTCCCTTTCTTCTTTTCTCCTCTTTTCTTCTTCTTTAATCCATTGTATCTCATAGTGGTTCCATTTGTTTAACATCATTGCCTGTGCCAACCATGATAGATTTTCGAAAAAGAATGTTGATTGAATAATTGAACGGTTATATGATGTTTCTTTGTGTACATTCTCCTCCTTTTATTTTTATATTTTATCAAACATCTATCGTTGTTCTATCAACTCTTTTTTCACCATTTCAAAGTCCTGATGAAAGTTTATTAAAACTAAAACTTTTAATGCTGACTTTCTTTCAAAATGAATTCATCGCTTTTAGATTACTTTGTTTTTCAATTTTTCTCCATACTGTCGGATTCCTTCCCATTATTTATTTCTATATATAATGCACACACACACACACATATATATCTATGTAGTATCTTGTCTATATGTTTATCAGAGCAAGAGCTCTTGGTCTAATGATTATATAGGCAAGAAACTGACAATTATCAAATGTCATTGACTCTGTCTGCATTATTCTAACTTAGATCTACATATGCCCTATCAGCAAAATTGAGCCCTGTTTTGTTATAAATACAGCAAACTGCATTTATATATATATATATATATATATATATATATATATATATATAGGTCTGATGATCATATTGGTGATAAATTAACAGTCACTAAGTACTGTTGACTCTGTCTACACTATCATAACTTATTTATTTTTGATCATCAATATTGAGTATTCTTTCTTTATAAATACAGCAAACAATATCATATATATATATATATATATATATATATATATATATATATGTATGTATGTTGGTAATCAGTGTGTATAATTATATATATATATATATATATATATATATATATATATATATAATCCAAGGAAAGTAGTCTAAGGATTAGACTATTAAGCAATAATCCAAGTGGAATAGGAATATCCAATTGAGTGCTTAACGCCAACAGCTATCGAATGTATGATTAATTTCAGATTCAAAATACATAGAAACTCATGTGCAGAGTGAAAAAAATTTTTATAAAATCAAACAAAAAAATTTCAATTTTGTAGATCTTTATTATAAATTATAAATTTATTTCCGCCATATAAAATGACCTTCTTTCGATAGACAAAACACAGTTATATATTTGAATATAATGTAGACAGGTTTACATTGCTTCTGGTGAAAAGAAAATTTCAAAAAAGATTTCTAATTTTTTAATTAAAAAAGATTCAGTATTAAGAATATAGTCCTAAATGTTAGGGGAAACTATACTATGTACGACACCGTTTTAGTATATGTAAACAAATACTTAACAACTTGATTAAATAAATTCATATTTGAAACTATAATTTGATTCAGTAATAATATTAAAATTTAGGAATTCTCAGATACATTAATCCAATATCTATTACAACATTAATCCATTACTTATCATAATTAACTTAAGAATCAATATGCTAATACTTCCTAATATAAATAACAGAAAATATTTTTACAATATGTTTTGTAATAGAAATAGACTTTTGAATTAATATTGATTTATATTTTTTAAACAAAATGTATTATATTATTTAATCTAATTAGGAATTAATTTTTATTTATATTTATTTAATTAATTCTCAAGATACTATTGATAATTTTTAGCATTCACCATTTTTTCAAATTCAGTTATATTTTATAATATAAGGAACCTTTTTTTTCAAAAAAAGAAGAATGAATAAACATTATATTCGTTAATATATAATGGTATTTTCACAGTTAAAAAAGTGTTTTTTTAGTTTGTTTTTTTTTATTAAAAATTTTTTTAAAATCTTAAAATTCTCTTTTTGCCAGAAGCAGTGTAAACCTGTCTACATTGTATTCAAATATATAATTATATTTTGTCCGTCTGAAGAAGGTCATTTTATATGGCTGAAATAAATTTATAATGGAACTACAAAATTGAATTTTTTTGTTTAATTAAAAAAACAAACAAAATATATATATATACACTGATTACCTACATACTTAACTTAGTTTTTATCTTCTCTTTGACTGTTCTTTTACAAGCTTTTCCTTTACTTCTGTCATTTGCACCATCATCCCGCCTGATAAGGGTGCAGGATTTCATGGGTTTATATCAGACTTGTTCTTCATCTTCACTTGAATAGAGAAAGGGACTTTGAATCATGAAAATATTGTGTCATCTTCATTAATCACAAGGTGAAGTGAAGCATAGCCACACAACTTTCAACGTGTTCGCCCAATCAAGCCAGCCCCGCCTTTTCTACTTTACAAGGACTGGTTGAAATGGAAATGGTGAAAAGGGTGGGGAGATGATTGAATTGGGAACAGGTTACTTAATTCAACACTTTGTTCTGTGAATTTCTGATCAGTGGAAGTGTAAAGGGAATTGATCACTTTGATGTTAAATTGATTTTCTCTGATCTTCAGTCCTTTGCCGAGTGAAATTCTTACAGAGTCAATGAACTGGAAAAATATCCAAGATATCTTCTTTTTTTTGTTTGTTGTTGTTGTTGTTTTGAAGGTATGCATGTTGTTTATTTAGCAGCTTTTCCTTTACAAAAATGACTCTAATCCTCTTTGGGGAGCAACAAGAGTTGAGAAAAGAAAATTAAAGTGAAGGGGAAGGAGTTTTATATCTTTTCTTTGCCCTGTAATGACTGCAGAAACTTTTCTGTTCATGCCTCTCATTTACAAGTAAAACTCTGATAGCTCATTTATATTACTTTCATCCTCGTGCCATTATTAACGGTATGAAACCAGCCTATCTTGTGCTCTAACCTATAACCTATATTTAAAAAAAAAATTGAGGCTGAGTAGTAATTATATCGTACTCAAGGCTTAAAAATTCTTGAAACAAACGTTATTGACCAAGGCTGCAGAGTGTAACTGACTGGTTTGAATGACATATTGGAAGAAAAAACATCTTTTTTCTGAGCATGGAAATCACCCGAGGTTTTTCTTGGATAACAGTTCCTGTCCTTTTGTTGTTGATAATATGTATAAAGGGCCTATAGAGCAAAAATGGGATGTTCTCCAGACATTTCAGCCTCAAACTACTATTTCATGCTATGCAATATTCACTGTTTGTCTTTTATAGATTTTCATTATCATTATTATTAGTTTTAATAAGCATTTCATCTCTTTATATTTTAAGTTGCTTTATTTTGATATTACAATTCACTCAGGTCACCATTTCAATAATAGTGAGGAATGAATGAGGGAATTTAATGCAGAAGAAGCTTTTAGTGAGACTCAAACTCCTGTCTTATTTTGCTTCGGTTCGGTTTGGATAATTTGTTTAACAACACATCAATTCATTATGGGTCATTTATACTCAAATTTTATTCATTTGTAAATGTTTGATTGTCATCATAATTATATTTTTAATGTTCCATTGCATTGTTTAAAATTGCTCTTTTTTATGTCTAATAATTTGTTTGTGCATTGTTATATGATATCAAGTATTCCTAGAAAACTAGTAATGAAATAATAATAATTTGGTTTGGTTTATTTGTTTAATGGCAAATCAACTCTTTATGGTTTATTTAATGCTGAATCTTGATTCATTTATAAATATTTGATTACAATCATAATTATATTTTCAATGTTGCAATGGACTTTTTTTTATTTGTTTATAAAAAGGTTTGGTTTGGTTTATTCAATGGCATGTCAACCCTTATGAGTTATTCAATCCTGAAATTTGGTTTATTTGTAAATATTTAATTATACATATAACTATTTACATTTTCAACATTCCATTGAAAATATTTCTGAAAAATCACACAATTTTTTATAATAATCACTTGCTTATACACAATTGTGTGGTTTCAAGTATTCCTTTCTAATACTAACAATTATATAGTTTCAAGTATTACTATCTAACTCTAATAATTGTCCAACAGATCTATTTGACTCATAGATGAGTACCCTAACAAGTACTACCACTCATAATGGATTTAGGAGTAAGGAAGGGGTACTTCAGATTCCCAGTGCACCAAAACCAGAGCCTCACCATTTGATGCAGTTTACTGTCCTACTCAGAATACCTTTTTTTTGGAGGGAAGTCTAACCCCTTTGCAGGGGGATACATTCAGTATATTCTAAACCCCACCAACAAGGCAAATATTCTTTGAAGCATTCATCAAATCAAAACCAGTATAATGCTTTTATAATAGAAAATTTTCAAGGATGAGTCAAAAGTTTTGCAATATTTTGGTAACATGAAGCGCAGTTCACCAGCTCCAGATGCTTTTACTGAGATTTTAAAAGTAATGAATCACACTGGACTGTGAGATGCTGAGCTCAAGTGCTTCTTGCCAGATTTACCTCTATGGCTTGGAACACGATCTCCAAATCTACAGTTTTAAGCCTATCTGACCTTGTCTGATAGTCAAGGTTCTTACAATCTGAGCAAAATTTCTTGAACTATCTGATCAATGTACTGTGATCAAGTGCACTTTTATCTTTTATACAAAAAATCTTTTTGGTTGCTTCTATAGAATTAGAACTCCTCAGTTCAAACTGAATTAGACTATATAGCATGTTTGTCTGTGTGACTTTCAAATCACACACCCAAAGTGAAGCAATGCACCAACTACCATGACTATCGACCGCAATGTGCACCTTCCACAGCTTGAACTCCTTTAGTACCTGATAAAATGTGCCACAACCAAGCACATACCAGAATATTGCTGAACTTTTGACTCACCCAAATAATTGAAAGGTCATAAGAAAAAAACAAGGAATAATGACTGAATAATAATGTTATAATTTTATGTGAATCAAATATTTAATCCAAAAATACTGGAAACTTTTAAATTAATTTAAAATTCAACCTGAATGTTAAGTTACATACTGGATCCTTGATAAATAAGCTTGTTTTAAAAACAGTTCTTTATTTGGTATGACACAGAAAATTAATTGAGCTCTCTTATCTTTGCAAATTCAATTTACAACTCCCTACATCAAAAAAGGTGCTAGGAGTGTTGTCCTTTCTGCCTGATCACTGATTCTTGAGGAGTAAAGGTTAAGGAGTGTCACCTGTGGTAAATTACTTGAGCTTTGTAGTCTTATCACTACTGTGCCCTTCCAATCTTAGCACAGAACTTTAATAGATAAACTTGGTCTGGCACAAGGTCATCATAATGTTGTACCAGTTGAGAAATGAACTCACTCCACTAGCAAATTTTATCTGTGTAAATTTCTGAAATTAGGAATTATTATTTTAATTATTTACACAATTCTATTTCATTATTTATATTATTTACAAAATTCTATTTCATTTCTTAAATTATTTACGTCTATTTCAAGATTTTGATTGTTTACACGATTCTATTTCATTATTTAAATTTTTTTACTCAGTTCTATTTCAATATCTTAATTATTCACATGATTCTTTTTTGTTATCTAAATTCTATAATTGATACTATTTCACTGTTCATATCTTGGTTCTTATATTTAAAACATTTTGGCTGCTGTTTTTTGTTGTAGTTGATAACCTTCAAAGAATTAGTAACCAAATCCTTCCTTCAATTCATGGGGGTAAACCATTCTCATTGTTGTGACCATTCTTTAGAATACTCCTATCCATCAGTTAATTTACCTTCTTTGATTTTTGTTATGTAAGATGCTGACACGTGTGGTTGAACACAGATCTAAATCATTCAAACAGAGTGTAGCATTGTATTCTACTGTGCAGGGTAGCATTGCGTACACAGTCATTTCTTGATTCAGTATTTGATTCAGCATTGTATGAGACTGAAAACATTATAAAGAGTCAGCGAAAGTTACGCTCTCAATGAACATTATAAAAATTTTACAAGGACGAAATAACTAAGAGGATGAATTAATAGATATGAGACATCCTAAGCCATAAACAAAGGAATAAGAACAGTAATAACCGGCTCATTGGTCTAGTGGGTAGAGTGTTCGCCAATGGTCTGGGAGACCTGGTACTTGATACCTCCTTGCTTAACACTCAGCAATATAAGGTACGTATCAAGGGTAAAGTGGAGCAATCCAGGAAAAGGAGTAGCATCCTCCCCTACACCTCAGTATAGTAGCTATTGAAAAAGGAGCCTTCTGGTTGCCCTTGCCAACTTTACTTACTACATCTATGGATTGAATAAAGGGTTTGGTTCCAAATTTCCTTAAGGTTATTGACTATGAAGAAAGACCCCTGAAGAAAGTTGAAGGGTACAGCAGCTGAAACATTTTGATTAGTTTGGTTTATTGGGTTTTATGGCTTATCAACTTTTGTAGGTTATTCAACGCCAAATCCATTTTTATGTAAATAATCCGTTCTATTTAAAACAATTCAGTTTATCATAAGTACAGTTTAATTGTTAAAACATTTCTATTTCAAACTATTCAAGCAGTTATATGTAACAATTCAGTTAAGTGTAAATACAGTTTTAATGTTGAAAACCAGTTCTATTTCAAATTTCAGTTAAGCATAAGCACACAGTTTAAATGTAAGTACGGTTTAATTGTCAAAAACATTTCCATTTCAAGCCATTCAGTTTACTCAAACAATTCAGTTTAGCATAAGTATGCTGTTAGTTCTATTTAACCCATAGATAGGGCCCTATCAGGTACTACCACTCCGGGCCAGAGTGGACCTGGGAGCAATGGCAATGAAGGGGTACTCCACATTCCCCAAATCTCCAGCGGAAACATTTTGAATTTAATAACCAAGATGAGGACAATAGTTCAAATAATGTAAATATAAGCAAATTGTTTTGAGATAGACTCACTAACCATTGCATTACAGTAGATCCTCTCCTCATTATAATTATTCAAGTTTAACTAAGTCTGGCACAAGACCATTATAATAGAGTATCAAGTGAAAATTAAAGCAACGTCATATGACTGAAGAGCATGTCATTCATATTCAGTAACGTTATATAATTAAGGAAAGACTTGACACATTATAAAATGACATGACCAAGCACCTGTGAAAAGGTATTATTGTAGATTTGGATGAAAAACACATAAAAAAGAACTTGGAAGTATTATTTAAGCACAGTTCTCCACTTTTTTGTTTAATTAGAAGTCATTATGATATTGAAAGTAAGGAAACTGACGGGCTCATTGGCCTAGTGGGTAGAGTGTTTGCCAATGGTCTGGGAGACCTGGGTTCAATCCCAGGATGAGTCATACCAAAGACTTTAAAAATGGTACTTGATACTTCCTTGCTTAACACTCAGCAATATATGGTAATATAGGGTAAAGTGAAGCAATCCAGGGAAAAAGAGCAGCACCCTCTCCTACAATTCAGTGTAGTAGCTATTGAAAAGAGAGCCTGCTGGTCGCCCTCGACAACGGTCGCCAACTTTACTTACTTATGTTTTTATAAGCCTTTCAATGTTTTGACATAATAGTCTGATGGTGATGTGATTAATTATTGGCATATTAATAATTATAGTTGTGATTCTTCTTTCAAATATTGAGTGCATTCTAATATACTTTTCAGAATAACCTTTAACCTTTATGTCATAGAATTGTCTTATGGAAAATGGACAGTTGTGTGTGTATGTGAGTGTATAGTATGTTTTTTGTTGATAGATAAGAATAAGAATAAGATAGATGTGAATGAGCTTTATATATATATATATATATATATATATATATAATTAAGTAATTAATTTTTTATAAACTATTCTATAATTCAATTTGCAAATAAAAATCATTACACAAACTGATATCCAGGGGGAAAAATTCCATAAAAAAAGAAAAGAATAAAAGCAGACATACTACTTTAAAATAATCAAACCAATAATGTAATGCCTAGTCAAAAGAAAAAACACCAACAGAATTCCTTAAGCTAAAAATAAGAGTGCTCAATATGCTAAGTAGAGTGAAATATGAATAATTATAGTCAGAAAACAATCTACCTAGGCATATATATATATATATATATATATATATATATATATATATATATACACATGCACAAAGAGAGAGAGAAAGAGAAAGTTGTGAATTGTCTGAGATGTTTAGTTTTTTTGTTGTTTTAAGTTCAATGGCACATTAAACTTTGTGGATTACTTACTGGAGTTCAAACATCACTGTCCAGTACATTAATCACTATGCCATGAGGAACTCCCTCCATAGATAGACGTATATATATATATATATATATATACGAGAGAGATTTGAGTAAAATGAGATAGATAGATAGATCCCAAAATGAAAGAAAAGATACAATCAGCCCACATCTTGGGTTATGGAGTTAGTGTCTCTTAATGTAGAAAAACTTAGTGCCATCATTCAGATGATGATTTAAATAGTCATTGAAATACTGACATAACCACCAAATAACTCTAGATTTTAAATGAAATAATAATGTCCCACATCATGCTTTTGAGAGTTACCTTGATTCTTTTAAGAGTATTTAATATGTAGATTTTTTTTCCAACAAGAAAACAACTACAGAAAGAAAGGAATGTACTATTATTTGATGGCAGAGATATCTTCACCTGATAGTGGTTATTTCTTTGCCTTGAAATCAAGTTCTTAAAAAAATCATGTACCTACTCCCCACCCTATTCCAAGATGATATAATCTTGTCTCCTTGGGTGGAAGTGATTTCCATCTGCTGGTCTTCCTTAAGTGGCATTGAAAATAATGAGTATTAATTCCATGTCCAGACTAATTTTATGGGACAAGAAATGAAACCCTTTGATGTGACTAATGCAAGTGAACCATTCAGTTCAAAGACTGGACTCTTATTAACAACCTCTCACTACTCCCTCTTTTACTTTCTCATTCTTTCTCTTTGAGGTTCTGTTTCTTTTCTTCTACATTTCTTCCTTCCTTTTCCAGTATTCTATTTTAATTTTTCTTTCTTTCTTCATTGTGAAGATATTTCTTTTTTTTTTTCTTTTCTAATTTGAACGTTTTTCTTTTTTCTTTTCCTTTCCTTATTTCATTTCTTTCTTCTTTCTTTATTTTTCATTTCTTTCTCTTTTTTTATTCTCTCTATCTTCCTTTGTCTCTTTCTTTATCCCCTCCATCTTCCTTCGTCTTTTTCTTTCTTTTCCATCTTTCTTTGTCTCTTTCTTTTCTATATTGTTTCCCCTATCTTTTATTTTCTTACTCTTTCTTTCTCTCTGTAGTTTTGTATCTGTTTATTTCTACATTTCTTTCCTCTTTTTCTATTTTTCTATTTTAATTTTTTCTTTCTTTTTCTTTCTTTCTTTACTGGAAAAAAAGCCTCACAATTTTTACTTCTGTTTTTCTTTCTTCTTATTTTTCCTTCCTTTCTCCCTATTTCATTTCTTTTTTACTTATTTCTTCTTTCTTGATTCATTTTTTCATAATTGATTTTTAATTTCTTTACTTCTTTTATATATTTTCTTTTTCACATTTTTTTGTCATTCTTTCTTTCTTCCAATGGTTCTGAGTTTTTTCTACAGTTCTTTCTTCCTTTTACAGTTTTCTATTTTAATTCTTCTTTATTTCTTTCTTTTCCAATTCTAATTTTTTTCTTTCCTATTTCTTTCTTTCTATCTAAATTTTTCTTTCTTTTCTACAGTTCTTTCTTTCTTACTTAGTAAATTTTATTTCGATTTTTCTGCTTTGGCTTTTTTGTTGCTTGTTTTCCTTTTATCTTTTTTCTTTTCTTTCATTTTTTCTTGTTTTCCTAATCTTTCTTAAGCTCTTACTTTTTATTCTTTCTTTTTTCTTAATTTCTTTCTAACTTTCTTCTTTTCTGTATCCTTCCATTTTTCTTCCTTTAGCTTTTTTAAAAATTATTTTTCCTTTTTCATTCTCTTCCTTCTTTCTTTCTTTGTTCTTATTTAGTAGATCTGACTTACATTTTCTATTTTTTTATTTTTCAGCTTTGTCTTTCTTTTTTATTGTTTTCCTTTTAACAGTTCTTTCATTTCTTCCTTTCTGTTTTTTCTTATCTTTCATTTTTCTTTCTGCCTTTCATTTTTGCTTTATTACTTTATTTCTTTCCTCGACTTTTCATTATTTCTTCTTTTTTTTTAACTTCTTTCTTTGTCTTTTTTCATTCCTGTTTTAATTTTGGATTAGCCTTGTCCACCTTCTCTTTTGTTCAATTATTATACATTTAACCTATTTTGGAGACTTCCTTTTTTAAGGGATCTTATATACACATAAGCCTATTTTTTGCAGCATTCCTTTTTTTAAGGGGTTTTATATACACATAAACCTATTTTGGAGAATTCCTTTTTTAAGGGATCTTATATACACATAAGCCTATTTTTTGCAGCATTCCTTTTTTTAAGGGGTTTTATATACACATAAACCTATTTTGGAGAATTCCTTTTTTAAGGGATCTTATATACACATAAGCCTATTTTTTGCAGCATTCCTTTTTTTAAGGGGTTTTATATACACATAAACCTATTTTGGAGAATTCCTTTTTTAAGGGATCTTATATACACATAAGCCTATTTTTTGCAGCATTCCTTTTTTTAAGGGGTTTTATATACACATAAACCTATTTTGGAGAATTCCTTTTTTAAGGGATCTTATATACACATAAGCCTATTTTTTGCAGCATTCCTTTTTTTAAGGGGTTTTATATACACATAAACCTATTTTGGAGAATTCCTTTTTTTAAGGGATCTTATATACACATAAGCCTATTTTGGAGAAATTCTTTTTTTTAAGAGGTTTTATATACACACACCGGCTCATTGGTCTAGTAGGAAGAGTGTTCGCTCATGGTCCAGAAGACCTTGGTTCAATCCTAGGTCGTGTCATACCAAAGACTTTAAAAATAGTACTTGATACCTCTTTGCATAACACTCAGCAATATAAGGTACGTATCAAGGGTAAAGTGGAGCAATCCAGGGAAAGGAGTAGTGCCCTCCCCTACACTCTGGTGTAGTAGCTATTGAAAAGGAAGCCTTCTGGTCGCCCTCAACTACGGTCGCCAACTTTACTATATACACATAAGCCTATTTTGGAGAATTCCTTTTTTTAACGGGTTTTATATACACATAAGATTTTAAGAACTATTTTTATCAAGATACTGTAACATGGAAATTTTTTTTTTTCAAATATTCATAATGATCCTAGTGACTGAGACTGTAGAGTACTTTCCACTATTTCTGACTATTAGTGTCGGAGCTCAAATAAAAAAATATAAAATGTTAATTTTCAAGGTACTTTGGAGTTTATTGCAACATAATCATCTCTACTTTTAATTTCCCAATTTTTATCCATTAGCTTTGTGGGTAGAGTGTTCGCCCATGGTCCAGAAGACCTGGGTTCAATCGTAGGTCATATCATACCAAAGACTTTAAAAATAGTACTTGATACCTCCTTGCATAACACTCAGCAATATAAGGTACGTATCAAGGGTAAAGTGGAGAAATCCAGGGAAAGAAGTAGTGCCCTCCCCTCCACTCTGGTGTAGTAGCTATTGAAAAGGAAACCTTCTGGTCACCCTCAACTATGGTTGCCAACTTTACTATATACACATAAGCCTATTTTAGAGCATTCTTTTTTTTAAGAGGTTTTATGTGTTAGTGTCGGAGCTCAGATAAAAAATATAAAATGTTAATTTTCAAGGTACTTTGGAGTTTATTGCAACATAATCATCTCTACTTTTAATTTCCCAACTTTTATCCATGTACCAGATAAAACTAAGCTCAGTAGTCAATTACAAATGTTACACACTAAATCAAATTTTTTTCTGATTCATAAACTCTTCATTGTGGTCAAAAAATAGAATGGCCAATTGTCTGTTTGAGGTAACTATTTGACTAGCAAACATTGCAAGCAGTGAGAAATCAAGTGACAATGAATTAAGCCTTTTTTGGTCAATCAGACTGAAATTGTAGAGTCCTTTTTGATCCCAGCAAAATCATATAAATAACACCCCATATTTCACAATAGGCAGCTCTCATTCTTGCAGCTCCTGTGCATTTTTGACAGATAGTAATTCCCTTGCCCAGCACAGATAACACTTAGAACATATCCTTTTGGGACCATTCTACATACCTTATATAGACAACTAATTCAAAACGGGTTATCAATAAACTCACTGATAACTCAACACTATAGAACAGACACTCAACAAATATAAGGAAAATGAACCCTTTTGCATATTTCTGAATATAAATACTACTCCATTAGTTCATTCTATTGTTGTTTCTAAGTCTTTCTCTCTCCTCTATTAATTGCAGGTAGTATGACATTCCTGGTCAGCAAGTTTCCCCTCTTCTACTCTATCTCTTTCTTTCCTCCCTTGTGTTACTATTCACAATAATAACATGAAGTTTACCTTAGTTTAGCACAAAACCAGAAGTATGAGGCACTCAGTGAAAATCAAATTCACTCATAAATGTCTGCTAGCTTAGCTTGCTAAACTTTATACCAGTTGATGTCCCCAAACTAAACTTCACAGATATCAAGAAAATGTCAGAGAGACAGGAAATGGCTATGAAATCCCAGAATAAGATTTTCTGTTTCCAATAAATCTTCTTTACTGTTTTTGTTTTCCAAATTGAGTTAATGTTATGGCTGATATGGGGGGTCTGCTATAAATGAAACACTCATAGCAAATGTTTGGATAGATGATCAGGTTAGACAAGTTTGGGCTGGTATTCAATAATTATGCCTAAGAGCATCCAACCCAGGGGAAAATAAAACTTTTCAGTTGTTCAGTAAAATAAGAACATTGTGTTGTATCAATTATGTTTCTAACCATTTTAAAAAATCTTTTTAAAAATCTATACTAATGGGTATGAACATAAAAGAAGTTGAATTTTACAAGGCCATCATTGCAAGTGGCACCTGTCCTCCAATGTCTAAAAGAGGGTTAGGGTTAGGTTTAATAACTGATGCTTGAGGGGCTCCTCTAAGGGGAAATGAATACAAGACTGGAAAATGTTTGTAAGCACCCACCCAAATGAATCATTTCCTGTGGCGTTCCTATGTTAAACTGACTTTATGTCACATTTTACAACTATGATGATATTTGATAATTAAGTCTCATTAGATAAGATCATAGAGTTTGTGCCTATCATATAAATATAACTGTTTAATTAGAATTTATAAAAAAATAAAACAAGCCTGAATATGATGTATTTAAAACCAGATTGAGTGACTGATTGATTTTAACAGTGTGTCAACCTGTCTAGGGTTATTTTGTGCTAAGAGGTTAGGTAATCCCATTCATTGTAGATTGATATTTACATTTTTTGTATAGTTGTTTCTTAATAGTTTTTTTTTTACACAGATATATGATATCAAGTATTCCTATCAAATACTAATAATTATACAATTTCAAGTAATTATTTCTATTTAATAATAGTTATTTGTTTGCACATAGTTATATTGTTTCAAATAACAAATAATGATAATCCTTAATAAACAATTACAGCTTCAAGTAACTATTCTTAATACAAATAATTTACAGTTATATGGCATCAAGTATTTCCTTTGTAAGGCTTCAAATATACTGACTGTATCCTCTGCAGAGGGATAAGACCCCCCCACCATGATAAAGGAATGTCCTGATATGACAATATACTGTATTTGAGGCTCTACTTCGAGAGATCTGGAGATTGTGGAGTATTCATTCATTGCCATTACTCCCAGGTCCACTTTTACCTGGAGTAGTAGAACCTGTTGGGATCCCATTCATGAGTCAAATAGATGTTTAAAAATTATTTGTATTCAATTGGAATACTTGATGCCATATAATTGTTAAATATTGATATGCCATTAAATAAAGAAACCAAACTAATCAAATCTAGATTATTTTTATTAAGAATGATTACCTGAAACCGCATAATTATTAATATTAGATAAGAATACTTGAAACCATAAAGATCTGTGCCAATTATTTGTATTCAATAGGAATACTTGATGCCATATAACTGTACATTGTTTGAGTTGGAAGAGTTTGCTTGAAGCTGAAATTGTTTACTAAGGATTGTTGTTAGTAACTTAAAACCATATAACTAAGTGTAAATAAATGACTATAAGTAAACAGAAATAATCACTTGAAAACATAATTATTTGTATTAAATAGGAATACTTGAAATCATATAAATGTGTGCGAATTATTTGTATTAGATAGGTATACTTGAAACCATGCAACTGTGTACAAATTATTTGTGTTAAATAGGAATACTTGATATCATATAACTGTGTGCAAAAACAACTACACAGAAAATGTCAATATAAATTTACAATGAATGTGATTCCCTAAAGTCTACTTATAAAATTACCCTCGTCAGGCAATAAAAATCAATCAATCTTTAATCTGCTCAAATCATTATATAACCAACTCATGGATGTTTTCAAAGCTTATGTAATGCTCTACATAAAGAATCTTTTAATGATCCTAACACTTGTAAATTTTTTCAAATGCTACTGATCTTGAGTTATAAGGAACAACTGATGATTGACCACTTCTCAGTTTTATCTCAGGAAAAAGTCCCTTAAAATGCTTAATCCAGTCTTCGGCATTACAGTCAGACATTGTTTTATTTTTTTCCACTTCTCAAATTCTGCAAATGGCATTAGAAGCTCTAAGACCCAATTTAAAGAAATACTGTAACATTAACAGAATCATAATATTTGTATTGTTATAATAACATCTCTAACAAAAGATAAAACTCAATAGTTTTGATAGTGGTTGGTTAGTTGGTTGGGTTTTATGGCATATCAACCTTCAGAGGTTATTTAACGCCAAATCCATTTTTATGAAAATAGTTCTATTTCAAACAATTCAGTTTACCTTAAGTACGCTGTTTAAATGTAAGTACAGTTTCTATTTCAAGCTATTCAGTTAGTCAGGCAGTTTTAATTCAGCTAATACTGGTTAGTATAACTACAGATTTTGTTTACACACAGTTAAATGTCAAAACAGTTCTATATCAAACAATTCAGTTTAGTGTAAGTACAGTTTCAATGTCAAAAAACAGTTCCATTTCAAATAATTCAATTTAAAATAAGCATGCAGTTTAAATGTAAGTACACAGTTTATTTTTTAGTCAAACAGTTCTAATTCAGATGATTCAGTTTAGTATTAGTACAGGTTTTGTTTGCACACAGTTAAATGTCAAAACAGGTCTATATTAAATCAATTTAGTGTAAGTACATTTTCAATGTCAAAAACAGTTCCATTTCAAACAATTCAGTATAGCATAAACATGCAGTTTAAATGTAAGTATGGTTTAATTATGAAAAACATTTCTATTTCAAACAATTCAGTTTAGCGTAAGTATGCTGTTAGTTCTATTTAACCCATAGATAGGGCCCTATCAGGTGCTACCATTCCAGGCCAGAGTGGACCTGAGAGCAATGGCAATGAAGGTGTGCTCCACATTCCCTAAATCCCCAGCATCACTGGAACCTCACCATCAGATTGTTTAGTGTCATATCCAGGACACTCATCCCTCTGCAGAGGTGCAGTTGGGGTATTCTACAGCCTCAGCCAACTGGGTCACTAACAATGGTTTGCAAGCCTACTGAGCAAAGTTTTGATAGTAATATGATATATACAATATAAGATTAATAATATTGTGGAGTAATAATACTCTTTAGATGTGTATATGAAATAATCTTCTGAGTAAATGTCTTTAAAAAATGAAAATATCTGTGATATTTTTGTTGTTTTTGTTTCTTTTCATAAATTTCATATTTACATTTTCATAAATTTTACTAATCTCTCAATGTCTATTCTCACAGACCATTACTATAAATAGTGAGTTTGATCTTCACTGAGTGTCCCACATGTGTCTTTAAGCTAAACTAAATTTAGTAAATGCTTCCATTGCTATTGGAGTGAGTTTGATTCTTACTGGGTGCCTTATTTTTCTTACCTTGAACTGTTATTAAACTAAGCTTAGTAAATACCTTGGCACTCCACTATAGGTTCAAGATTAATGAGTTTGTCAAGTGGACCATATAACATAATGGACCTTATAGCATATCTAATCCTCACTGGGTGCTCCACATTCTTGCATTGTACCAGACTAGGCTAAGTTTAGAAAATCTGAATAAATTTCCCTTTGATTTTTTTTTGTTCTTAGTGTGGTTGTTTTTCTATTTTTCTAACTTTTCAGAAAGAGAATCTTGATGCAGAGAAAATCAGAATGAAAGAAGGTGTCAGTAGAACATTGGACAAAAGTAGATGAAGCAGAATGTGCATCACAATAGGAGAGATCAAGTACCACACCCTAAAATGGCCCAAGGCTGAGATCAGTACTGTCAAAACACAAAGACAAAGAAGCTTAGCACATATTCACAAACAGTATGCACTTGCATCTTTACACACACGTATACAGAATGTATATGCTTAAATATATCCACAAGCACAAACATAACATACTCTCAAAAGTATGTACATGCACAAACACATATGCCAAATCTATACACATCTCCCTATCACATATAGATACATGTATACTATATATGCACTCACATAAACTAAGCCAATGGGAGAGTGATCAGTTTGTTTGGTTATATCAAGATTGTTCAAGCAATTCTCAAGATATTCAAAGTGGTTGAATATTCAAAATGACTAATATTTCTTTTGGTAAACACCATATACATAAATATTTACAGATATTTGCTAATTATAGCTAATTCTGACTCAAGGCTACAAAGGTTGAGCTCCTATTGAAAACTGAACATACATTTTACCTTCTTGCATGCAAACCTGAGTACTGAGGAGATAAAAACACAATGTCCAATCTCAAATATCATAAGTGCTGTATATTTGTATAAAATATTTCTTAGGTAAAAAACAAACCTCTAGATTTTTGGTGGTTAGGGATGAGGAAGGTAAATTTTTCAAGAATATTTGTTTTAGGATTGCACAAAATAGAAGAGGCTCCTGTTGGGCCAAAGTATTCTTTAGATTAAGGAATATCAAGTCAACATTAGATTGGTAATTTATCAGGTTTAGCTTAACTTGGCACAAGGTCAGAAAAATGAAGCACCCAGTTAGAATCAGACTCACTAACAATAGTTTGGTTTGATTTGGTTGGGTTTTATGGCATAAAACCTTTGTAGGTTAACGCCAAATCTATTTTAATGCAAATAGTTCTATTTCAAACAATTCAGTTTAGTATGAGTACACAGTTTATATGTCAAAAACATTTCAAGTTATTCAGTTTATTCAAAGTTCTAATTCAACTAATTCAGTTTAGTATAAGTATAGATTTTGTTAACACATAGTTAAATGTCAAAACAGTTCTATATTAAACAATTCCGTTTAGTGTAAGTACAGTTTCAATGTCAAAAACAGTTCCATTTCAAACAATTCAGTTTAGCATAAATATGCATTTTAAATGTAAGTACAGTTTAATTGTGAAAAACATTTCTATTTCAAGCTATTCAGTTTAGTCCAACAGTTCTAATTCAAACAATTCAGTTTAGCATAAATATGCAGTTAGTTCTATTTAACCCATAGGTAGGACCCTATCAGGTGCTACCATTCCGGGCCAGAGTGGCCCTGGGAGCAATGACAATGAAGGGGTACTACACATTCCCCAAATTTCCAGCATCACTGGGACCTCATCATCAGATTGTTTAGTGTTATATTCAGGATACTCATTGGGCGGGAGGAGTCTTACCCCACTGCAGAGGTGCAGTCGGTATATTCTGTAGCCCAAGCCGACTGGGTCACTAACAATGGCTTGCAAGCCTAACTTGACAACCATCTGAATATATTTCATAGTTTAATAATCTGAGGATTTCTATATAAAAGTGAATTAAAAATAACCGTAAAAGAAGCCTATAAAGAAATGCAATCATTTACTCATAAATTTCATACACTGAAACAAGCTCTATCCTAAAGTTTTGATTGTACAGAATAGCCCACCCACGAAAATTATGTTAATCTTGTTTTAATGTACAGAAAATATATTGAGAAAGAGATAAATGTAATACTTTACATTCACCATCCAGATATGAGTAGGTTTCAGTTGTTTTATTTTTGTAATCACTTGGATTTAAAACCGGAAGATTGCAGAAAAAGAATAAAATTCTATAGAAATCAACATTGTATCATTCTGAATATTAAATTCCTGGAAAATGTTTGTCTTTTAATTGAATTAAATTCTTAGATTAAAAAGAAATGTTTCTCTTGCCTTCTAAAATCTTATTCAGAATTATAAAGTAGATTGAAAATGCTTACATTGCTTTTTGTAAGAGTTGTCGTTGAAAAAGTTTTAACCAAAAACACCTTCGTACCTGTACATGGAAATTATGTTAATCTTGTTTTAATGCGCGTGCGCACACACACACATATAAGAGAAAGAGAAATGTAATACTTACATTGAGCATCCAGATAAGAGTAAGTTTTAGTTATTTGCTTTATTTTTGTTACTGGCCAGTTGATTTTTGAGATGTTAGATGATTGATGCAAAATTCGTAAAATTCTTAGAACCAATCAATTGAAAACAAATTATCAGTTGAGTCAAATATTTATGAGAAGTAGCACACACACACACACTTGTATGTACGAAGACATTATATAGAAATGTAATATTTACATTTGTAGTGAAGGGAAATTTCGTATTTTGGTTTGGTGCGCAAATTTAATTCGACAATTAATTTCACCCAATCAGGATGAACTATCCTATTCAGACCGGGCCTTTCTTTACGGGCAACAGGAAATTGGGTAAGCTGCCAAACCCACTCTCTTTGGCCGTTCTTCAATAGCGACTTTTTGGCTGGAGAACGCCGCCCAGTGCAGACGTCTCACTGGGGGCTCTTCTATCAGCAGCATGGACACACGAGGGAACCCATCTAATTTATGGATTCCTCGCAAGGAATCCCAGTTGAATATAAATTAGATGCATTCAACATGCCTCGCACAGGCACAACTTTATGTCACCCCAAAATTGGCTATATCGATCCGACGCGTAATCCCGCTCTCGACACCTAGCTCCCATTTTACCTCTGGGCCACCTTAATGGAGACAACGCACGCCCCTCCACCAGACGGAAAAAAACCATGGTGACTCTAAAGTTCAATTCCTACAACTGCAACATGACTTTCGTCAAAATGCAACGAACACAATCCCTCACACGTCCGACGACACACGCTGCCATCTCAACCTTCTCAACCTTCTCATAACTCTAGTTCGTATCAATAAGCACAACCTCTGCACGAGTCTTGCAGCACCAAAAGCAAACCCAATATTCCATGCTGCAAAATAAAAACCTGTTTCTAAAAACACCTTTCGACTATCGCCATCTTACTTCTTCATCATTCTACCTTTATTTACCCTTAAAACTTAGCGAGGGGACTAACAACACTAAGCGAGGAAACAACACAACGTAAACACACATACGTTACAACCATCTTCCTCGCTAACAACAAACTTTCCCTCGCTACTAACAAACCAACTTCTCCGGCCTAAATCTCCGGCTAAAAACTTCCTACGCTTTCACCATTCAGATAAAAGTAAGTTTCCGTCAATTTCATCATATTTTACCGAAGAGTTAGAGTTAAGTTCCCCAAATGATGTATAGGCAATCAAGCCTATTGGAAGCTAATTGGTAGTTTTAGTCAAGTCCCCACTCACCACCAAGGACCAATATTAGCATATCTGTGGAATTGGCAATCCGAGTTAAAATCCTGGATGAGGTGGTTTGCGTTTTATATCACACTAATACCCTCGGGAAAGGCATGAACCCATCTCTTCACTCATTTATGGGTAAATAGTTGGACAGACTTGGTTCTTTAGCCTAAGTAAGGCAATCTGTCAAGAAGGAAAACTGATTTCAAACCAGCTGTACTCTGCTTAAAAATTGACCTGCAGAGAAGTATGTAAATACATTCCCTTTTTAATGCAGCTTGGGAGATGGCTTTTGTATTTTTTAAAATTGATTTTCAGCCACAAATTGCCTTAAAACTCAAGCTAGAAGACTTTTACTATTGTATGTATTTACCCAGCCCCTCCACCACAAGCAAGATGCAACAGAAGATCAATTGTTAAGCTGAGTACAGTTGGTTTGAATTGAGAGTTTTCCTTCTCCTAAACTTGTTGCTGTACTTAGGTTAAAGCACTCAGTCTACCCTACGACTTCCACTGTTGTAGTCACCGTAGTGACTTTGATATTCACTGGGTGCTTTACATTTAGGGCCTTTTGCCAGACTTTGCTATATTCTGTATCAATTAAATAGTAACGATTAGAATTACACAAAGTCTGTCCTAAAAACGCCGTCAAAGAAGGATTTAGCTAAGAGCCATCCCAGTAATTTGACTCCTGCTGCTGCTAGAAGCTTTGCCGCCATTTTGTTACTGTATTTATCATCTCAATCCCACTTTTTTCTTCATTTTCACTTCGCCCTTTGATGAAAGACTCGTTTCCTCCTCTTCAGAATTTAATTGCTCAATATGCCTTTCTTCCCTCACCACGAAACATGTTAACTCTTACGCGGTGTTTATTGGGGGTTCAGTCTTTGTGTTGGACTCTGTTCCTTTCAGCAAAACACACCCGCGTCCTAATCAAAGGGGTAAAAGTTAAAAAAGAAGGGAAAAAAATAGAGAGAGTTCCACCCCACCACCATATAGGAAAACCAGACACGTCATTTGTGAGGGTCTGACAAAGACAGGGCCAGTGTGCCAAATCATACCACTTGCCCGAAGCTAATAAGACTTTGTCTCAACTACTAACGAGGATTTTCATTTGCACACATTTATTTGGCGAGTATCTTTTACTTTTTTTTTCTTCTGAGTGTGTTACAATTATATCATGAATGCTGTATACCGGGTATATCACATATGTGTGTGTGTGTGTGTGTGTGTGTGTGTGTGTGTGTGTGTGTGTGTGTGTGTGTGTGTGTGTGTGTGCTGACATCAGTCTTACATAACAGACGCAGTTACACAGTCAATAAATATTTGGATTTATCATTCTAGTTCTTTATAAAATATATACCTTTTAATATTAAACTAAAGATTCCACACGGAGATTGTGGGGATTAATTATGAAACTGTTTATTAAAATTGGTTCATTCACAGGTTGAGTACTTCCAATCAGAGGTCGGTGTTTCGGTAAAAGCTAATATTTTGAAAAATGCGGATTTTTATAGACCATTCTTTACTGAGATGATCTCTTATATATTTGTATTTTATTAGGATATTCTTCTGCGTTTGGTGGGATTTGTTCGGCATTGCCCCCAATTATAACTCATTAATCATTACACGTAATAATGTGTCCACTGACATTTTTGTTATGAAATTTAAGATATCAAATTTGAGAAATAAAGTTATGCTTTTCACTAGGTATAAATCGTCTTGGGGTGCCATAACTCGCGCTAACCTGGAAACAGTGAAAAGTAACATAATAAAGGAAACGAAACGCGTTTGAAATAAAAAGAAAGATTTTATTCTTGTTTGTAGTCGTTTGTTTGTTCACTTTGGTATGGTTTTTTTAATGCCATATCAACCTTTGTGAGGTATTTTATGCCAAAGCCATCCTTTTAGAAGTACAGTTGTAGTACTATTTAACTATAGCTGGGAGGATAAGGGAGCTCATACCTTTCTCAAGGGTATTAGTCTGGAAATGAAGTTGATAGCTGACTAGTTCGAACTCGCAGTCCAGTACCTTAGACAGAACACCATGAAAACTCTCCTCTGTTGGTTCAGTAATATGTCGCATACCAGAGTTGTAGTTGAGAAGGACCATGCAGAGATTTCACTTTTGAGGTGAGACTACCAGTGGATTGTTACGCCAACCATCACAGACAGTTGCACCGCTTGCTGGACATATTCTATCTCTACTGCTTGAATCCTTTCTGGTATTTGTCGCGCGCCCTACCAACTGGACGAGTACGCCACAAGGCCTTTTTAAGGTAAGTTCGGCACAGAGTCGTAGCCCATACACGCCCGGCAGTTTCAAAAATGCCTTGAACTACGTCGGCATTTCCTTCTGGGGCCAGGCAATAAACATAGCTCCTCCGGAGAGGGTTAAAGCATGGGGAGATGGCCCTCTGAGGCTCAAGGAGCACCGATCTCTGCCACCAGACGTGAATGCTGGGCCTCCCCGGCACCCACGCCAGTCAGCATCGACCAACTGCCACAAAAGCCAAGACACACCCGATCTGATCTGAGTACCAGTGAACACGACCATCCGAAATGTGTCCCAGGCCAGTGGACCCAGTACTGCAAGTCAAAAAGACATTCCTTTCTGCCTGCTGTGTAAAATCAGTCTTTTTACATTGCACATGAGTGGCTCAGATGTACTTTTCTGAGAGTCGCAGAGCTAGGATTCTGATTAGCCGGAAAATATTTTTATGACCCTTTATTTTTCTCCCGCGTTCGTTCCGGGAGTGGGTGCGTGGAACCTGTTGAATTTCGATTCGTCTTTGTCATATGAGTGGTGGCTATCGAGGTGAACGCTACTGTTTAAGAGAAATTCTAAAAGGCTACGACAAAGCATGTAACTAAAATTTTTTCATTAGATTTAAAAGGTGTTCCAAGAGTGACCTAAGTTTTTTTTTTCCTTACCAACCACTCTTCTCTCTCTCTCTCTCTCTCTCTCTCTCTCTCTCTCTCTCTCTCTCTCTCTCTCTCCTGAAGACGACTCAAAAATAACCTTAATTCGCAACTGATGTCCTTTTCAAAACTTGAAATTTATTAGTGATCATTAAAACGATATTTTTCGAAATTTACCATGCGTATTTTCATGTTGCTCAAATCCAAATAGGAAAAATCTGTGCAGCGCCAATCTTCCAAGTGGCCGAGTTTTTGTAAATCGGACAAGTAAATTGGGCTTTTTATAGATTCCTAAAAACAGAGAAATTAACCATGAAAGTAAAAGTTAAAATGATAAAAAGATAAAATTAAAAAAAAAACACTCACCCTACCAAAAATTGAAAACATGTTTGATTTCAAACAGAATCAATAGCAAAATTTATCAATCAAAATGTTTACCTTGAAATTATTTTACTCCTTGCTCGTTTCGCTGAAGTCCGAGTAACAACAAGTGTCCTCATGTCTTAAGCATTCTTTGAAGTATTCTAGTAGATCTTAACAGTGCTGTGGTCTGAATGATCGCGATTCTTTCTTTGATCTCTTGTTCCACTAGTTTCTTTCTCAGGCTTCTCGGGGCCGTTCCAAGGGCTCTAGCTATAATTGGTACTTCATCTTCCTCAGCTTTTTCTTTTTTTTTTTTTTTGTCTCTTTAGCAAGATCCAAGTATTTGTCGGTCTTTTAACTTTTTTAATTCTCACCCTGGTTCGTCGGAATGTCAAAATGTACTGGATAGGTAGTTCTTTTCTTATTAATTAAAGCTAGGTCAGGTCTTCTGGTCTGAATTTGGTGATCTGTTTATATCTCAAAGTCTCAGAGACATTTTTGTGTTTCATTTTCAAGGACAGATTCGGGTTTGTGCATATACCATTTTGGTAGTGTGGTGAAATGCTGATAAAAAGAGCAAAGAAAGACTGATTACAGCGACCAGAAACAACACTAATAACACAAGTATCAACAGAACAACAATAACTAGAAAACAAATATGGGAAGAAAAACAATTGTATGGATATTTAAAGCGACAAACAAGCGAAATCTCTCATGAGGAGGTTTGGGCATGCCTAAGAAAGGGAAACCTTAAGAGAGAAAATGAATCTCTTCTAATAGCAACACAAAACAACGCCATATGGACAAACAACGTAAAAACAAAAATAGCAAAATAGCAAGCGTCCGTTATGTGGTAATAGAGATGAAACGATCAATCATATAATAAGCGAATACAGTAAATTAGTGCAAAAGGGGAATGAGAAGGTAATCCATTGGGGGTTGTGCAAAAAAAAAAATTAAATTTCATCATACGAACCAGTGGTATATGCCCAACCCAGAATTCGTTCTGGAGAATTAGACGCACAAACTTCTCTGGGATTTTGAGATACAAACGAATGACCTAACCTCGGCCAGATGACCAGACCTAGTGATACTCAACAACAAAAAAACAGAACCTGCCGAATAGTAGACTTTGTCATCCCGGCAGACCACAGAGTGAAAATAAAAGAAAACAAAAAGAGAGATAAGTACCAATACTTGGCTAGAGAACTAAAAAAACATAAAGGTGACGGAGATACCTATTGTGGTTGGAGCACTTGGCACAATCCCCAAAGGATTGGTAAAGGGACTAGAAGACTTGGAAATAAGAGGACAAGTACAGACCATCCAGACTACAGCATAATTAAGACCGGCCAAAATACTGAGAAGACTTGATGTCACTCAAACTCCAGTGAAAAACCACCAGCAAACGTTGATATGAAAAACTCTCAAAGAAGTAAAATAATAATAATAAAATCCAAACGACAGCATTATCGAGAGCGGCTAGAATACTTAGAAGAGTCCTGGAGACTTGAAGAGACTTGCTGTCACTCAATCTCCAGTGAAAAACCATCAGCTTAGAAAAACTCTAATAAGTAAATAATAATAATATAGCAAAATAAAATAGATGTAGATTATGTAGTAATAGAGACGAAACAATCAATCACATAATAAGCGTATGCAGTAAATTAGCACTATGCGCGTATAAGACTAGACGCGAATGGGGGGGATCTACTGGGAATTATGCAAGAAGTTTAAATTTGACCATATGATTACACGGCATATGCACAATTCAGAATTCGTCCAATTTTAGTTTGGTTTGGTTTCATGACATATCGAGCATTGTGGGTCATTTAATGCCAAATCCTTTTTATACATATATTAAATAGATGATTACTAAACACATTTTGAAGATAACATTTTAAAACAAGCCTGGGCTTTTTTTTTTTTTTTTTTAATCTCCGTTAAATGGTTTCACTTGATTTCAAACAATTCAGTTAAGCATAAGTAAAGTTTTTTGTTTACACAGTTAGACATTTGTTTAAATACTATTTTTTTGTTTATACACAGTTAAATGTAAAAACAGTTCTATTTCAAACAATTCACTTTAGCTTAAATACACAATTTTTTCTTCACACACAGTTAGACGATCAAACATTTCTATTTCAAACAATTCAATTGTCACCCAAATTCAAGTGAGAAGCTAATCGTTAACCTTAATGTGAAAAACTCTCAAAAGAGTGAAATAATGATCATAATAATAATTTGAAGAAGAAAGTGATAAAGATTGAAGGAAATACCAAGAAGATGATACTGATTAAACAGAAAATAAAAAGGGTATATTGAAAGAAAGTTTTCTGCTTAAAAACTGACCTTGCGTCGCATCCTTCTCGTGTGGAAGGATTGGTAAATATATACTGACAAAGACTACTACTACTACTACAAAAATTAATAATAATGTTCTCCCAAAGCTGGATATTACACTGTCCCAAAATGTATAAAATACCCGACAAAGTCATACAGTTTATCGAGAAGACTATGGAAACCTAGAGAATTGAAAAACTATGGAACATGAAAGTATCTGTAATACCATTTGTAATTGGTGTTCTTGTTACAGTTACTAAAAGATAGGTAAAAGGACAAGAGGACTTTGAAATAAGAGGACGAGACCATCTACACTACAGGATTGTTGAGATCGGCCAGAATACTGAGCAGAGTCCTGGAGACTTGAGGAGACTTGTTACTTCTCAAATTTCAGTGAAAGACAATCAGCTAACGCTGATATGAAAAACTCTCAAGGAGTAAGAGAATTTACAAAATTGTCGACTTTGCTGTCCCGGCGGACCACAGAATAATTCTGAAGGAATGTGAAAAGAAGGATAAGTACCTCGACCTTGCTAGAGAATTGAAAAAGCTGTGGAACATGAAAGTAACCATTGTGCCAATTGTGATTGGTGCTTTAGGCACAATAACTAAAAGGATTATTGAAAGGCCTGGAGGACTTAGAAGTTGGCGGGTAGGTAGAGACTATCCAAATGACAGGATTGCTGAGAACGGCCAGAATCCTGAGACGAGTCCTGGAGACTTGAGGAGATTTGCTGTCACTCAAACTCCAGTGAAAAACCATCAGCTAACACTGATGTGAAAAACTCTAAAGGAGTAAATAATAATGTACAAAAAATCTCGACCAGACCTAGTGATAGCCTGGAAAAAAAAACAGAGAACCTGCCGAATAGAGGACTTTGCTGTTCCAGCTGATCACAGGGTAAAACTGAAAGAAAGCGAAAAGACCTTGCAAGAGAATTGAAAAACTATGGAACATGAAAGTGACAGTGATACCAGTTAAAATTGGTGTGCTCGGTCGAGACCATGGAGGCCTTGGCTAGGTACAGTCACCAAAGAAT
The DNA here is from genome assembly GCA_963585895.1 of Sepioteuthis lessoniana. Taxonomy (NCBI): domain Eukaryota; kingdom Metazoa; phylum Mollusca; class Cephalopoda; order Myopsida; family Loliginidae; genus Sepioteuthis; species Sepioteuthis lessoniana. The sequence continues at coordinate 10,630,962 of OY757915.1, read as the reverse complement.
TGGTACAGAGACGGTAGGACTTGGAAATAAGAGGACGAGTGGAGACCATCCAAACGACAGTATTATTAAGATTGGACAGAATACTGAGAAGAGTCCTGGAGACTTGAGGAAACTTGCTGTGACTCAAACTCCAGGGAGAAACCATCAGCTAACGATAGTGTGAAAAACTCTCAAAAGAGTAAAATAATATTGTACAAAATGATGTAAACCTGAATATTACAGCGAGAACTCGCGAAATTCGAACCTGCCTATGCTAGATTGGAAAAGCAGTACTATTGATTGCCTCGCCTTGGAGCAATTGTTAGCCAGCTAGCCATGAATAGTGAATTTGATCCTTACTAGGTAACCAACACTTGTGGCTTTAAGTAAGACTAAGCGAATTTTAATGGTAATCAACAATATATAATTTTATAACCTCACTGTGGAGCAATGGCTTAGAAGCCATTATTACTATGTAGTGAGTTTATTCGTCACTGGGTGCCCAACACTAATATCTTTTTGCTTTACTCAGTTAAGTTTATTACAGTGGGTGAATCGTCTCTGAGAATAAGTTCGCAAACTAATTTCCCAAAGTTTTGCTACTTGAGTGAGCTGATCGGTACTGAGTGGCCTTCAACTCTGGCTTTGTGTCCGATATAAAAGCCACAGATATTTTATCGGATGACATATCTCTGAAGTGTAATGGTTAACGAGCTAATAATCCAGATCTATGATATTATAGAATGTTTGTCGTCCGACAAAACACGTCTTTTTTTTTGTCTTTTTTCTTTTCACTGAACAGTTAAGGGCCAAAACTATGCCTATAACTAATTATAATTCGTTCATTCGTCAGATCTATAGTCTTTTTTCCTCAACTAATAAATTGTCAGGGCGCCTTGGATGGTGTAATGGTTAGCAACCTAAACTAGCAAACCTACTCGAGTGAGTTTGAGTCTCATTGGGTGCTCCATTCCTACGGTCTTGTGCCACATCTAAGCAAAAAGCTTAATAAATTACAACGACTAAGTGGTCGAGTTATGATCGATGTAATGTTTGGTGTTTCTTGAAATTATTCTGTTACCAGCTTCTTGATATTTGATTTCCTTTATGAAGGAACAGGTAAATGATTTTAACAAGATAATTCCGTGGGGAATTAGGTTTTCTTTATAGTTTTTTTTATAAGTTTGTTTATTTTGTTCGTACAAATGCCTTATTCTTTTTAAGTACAAAAAATGGTAAAATAAGGAACAATATTGCTTTTCAAGGCATTTTGTTTACTTAATTCATTTTCGTAGCTTTATCTTCTAAGAATGTGGTTAATGAGAGGAAAAAACAATTTAAACGGTTTTTAAGATGTTTAAAATTGACAGCCGTATATTAAACTCTTCCACTCACTGCGTGTAACTGGGATTTTGTCAATTAATGTAAAAATATTAAATGAATTAATTTGACAAATTAGAAAAAAAGTATTCACCTAATAATGTGTATGTGTGTGGTTTTTCATTAGACGATTATTTTCTTTACGGAGGCCCGCAAGAGAACCAATAAAAAGGGAGATAAGCTTTTTTCGACAATTGCCGATCATAAAAACAAACAAACTAACAAAAGCAAACAAAAACCCCGGATTATTACGCTTTTGATCATTCATACTTTAGAAGAAAAGCCCGTGTCGCTCTGTCAAATTAAAAGTGCTTTTTTTGTATTTGCCAAACAAACATGGTTATACTAATAAGTAGAAAGGCGCCTGTTGTAATTCATCTTTTCAAATAATTTTCTGAGTCCAATCCTCACAGGGTGCACCTTGTGTCATACTAAACTAAGCTTAAAGGATAACACCGGTCAGTTGGTTGACAAAGTATATGGCTTCTCTTTTTTTTTTGAGGGGGGGGGTCTTTTGAAAGACAAAGAGAAATAAATTCAGTATGCTTTTCTAGCGCGTTCCACCCTCACCACCAACTCCTCTTCTTTCCTTTCTTAAAAATCTTTTGTTAAAAATAATCCCTAATTGAAAGTCGAGGACTAAGGCAAATATTAATCCGTCTCTTCTTTTCTGACCCTTCGTCTATTTTTTTTATATTTTTCTATTTCTTATTTCTAATTAACAGGTCATTCGCAACCGCGCCTTAACCAATGGCATCAACCTCAAACGCCCCCCCCTCTCTCTCCACTAAAAGCTTTTATTTCAAATGACTAGCGGTCACCTTTCCAGATCCACCGACATCTTCACAGTAGTATCACGTGTGCTAAGATGTCCATTATCGACGACGTATTATTCTCTCATGACCGCAAACAAACCATCTTTTCTTTAATCAGCTACAATGTTAGTTCCATCAACCTTTAAAATAATAATCACACTAGTAAAATAAATAAATAAATAACAAATCATGACAACCAAAAAGGTTTCAGCAAAAACTCTGAAACACTTCATTGCCATTACTCCCAGGCCTACACTAATCTGAAGCAGTAGTACCTGTTAGGGTCTCATCAATGAATCAACTTGATCTTTAAAGTTGTTCATATTTGATAGGAATACTTGAGACTATGTAACTGTATATTATTTGTATTAAGAATAATTACTTGAAGCTATAATGATTTAATATGGATCATTATTAGTTACTTGAAACCATATAACTGTGTGCAAGCAAATAAATATTATTGAACAGAAATAATTACTTAATATTATAATGGTCATTAGTGTTAGACAGGAATTCTTGAAATCATACAACTGTGTACAAATTATTTGTATTATTTAAGTTTGGTTTTGTGGCATATCAACCCTAGTAAATTATTTAATGCCAAATCCTCTTTATACATATATATTGAATATATATGATTTGGTTTGGTTTTATGGCATATCAACTATTATAGGTTATCTCATGCCAAATCCTCTTTATACTTATATATATTAAATATATATGATTTATAAACACATTTTGCTCATTTTTTTTGCACACAGTTAAATGGTTTCAAGTATTGCTATCTAATACAAATAATTTGCACACACTTAAATAGATATACATAATATGTAAGAGGTTATTTTGTTGGTAATTTCAATTTTTAAATGAGTTAGAACTAATTTGTTTGCACTCTAGTATTGTTATTGTTTTCTACACAGTGAAATGGTTTCAATTATTGCTATCTAACACATAATTCTATTTGATATCAATCAGTTGTTAAATGGTTCCAAATGTTGCTATGTATCACTAACAATTCAATTAAACATCAGTTGTTTGTTTACACACAGTTAAATGATCAAACAGTTCTATTTCAAACAATTCAATTTAGCATGTCAATTGTTTGCACTCAGTTTAAATGCCAAACAGTTCTATTTGACCCATAGATAGGAGCCTGTCAGGTGCTACCACTCTGAGCCAGAATGGATCAGGGTGTGGTGGCAATGAAGGAGTACTCTACATTACCCAAAGCTCCAGCATTACTGGAGCCTCACTATCAAATTGTTTAAAATCATATCCAGGACACTTGTTGGTGGGGGAATCTTACTCCTTTGCAGAAATGCAGTCGGTGTATTCTACAGCCCCAACTGACTAGGTTAGTATTAGATAGGAGAACTTGATATCATATGTGCAAATACTCTTAAGAAATAATAACACAATGAATGTAAATACAAATGCACAATGAGCACAGTTCCTTAACCTCTAAACATAAAATAACCCTAAATGGGTTGACATGCCATTAAAATCAATCAATCAAAACTCAACAGAAGACTAATAACATTGAACTAGAAAAGTCATAAACAAGAAAACAAAAAATTGAAGCAAACTCTTCCCTGAAAATTTGAAGATACAAATGAAAAGCAATCACATGGTATAATGGTTAGCAAGCTAGGGCAGCAGACCATTGTTAGTGAGTTTGATTCTCACTGAGTGCTCTATACTTTTGGCCTTGTGCTAAACTATGTTATTCTTTGTAAATGACTGTTGTTTAGCCTATTTTAAAGAAAGGTATCTTGTTAGCAAGCTTAATACTGAGTTTGATTCTTACTGGGTGGTCCCTATTCCTGGTCTCGTGCCAAGTTATGCTGTGCTTAAATGACTATTAAGCTTAGCTTATTTTTTAAAAGGCACCTTGCATAGTATAAGTGTTAGTGAGCTAAGCTAGCAGGCCATTGTTAGTGATTTGGATTTTCACTGTGCCCCATACCTCTGGCCTTGTGTCAAACTAAACTAAGCTTAGAAAATGACCACTATTTGATCACATATAAGACTCATATTTCTGTTTATAAGTATCATGGAATTATAAGCTCGGTTTAAATACTCATAGTCTAAGACATCTGGGTAAAAAATTATCCCACTAAGTATGTCAACTTGTTATATAAGACCAAGGAGATATTTTAAGTAATTTTTTGGAAAATGAGTCTAATATACCTTTAATAAGGTAACTCTATTAAGGCTATGACAAACAGGACATATTGGAATGATAAATTCCACTTGCATTTAGGCATAAATTCTATAATAAGTGAAAGAAGAAAATTAGCTCAAAAAAAGTTTTTAAAGAATGGACTTGATAAGGTAGGAATGGGGATCTATTGAGAACTGTGCAAGCTCAGCAGATTTGACTATTCAGACTAATGGTATAAGGTCAAAACGGTAGCTGTTTTCAAGAATAAAAAAAGGAATTTTAAATGGATCAACCAATTCTGAAAATGGTTAGTTGGTTGTGTTTTATGCCATATCAGCCCTTATAGGTTATGAAATGCCTAATCCTGTTTATACATATATGTTAAATATATACAATGTATAGATAAATAATTTGTTGGTAACAATTTTTACATGAGGGTTCATTTGTTTGCACACAGTTAAATGTTTTCAAGTATTGCTAACATTAATAGTTTTATAGTTAAATGGTTACAAGTATTTCTATCTTATACTATTTGTTTTATTTGCCACATTTAAATGGTTTCCAGTATAGTAAATGATTAAACAGTTCTATTTGAGCCATAGTTGGGACACTAACAGGTACTACCACTCCGGGTCAGAGTGAATCTGAGAGTAATGGCAATGAAAGGGCACTCCACATACTCTAAAGCTCCAGGACTGGAGTGTTACCATCAGATGATTTAGTATTATATCCAGGACACTTGTTGCTGGTCGGGGTGGGGTCTTATTTCTCTGCAGAGATGCAGTTGGAGTGGAATAACAAGTTATGCACCTGTTACCTGAAGTAAACAGGATGCAGATGCCCCTGCAGAAATGCAGTGAAAATTGTGTGGGTGGCATGCTAGGAAGGTCAGATGCTGGAAGCAGAAAAACAACAGGAAGTACTCCTGTTTCCTAAAGTAAACAGGATGCTGGTGTGAGAGAACAGCAGAAATGCCATGTAAATTGCATGGGTGACATGCTAGAGGGAGGTGTCAACACATGCAATGCATGACCTTGAAGTGCGACTATGAGAATTATGAGACCATTCGGAAAATTATATCAACTGAGGAAGATTTTGACCCAGGCAGAATGAAGCAGAAAGGCAGTGAGGTTTCATAGTAAAACTACACTGTCGCTCTTGTGTGTATGCATCTCGGCCAACTCTGATTCTCTCATTCTACCTATATGTACATTTTTGGGTAATAAAAAGAAAAGAAAAGAAGCAGTTATATTTTCATACATCAGCATTGTTGTCTCTTGTTCTATAAAACATTCTACTAACAAATCCCGGGGTAAAAACTAAGGAAAATGCCACCCCGTTGGTTGGGGCTGTAGAATATACTAGCTACATCTCTGCAGAGGAAGAGGATTGCTCCACCTTAGTCCTGGAGCTTTAGGGAATGTGGAATACTCCTTTATTGCCATTACTCCCAGGTCCACTCTGACTTGGAGTGGTAGTACCAGTTACTGTCCCACCTATTGGTTAGAAAGAACTGTTTAATCATTGACTATACTGGAAACCATTTAACAGTGGCAAATAGAACTATTAGTGTTTGACAGCAATACTTGAAGCCATTAACTGTGTGCAAACAAATGATTTCTGGTTTGTGTAAAAATTGTTACCTACAAATTTTTCCTTAACAGATCATATATATTTGATATATATTTATAAACAAGATTTGGTATTAAATAACCAACAAGTGTTGATATGCCCTAAGATATAACCAACCATTGTTAAGTGAAATTTTTTTGGTCTAAACTTTTCTGGATCAATCAGTATTTAGATTAATAGGTATTAATTAGCTAACTTTTGATAAAATGTATTGACAATGTAGTAATTTTGAAAGACTGTTAATGTATTAGTTAGAATGTATTAACAGAATTTTGATAGAATGTTCAATGTGATTAATAGTTATAACTGAATTAAGTGCCTTGACAAGTGTCTTATAGGAATAAAGGGAGACACTGGTGATTGAACACCAATCACTAGTGGATAGAAGAGGAGGACTCTAGATAATGTAAATAGAGGTACTGTGCTGTTAGGATAGGACAATTAGTCATGGGACTTGAGTTCAAGGACACTAGTTGAGAGGACAAGTCGGTGGATATCATCAGTGAGAAAGACTTTCAGTAATAGCTTGGCTGGCATTGTGCAAATAGTAACAATCTTTCATTTGTCTTATTTTCTGTTAACATGTTATTTCGTTGAAATACTTATGCTTTTGTTAAGTTGTCTGTTAGTTATTTTCTCTTCTTTTTATGCACATGTGAGCATTACAAAAACAAGGAATGTTGCATTGTCATCTGCTGATTCATGCAGAAATACACATATATATACTGGGTAAATACTGACACAATGATAAACGACGCATCAAGGAAGACGCAAGAGGAAGACACAGGAAGAAACGACGCAGGAAGGACTTCTTTAGAACATATTTACCTCTCACTTTATTACAAGGGTTCGAAAGGTTAGCATGTGAGAGGATGCTGGAGACCGAACGTAAACTTCATATTTTGACCCCACTGTTATGACCATCACGTTGTGTCTTTATTGTTCTCCTGATGTTGGGGTCTACTCCATCGGGGCTTTCCGAGGGCCCCCTCGGTCTGGTGTGGCCTTCCCTACCACATCTCGTCTCTAACCCTCTGGGAGTCTGCTGGCAACTGTATCGGGGGTTTCCGAGGGCCCCCTCAGTCGGGCGTGGTTTTCCCTACCACATCTCGTCTCTAACTCTCTGGAAGTCTGCTGGCAACTGCATCGGGGGGTTCCGAGGTCCCCCTTGGTCGGGTGTGGCCTTCCCTACCACATCTCGTCTCTAACCCTCTGGGAGTCTGCTGGCAACTGCATCGGGGGGTTCCGAGGTCCCCCTTGGTCGGGTGTGGCCTTCCCTACCACATCTCGTCTCTAACCCTCTGGGAGTCTGCTGGCAACTGCATCGGGGGGGTCCGAGGTCCCCCTTGGTCGGGTGTGGCCTTCCCTACCACATCTCGTCTCTAACCCTCTGGGAGTCTGCTGGCAACTGCTTCGGGACCCAAACTCAACTGAGTTAAATAATAACTCAACGCCCACACGATCGCCTACTGGATCTTTGAATCGGATGTTTAATCGTCATCAAGCGGAAATAACTGTCATGCAGTTCAGAGGTTACTCTCTTCCGGTGCATGACTGTAGTGGCACAATGAGACCTTCACCGTGTCCCATATCATAAGCCTTAATCCGCCTACGCGATCTCTTTCGATTACTGGCCGTTGGAATGTGTCACTTCCTTCCGGTGTATCACCTTGGAATAGTATTTTTAGGCCAGGGCGAGGGTCAAAATATAACAGGAAGATGATATTGAAAAATAAAGATTTGCTGTATAAAATAAATGCTTTTTTTCCTCAATAGGTATTAAACCTATTAATGCTTTATGAATGAGTTCATAGGTGGTTGCAGCTCTTCCACCATGAAACATCCTCACCTGGTCACTGCTGATCAGGATCAGCTGAGTGAGGAGGATCTACATATATATTGTGATCTAGGTTTGACACTAAACATCATCAGGCTCCAGTTCTAGAGCTCTGGGAAGTGTGGAGTCACATTTTTATTACCATTACTCCCAGGTTCACTCTGACCTGGAGTGATAGTAACTGTAGAAGTCCCATTTATAGGTCAAATAGATCTGTTTCAAAATTATTCATATTAAATAGAAATACTTGATGCTATATAACTATGTGCAAATTATTTGTATTAGATAGGAATACCTGATGTTATATAACTGTGCAAAAATCATTATAGACAAATAAATGTACAATTAAAAGAAAAATTCAATGGAACATAGAAAATATAGGCTGATTGGTTGGTTGTGTTTTATGTCATATCAACTCTTTTAAGTTATTTAATACCAAATTCTGTTTATATACATATCAAATATATGATTTGTAAATGAAGAGATAACAATTTTGCAGGTAACAATTTTTAAATGAGCTAGAGTTCAATTGTTTGTACACAGTTAAATGATTGGTTGGTTGGTTGGATTTTATGGCATAGGGTTTGTAGGTTATTTAACACCAAATCCATTTTTATGAAAACAGTTCTATTTCAAACAATTCAGTTTGCATAAGTACACAGTTTAAATGTAAGTACAGTTTAATTATGAAAAACATTTCTATTTCAAGCTATTCAGTTTAGTCAGGCAGTTTTAATTCAGCTAATACAGGTTAGTATAAGTACAGATTTTGTTTACACACAGTTAAATGTCAAAACAGTTCTATATTAAACAATTCAGTTTAGTGTAAGTATAGTTTCAATGTCAAAAAACAATTTTGTTTCAAATAATTCAGTTTAGCATAAGCACACAGTTTAAATCTAAGTACGGTTTAATTGTCAAAAACATTTCTATTTAAAGCTATTCAGTTTAGTCAAACAATTCAGTTTAGCATAAGTATGCTGTTAGTTCTATTCAACCCATAGATAGGGCCCTATCAGGTGCTACTATGCTGGGCCAGAGTGGGCCTGGGAGCAATGGCAAGGAAGAAGTACTCCACATTCCCCAAAGCCCCAGCATCACTGGAACCTCACCATCAGATTGTTTAGTGTCATATCTAGGACACTCATTGGTGGGGGTCTTACTCTTCTGCAGAGAAGCAGTCGGTGTATTCTACAGCCCCAGCCGACAAGGCAAACAGTTAAATGGTTTCGAGTATTGCTATGAATTTAAGTCATTTGTGTGCACATAGTTAAATGGTTTCAAGTATAGAAAATGATTAAATATTTTTATTTGACCAATAGATGGGACCTTAACAGGTACTACCACTCCAAGTCAGAGACCAGAGCCACACCATCAGATTCAGTTTAGTGTCATATCCAAAACACTTATTGGTGGGGGGAAGTTTCTAACCTTACTGCAGAGACACAGTTGGCATATTCTACTGCCCCAGCTGGCTTGGAAAATATAGTTATTCCAAAGAAACATTTATGAATGAATTAAATTTCTTCATTAAATAACCCATAAGGAGTTGAACAAATAAACCAAACCATTTGAACTACGTTGATATATTGACTCTTAAAAAAACTTTGTGGACAGGAGTCCCCATGGCATACTGGTTAACAAGCTAAACTGCGACAATATAATAAGTGAGCTTAAATTTCATGTGCACGATTTCATTCACTTTTGGACTAATGCCCTTTGAAAAGGTATGAGCTCCTTTACTGAGTTATGAGTTAAATAGTTCCACTACTAATACCACTATTGTTCTTCTACAAGCATGGAATTGGCATTAAATAACCCATAAAGATTGATATGCCATTAAATAAAGAAACCAAACCAAGCCAAAAACATTGATATTGTGTCTTAGTATGAAATTATTATTAGTTACTGGAAACCTTATAACTGTGTGTAAACAAATAACTATTATTAAAGAGAAATACTTGATATCAGATAACTAAGTACAAAATCTCTTAAGAAACAACTATACACAAATGTAAATATAAATGTACAATGAATGCAATTCCCTAACCTCTAGGCATAAAATAAACCTAGATGCATTGACATGCCATTAAAATCAATTTGTTTGAGATAATGTGTAAAATGATTTTGAACTATATTAATACATTAGCCCTTTAAAAAACTTGATATTGCAACTAAGTATGAAGAATTTACCTCTTTAGAATGATTGTGAAGACATTTTTGTACCATATATAATTGTAGATGATAATTGTTGAACTGACTTTGGCATAATGTAAACCAATAAAGGTTGACATGCAATAAAAACCAACCAACCAAACAACATATAATTATGTACATACATATATATATATATATATATATATACACAGATGATTCTCATGTTTATAGACATATGCTTAAAAATACCATAAGTATTTGTGAATTACACACACGCACGCACACACACACACCCTAACTTTGGATGATAAAATTTTGGGGGAAAAATACTCATATATAATATGCACTAGCTTTCTAGAATTTGTAGCAGCCAGCTTTGTGTAATTTGTGTAATTTTTTATTGGTTTGTATTGACTAAAAATAAGAATTTATATAATTTACATTACATTTTGAAATACAATATTTACACAGAATTTAGGATGCAAACACATGCATATTCATGCAAAAATGCAACATGCTTTCAACAAAAATGAATTCACACTTGGAGAAACAAAATGATGAACAAATGTACATTCCAGAGGATATTTCTCTGTGATGGCATAAAAACATTAGTTTGGATTATAGATATAAATTACTTTTGGCCATCCCATCTGAAATATGGTGAGGTATGTGGTCAGAAAAAAAAGGTCAATTATTTAGTTCTCGTGTTTAATATGTACCGCTAACTTTTGGGTAGAAAAGTCTGGAAAAAATGGTGCATCTTATACAGAAATAATTACAGCATTGATGTTTTTCTTTCTGTTGCATTCAGGAAAATTAGTAGTAGTTGATTTAGAAAGATGGTAGACATGAGATTGCAATGCAGAATAAATCCATAATTGCCAGCCTCATTATTACCTCCCTTTATTCTTTCCTTTCCCTTTTTTTTTTCTTTTGTTGATAAGAGGCTATAATTAACTTTTCCTTCAGTATTGCTATCTTTATATTTAAACCTTCTTTTCACTTTGGTTCCAAACAGAAGATATTCCCAATGCTTGATTAATCTAGTACAGTTTATAGCTGTGTGAATGTGGTTGGATGGAATTGGACAGTCTTTGTGACGGAATTCACAGCAGTGGCAACAGCAATGGCAAAGTTATGTCTTGGAGGTTCTAAATCCCAAAATAATGAGATTCTGTGTTTTTCTTGCACCAATAGGCAGCAATAGGGACATTAAATCAGAAGCAAATGACCATTTCTTCCAGTAGACTGGTTTTTATGTTCTTTACTAATAGTTTGTAGAATGGTAAATAGAAGGTTTTTGTTGGACTTTATTAGCTTTAAATACTCACTGATTGACAAGGTCTCTGTTTTCTTTCTCTCTCTCTCTTTTTCTCTCTTCTTTCTTTATATATGTGACTGTATGTTTTGTGGGACATTATGATATTAATTTTTTTTTATTCTATTTTTTCTGAAGAGAGTTTTTCTATCTAAAATGTTATCTGACTCACATTTGTACACATGTTACAGGTTGTGTGAGGTATTTACTAAAGATAGCTTAGTCAGGCACAAGGCTATGGGCTATAACACCCAAATAACAACTGGTGTCATAGATATTTGTTAATCATAGCATGATTCAAGGCTAAAATATAGAGCACTCATTGAGGCATCCATATATTTAGTAAGCTTTGCTTAGTCTGGCGTAAGGTCAAAATTATAGGGTACTTTGCAAGGATTAAACTAAACTAGTAATGGTCTGTGAGACCATTAGGTCTCTATGGGACTAGTGTTCTATAGAGAGACCTCTATGAATCTAATAAGTTTAGCTTAGTCTGGCACAAGGTAAAATATATAAAGCACTCTGTTATATATGGTTTGAGGAGGAATTAAAGTGTAGAATATCTGAAAGAGAAAAATGTAGTTAATAAATAAGAGGAAAAAAATGAATAAAAAATATATAAACTTTGTTTGAGTTGTATGAGTGTGATCACTTCAATTTGATGTGACAAAGATGACAGAGTATTAGAAGAGTGCACAAGAGGTTGTAGGATAGGAAGTTGGGTTTGATCTTTTCTAGTTGATGACTCAGATGGTTTTTTTGTGTGAAGAGAATTCCTTTCTTTTTCCTTCTCTTTCACTTTGCTTTTAGTATTCTACCATTTTGACAACAGCATTTTTTTTAATCTCTGGTTAATTTTCATGTGCATATGTGTGCCCATTTCGTTATGTCATATTGGGAAATTATTAAGAGCATAGAAATAGCTATCTAGTTCCATTTGTTCATATCCATCTATCTATCTATCAATCTACTTCAGACTGTCCATATCTATCTATCTATCTGTATGTAAATCTGTCTATCTATTTATCTGTATGCCTATCAGTCTATCTATTTCAGTCTATTCATATCTATCTGAATAAAACAGTTTAAAGTTCAATTTACAATTGAATGATATTCACTCATGCTGAAACTCATTTTTTGATCATTGAAATTCCTGTTATAATTATAAAATGTTAATTAGAATCCATAACTCCTCCTTAAATAGAAGAATCAGTATAATCATGGACTGCTGTTAATTATGAAATGCTAATTAGAATCCTTCACTCCTCCTTAAATAGAAGCATCAAAATAATCATGGACTGCTGTTAACTATGAAAGGTAAATTAGAATCCTTCACTCATTCTTAAATAGAAGTACCAATATAATCATGGATCACTGTTAAATATGAAAGGCAAATTAGAATCCTTCACTCTTTCTTAAATAGAAGTACCAATATAATCATGGATCACTGTTAAATATGAAATCCAAACAAGAATCCTCCACTTCTTCCTAAATAGAAGTTCCAATATAATCATGGATCACTGTTATAAAAAGAACCCAATGGGTCGTCTAGTAGGGCATACTCATACATATGTGTATGTATGTGCGTGCGTGCACATATATGGATGTGGAAAAATACTCACACACACATACTGTATCATATATGCCAAAAGGCAGTCTGGGTTGCTTAATAGGTAATTCATTTTTATTTGATCTTGGAGTTTTCATTAAAAAAACGAATTTCTACAGGAAATCAAATTAACCAAACAACTTTTATCATTCCTTAAAAATACATTACAGATTTGTTCCAGGCAGCCAACATGAGTAGAAGCATCATTGGAACATATCTGTAGTCACACAAACACAAATACCTATAATACAGACACTCACATATGTATATGGGTATGTGTACATATTTAACCAAACCCTCTACCACAAACAGGATGTGGCCAATTTTTAAGCAGAATACAGTTGGTTTGAATTCAGAGTTTTCTTTCTCCAATATAGATTGCTTTACCATGGCTAGAGTACCCAATCAGCTCTACTATTTACCTATAGCTGTGGGATTGAGAGAACAGATGGTTTCATGCCTTTCCCAAGAGCATTTGTACAAAGTGAAAGATAAAAAAACCTTTTCCTGGATTTGAACATGAGTCAATGGTTCCATTTCCTGCAATGTTTTGCTACATGTTTGTCTCAGTGTGTCTATTTTGACATTATTTTTTTTTATATTATTTCATTATTTTATTTTCATTCTTTTTAGATATTTCTTTCATTGTTAATTTTAATTTTTTTTCAAACTTTGAAAAAATCTTTTTTGTTATTGCAGAGGAATTAGAAAAAAAAACATTTTTGCAAAAAATTTTTTACCAAATTTTTTTTTACTGCCATTACCAAGGCTGCATTATTTTCTTTCAAAGGAAGAATGTTCATTTTGAATTGGGAGGCTAATCTTCATCAATTTATCTGATGTGCAATTCAAAACAAATCTTACTTTTTATAGGAGCAATAAAAATGGGAAATCTATCGGATTTAATTAAATGTTATATGGTAATGCAAAAACCAAAAGAAGTTTTTTTGTTTGTTTTTTTTTAATTTGTAAATTTTGGCAAAAAACATACTTTTTTCAGATATTTATTCATGTTTTTAAGTGACGCACAGATCCAAGAGATTGGTTTAGGTCATGTTGTGTCTCTTGAGTTGGAATAGCCTACCAGAGCCCATCCTTCTCCAGGACTACGACTGGTTTGAATTAAATTTGTTGGGAGAGGTATATGTGTAACACTCAGGACAACATGACATGTCTACCCTAATATATATGTCATTCTGGGGTCTACTAAGGTCTTAAAGGCCTATACAAGTGAACAGAAATGTGTGGGTCCCACTCTCTATAATTCAGATGCTTAACTCAAATTATAACCTTTGTGCTGTCATGAAAATTTGTTTTATTCTATGGTCCTGTCAACAAAGCCTAGAATATAAACTGTATCACCATACAGTATGTAACTAGTTTTGCTTCATCTACAGAGTGCTACTTGTCAAAGTTAAGTGAGCAATTAGTATGTTATTATTTATGCAGCATATATCAAAAACTATAGTCCTGAAGAGTGAAGATAGGCTATGTATAAATGTAGTTGTCTTTGAGTATCATAACTTGGGTTAACTGGAAAAGAGTAAGAATTGAGAAGAAAAACGATATGTCATATACCAATTAAGAAGAAACACAAGAATATGACATATGCCAATTCAGAAGAATCGTAAGGATATGTCATATACCAATTGAGAAAAAACACAAGGATATGTCATATACCAAATGAGAAAAAACACAAGGATATGTCATATACCAATTGAAAAGAAACACAAGGATATATCATATACCAATTAAGAAGGAACACAAGGATATCTCACATACCAATTAAGAAGAAACACAAGGATTTGTCATATACCAATGTAGAAGAAACATAAGGATATATCATATACCAATTGAGAAGAAAAATAAAGATATGTCATATACCAATTAAAAGAAACACAAGGATATGTCATACCCAAGTGAGAAGAAACACAAGGATATGTCCTATACCAATTGAGAAGAAACACAAGGAAATGTCATATACCAATTGAGAAGAAACACAAGGATATGTCATATACCAATTGAGAAGCAACATACAGATATGTCATATACAAATTAAGAAGAAACACAAGGATATGTCATATACCAATTAAGAAGAAAAACAAGGATATGTCTTATACCAACTGAGAAGAAACACAAGGATATGTCATATACCAATTAAGAAGAAACACAAGGATACGTCATATACCAATTGAGAAGAAACACAAGGATATGTCATATACCAATTGAAGAGAAACTCAAGGATATGTCATATACCAATTGAGAAGAAACACAAGGATATGTCATATACCAATTGAAGAGAAACTCAAGGATATGTCATATACCAATTGAGAAGAAACACAAGGATGTGTCATATACTAATTCAGAAGGAACATAAGGATATGTCAAATACCAATTGAGAAGAAAAACGCAAGGATATGTCATATACCAATTGAGAAGAAACACAAAGATATATCATACACCACTTAAGAAGGAACACAAACATATCGCATATACCAATTAAGAAGAAACACAAGGATTTGTCATATACCAATTGAGAAGAAACACAATGATATATCATATACCAATGTAGAAGAAACATAAGGATATATCATATACCAATTGAGAGGAAAAATAAAGATATGTCATATACCAATTAAAAAGAAACAGAAGGATATGTCATATACCAATTGAGAAGAAACACAAGGATACGTCATATACAAACTAAGAAGAAACACAAGGATATGTCATATACCAATTAAGAAGAAAAACAAGGATATATCTTATACCAATTGAGAAGAAACATAAGGATATGTAATATACCAATTGAGAAGAAACAGAAGTATATGTCATATACCAATTGAGAAGAAATACAAGGATATGTCATATACCAATTAAGAAAAAACACAAGGATATGTCATATACCAATTGAGAAGAAACACAAGGATATGTCATATACCAATTGAAGAGAAACACAAGGAAATGTCATATACCAATTGAAAAGAAACACAACGATATGTCATATACCAATTCAGAAGGAACATAAGGATATGTCATATACCAATTGAGAAGAAACACAAGGATATATCATATACCAATTGAAGAGAAACACAAGGAAATGTCATATACCAATTGAAAAGAAACACAACGATATGTCATATACCAATTCAGAAGGAACATAAGGATATGTCATATACCAATTGAGAAGAAACACAAGGATATATCATATACCAATTAAGAAGGAACAAAAGGATATCTCATATACCAATTAGGAAGAAACACAAGGATTTCTCATATACCAATTGAGAAGAAACACAAGGATATGTCATATAACAATGTAGAAGAAACATAAGGATATATCATATATCAATTGAGAAGAAAAATAAGGATATGTCATATACCAATTAAAAAAAAAAACAAGTATATGTCATACCCAATTGAGAAGAAACACAAGGATATGTCTACTACCAATTGAGAAAAAACACAAGGATATGTCATATACCAATTGAGAAGAAACACAAGGATATGTCATATACCAATTCAGAAGGAACATAAGGATATGTCATATACCAATTGAAAAAACACAAGGATATGTCATATACCAATTGAGAAGAAACACAAGGATTTGTCATATACCAATGTAGAAGAAACATAAGTATATATCATATACCAATTGAAAAGAAAAATAAAGATATGTCATATACCAATTTAAAAGAAACACAAGGATATGTCATATACCAATTGAGAAGAGACGCAAGGATATGTCATATACCAATTAAGAAGAAACACAAGGATATGTCATATACCAATTGAGAAGAAACACAAGGATATGTCATATACCAATTGAAAAGAAACACAAGGATATGTCATATACCAATGGAGAAGAAACACAAGGATATGTCATATACCAATTAAGAAGGAACATAAGGATATGTCATATACCAATTGAGAAGAAATACAAGGATATGTCTTATACCAATTGAGAAGAAACACAAGGATATGTCATATACCAATTAAGAAGAAACACAAGGATATGTCATATACCAATTAAGAAGAAAAACAAGGATATGTCTTATACCAATTGAGAAGAAACACAAGGATATGTCATATACCAATTAAGAAGAAACACAAGGATATGTCATATACCAATTGAGAAGAAACACAAGGATATGTAATATACCAATTGAGAAGAAACACAAGGATTTGTCATATAGCAATTTAGAAGAAACACAAGGATATGTCATATACCAATTCATAAGGAACATAAGGATATGTCATATACCAATTGAGAAGAAACATAAAGATATGTGATATACCAATTAAAAAGACACACAAGGATATGTCATATACCAATTGAGAAGAAAGACAAGGATATATCATATACCAAGTAAGAAGAAACACAAGGATATGTCATATACCAAATAAGAAGAAACACAAGGATATGTCATATACCAATTGAAGAGAAACTCAAGGATATGTCATATACCAATTAAGAAGAAACACAAGGATATGTCATATACCAATTGAGAAGAAACACAAGGATATGTCATATACCAATTAAGAAGAAACACAAGGATATGTCATATACAAATTAAGAAGAAACACAAGGATATGTCATATACCAATTGAGAAGAAACACAAGGATATGTCTTATACCAATTGAGAAGAGACACAAGGATATGTCATATACCAATTAAGAAGAAACACAAGGATATGTCATATACCAATTGAGAAGAAACACAAGGATATGTCATATACCAATTCAGAAGGAACATAAGGATATGACATATACCAATTGAGAAGAAACGTAAGGATATGTCATATACCAATTGAGAAGAAACACAAGGATATATCATATACCAATTAAGAAGGAACACAAAGATATCGCATATACCAATTAAGAAGAAACACAAGGATTTGTCATATACCAATTGAGAAGAAACACAAGGATATGTCATATACCAATGTAGAAGAAACAAAAGGATATATCATATACCAATTGAGAAGAAAAATAAAGATATGTCATATACCAATTAAAAAGAAACACAAGGATATGTCATACCCAAGTGAGAAGAAACACAAGGATATATCATATACCAATTGAGAAGAAAAATAAAGATATGTCATATACAAATTAAGAAGAAACACAAGGATATGTCATATACCAATTAAGAAGGAAAACAAGGATATGTCTTATACCAATTGAGAAGAAACACAAGGATATGTCATATACCAATTAAGAAGAAACACAAGGATATGTCATATACCACTTGAGAAGAAACAAAAGGATATGTCAGATACCAATTGAAGAGAAACACAAGGATATGTCATACCCAATTGAGAAGAAACACAAGGATATATCATATACTAATTGAGAAGAAACATAAGGATATCTAATATAACAATTGAGAAGAAACACAAACATATGTCATATACCAATTGAGAAGCAACATATGGATATGTCATATACCAATTGAGAAGAAACACAAGGATATATCATATACCGATTAAGAAGGAACACAACGATATCTCATATACCAATTAGGAAGAAACACAAGGATTTCTCATATACCAATTGAGAAAAAACACAAGGATATGTCATATAACAATGTAGAAGAAACATAAGGATATATCATATACCAATTGAGAAGAAATATAAGGATATGTCATATACCAATTAAAAAAAACACAAGTATATAACATACCCAATTGAGAAGAAACCCAAGGATATATCATATACTAATTGAGAAGAAACATAAGGATATCTAATATACCAATTGAGAAGAAACACAAACATATGTCATATACCAATTGAGAAGCAACATACGGATATGTCATATACCAATTGAGAAGAAACACAAGGATATGTGATATACTCATTAAGAAGAAACACAAGGATATGTCATATACCAATTAAGAAGAAACATGAAGATATGTCATATACCAATTAAGAAGAAACACAAGGATATGTCATATACCAATTGAGAAGAAACATAGAGATATGTCATATACCAATTAAGAAGACACACAAGGATATGTCATATACCAATTGAAAAGAAACACAAGGATATGTCATATACCAATTGAAAAGAAACACAAGGATATGTCATATACCAAGTAAGAAGAAACACAATAATATGTCATATACCAATTGAGAAGCAACATACGGATATGTCATATACTAATTGAGAAGAAACACAAGGATATGTCATATACCAATTCAGAAGAAACACAAGGATATGTCAAATACCAATTGAGAAGAAACACAAGGTTATGTAATATACCAATTGAGAAGAAACACAAGGATATGTAATATACCAATTGAGAAGAAACACAAAGATTTGTCATATACCAATTCAGAAGAAACACAAGGAGATGTCATATACCAATTCAGAGGGAACATAAGGATATGTCATATACCAATTGAGAAGAAACATAAGGATATGTTATATATCAATTAAGAAGAAACACAAGAATATGTCATATCCCAATTGAGAAGAAACACAAGGATATGTCATATACCAATTGAGAAGAAACAGAAGGATATGTCTTATACCAAGTAAGAAGAAACACAAGGATATGTCTTATACCAAGTAAGAAGAAACACAAGGATATGTCATATACCAATTGAGAACAAACATAAGGATATATCATAAACCAATTAAGAAGAAACATAAGGATATGTCATATACCAATTCAGAAGAAACAGAAGGATTTGTCATATACCGATGAAGAAAAAACACAAGGATATTTCATATACCAATTAAGAAGAAACACAAGGATATGTCATATAACAATTAAGAAAAAACACAGGGATATGTCCTATAACAATTGAGAAGAAACACAAGGATATTTAATATACCAAGTGAGAAGAAAGACAAGGATTTGTCATATACCAATTTAGAAGAAACACAAGGATATGTCATATACCAATTCAGAAGGAACATAAGGATATTTCATATCCCAATTGAGAAGAAACACAAGGATATGTGATATACCAATTAAGAAGACACACAAGGATATGTCAAATACCAATTGAGAAGAAACACAAGGATATGTAATATACCAATTGAGAAGAAACACAAGGATTTGTCATATACCAATTCAGAAGAAACACAAGGATATGTCATATACCAATTCAGAAGAAACACAAGGAGATGTCATATACCAATTCAGAGGGAACATAAGGATATGTCATATACCAATTGAGAAGAAACATAGGGATATGTTATATATCAATTAAGAAGAAACACAAGGATATGTCATATCCCAATTGAGAAGAAACACAAGGATATGTCATATACCAATTGAGAAGGAACACAAGGATATGTCATATACAAATTAAGAAGAAACACAAGGATATGTCATATACCAATTAAGAAGAAACACAAGGATATGTCATATACCAATTGAGAAGAAACACAAGGATATGTAATATACCAATTGAGAAGAAACACAAGGATTTGTCATATAGCAATTTAGAAGAAACACAAGGATATGTCATATACCAATTCATAAGGAACATAAGGATATGTCATATACCAATTGAGAAGAAACATAAAGATATGTGATATACCAATTAAGAAGAAAGACAAGGATATGTCATATACCAAATAAGAAGAAACACAAGTATATGTCATATACCAATTAAGAAGAAACTCAAGGATATGTCATATACCAACTGAGAAGAAACACAAGGATATGTCATATACCAATTAAGAAGAAACACAAGGATATGTCATATACCAATTCAGAAGAAACACAAGGATATGTCATATACCAATTAAGAAGAAACACAAGGATAAGTCATATACCAATTGAGAAGAAAGACAAGGATATGTCATATACCAATTAAGAAGAAACACAAGGATATGTCATATACCAATTTAGAAGCAACATAAGGATATGTCATATACCAATTTAAAAGAAACATAAAGATATGTCATATACTGATCAAGAAGAAACACAAGGATATGTCATATACCAATTGAGAAGAAACACAAGGTTATGTAATATACCAATTAAGAAGAAACACAAGGATATGTAATATACCAATTTAGAAGAAACACAAGGATATGTCATATACCAATTTAGAAGAAACATAAGGATATGTCATATACCAGTTTAGAAGGAACACAAGGATATGTCATATACCAATTCAGAAGGAACATAAGGATATTTCATATCCCAATTGAGAAGAAACACAAGGATATGTGATATACCAATTAAGAAGACACACAAGGATATGTCAAATACCAATTGAGAAGAAACACAAGGATATGTAATATACCAATTGAGAAGAAACACAAGGATTTGTCATATACCAATTCAGAAGAAACACAAGGATATGTCATATACCAATTCAGAAGAAACACAAGGAGATGTCATATACCAATTCAGAGGGAACATAAGGATATGTCATATACCAATTGAGAAGAAACATAGGGATATGTTATATATCAATTAAGAAGAAACACAAGGATATGTCATATCCCAATTGAGAAGAAACACAAGGATATGTCATATACCAATTGAGAAGGAACACAAGGATATGTCATATACAAATTAAGAAGAAACACAAGGATATGTCATATACCAATTAAGAAGAAACACAAGGATATGTCATATACCAATTGAGAAGAAACACAAGGATATGTAATATACCAATTGAGAAGAAACACAAGGATTTGTCATATAGCAATTTAGAAGAAACACAAGGATATGTCATATACCAATTCATAAGGAACATAAGGATATGTCATATACCAATTGAGAAGAAACATAAAGATATGTGATATACCAATTAAGAAGAAAGACAAGGATATGTCATATACCAAATAAGAAGAAACACAAGTATATGTCATATACCAATTAAGAAGAAACTCAAGGATATGTCATATACCAACTGAGAAGAAACACAAGGATATGTCATATACCAATTAAGAAGAAACACAAGGATATGTCATATACCAATTCAGAAGAAACACAAGGATATGTCATATACCAATTAAGAAGAAACACAAGGATAAGTCATATACCAATTGAGAAGAAAGACAAGGATATGTCATATACCAATTAAGAAGAAACACAAGGATATGTCATATACCAATTGAGAAGCAACATAAGGATATGTCATATACCAATTTAAAAGAAACATAAAGATATGTCATATACTGATCAAGAAGAAACACAAGGATATGTCATATACCAATTGAGAAGAAACACAAGGTTATGTAATATACCAATTGAGAAGAAACACAAGGATATGTAATATACCAATTTAGAAGAAACACAAGGATATGTCATATACCAATTTAGAAGAAACATAAGGATATGTCATATACCAGTTTAGAAGGAACACAAGGATATGTCATATACCAATTGAGAAGAAACACAAGGATATGTCATATACCAATTAAGAAGAAACACAAGGATATATCATATACTAATTGAGAAAAAACATAAGGATATGTCATATACCAATTAAGAAGAAACACAAGGATATATCATATACTAATTAAGAAGAAACACAAAGATATGTCATATACCAATTGAGAAGCAACATAAAGATATGACATATACCAATTGACAAGAAACACAAGAATATGTCATATACCAATAGAGAAGAAACGCAAGGATATGTCATATACCAATTAAGAAGAAACACAAGGATATGTCATATACCAATTGAGAAGCAACATACGGATATGTCATATACCAATTGAAAAGTAACACAAGGATACGTCATATACAAATTGAGAAGAAACACAAGGATATGTCATATACCAATTGAGAAGAAACACAAGGATATGTCATATACCAATTGAGACGAAACACAAGGATATGTCATATACCAATTAAGAAGAAATAAAGGATATGTCATATACCAATTGAGTAGAAACACAAGGTTATGTAATATACCAATTGAGAAGAAAAACAAGGATTTGTCATATACCAATTCAGAGGAAACACAAGGATATGTCATATACCAATTAGGAAGAAACACAAGGATATGTCATATACCAATTGAGAAGAAACACAAGGATATGTCATATACCAATTAAGAAGAAACACAAGGATTTGTCATATACCAATTTAGAAGAAACACAAGGAGATGTCATATACCAATTCAGAGGGAACATAAGGATATGTCATATACCAATTGAGAAGAAACATAAGGATATGTTATATACCAATTAAGAAGAAACGCAAGGATATGTCATATCCCAATTGAGAAGATACACAAGGATATGTCATATACCAATTGAGAAGAAACATAAGGATATGTCTTATACCAAGTAAGAAGAAACACAAGGATATGTCATATACCAATTAAGAAGAAACACAAGGATATGTCATATACCAATTGAGAAGCAACATACGGATATGTCATATACAAATTGAAAAGAAACCAAGGATATGTCATATACAAATTGAGAAGAAACACAAGGATATGTCATATACCAATTGAGAAGTAACATAAGAATATGTCATATACCAATTGAGAAGAAACAGAAGGATATGTCATATACCAATTAAGAAGACACACAAGGAGATGTCATATACCAATTAAGAAGGAACATAAGGATATGTCATATACCAATTGAGAAGAAACACAAGGATATATCATATACCAATTAAGAAGAAACACAAGGATATGTCATATACCAATTAAGAAGAAACACAAGGATATGTCATATACCAATTGAGAAGAAACACAAGGATATGTCATATACTAATTAAGAAGAAACACAAGGATATGTCATATACCAATTAAGAAGAAACACAAGGATATGTAATATACCAATTGAGAAGAAACACAAGGATATGTCATATACCAATTGAGAAGAGACACAAGGATATGTGATATACCAATTTACAAGAAACACAAGTATTTGTCATATACCAATTAAGAAGAAACTCAAGGATATGTCATATACCAATTGAGAAGAAACACAAGGATATGACATATACCAATTGAGAAGAAACACAAGGATATGTCATATACCAATTAAGAAGAAACACAAGGATATGTCATATACAAATTGAGTAGAAACATAAGGATATGTCATATACAAATTGAGAAGAAACACAAGGTTATGTAATATACCAATTGAGAAGAAACACAAGGATTTGTCATATACCAAGTAAGAAGAAACACAAGGATATGTCATATACCAATTAAGAAGAAACACAAGGATATGTCATATACAAATTGAGAAGAAACATAAGGATATGTCATATACCAATTAAGAAGAAACACAAGGATATGTCATATACAAATTGAGAAGAAACACAAGGATATGTCATATACCAATTGAGAAGAAACACAAGGATATGTCATATACCAATTATGAAGATACATAAGGATATGTCATATACCAATTGAGAAGAAACACAAAGATATGTCATATACCAATTGAGAAGAAACACAGGGATATGTCATATACCTATTAAGAAGAAACACAAGGATATGTCATATACCAATTGAGAAGAACCACAAAGATATGTCATATACCAATTAAGAAGAAACACAAGGATATGTCATATACAAATTGAGAAGAAACATAAGGATATGTCATATACCAATTGAGAAGAACCACAAAGATATGTCATATACCAATTGAGAAGAAACATAAGGATATGTCATATACAAATTGAGAAGAAACACAAGGTTATGTAATATACCAATTGAGAAGAAACACAAGGATTTGTCATATACCAATTCAGAAGAAACACAAGGATATGTCATATACCAAGTAAGAAGAAACTCAAGGATATGTCATATACCAATTAAGAAGAAACTCAAGGATATGTCATATACCAATTCAGAAGAAACACAAGGATTTGTCATATACCAATTAAGAAGAAACTCAAGGATATGTCATATACCAATTGAGACGAAACACAAGGATATGTCATATACCAATTAAGAAGAAATAAAGGATATGTCATATACCAATTGAGTAGAAACACAAGGTTATGTAATATACCAATTGAGAAGAAAAACAAGGATTTGTCATATACCAATTCAGAGGAAACACAAGGATATGTCATATACCAATTAGGAAGAAACACAAGGATATGTCATATACCAATTGAGAAGAAACACAAGGATATGTCATATACCAATTAAGAAGAAACACAAGGATTTGTCATATACCAATTTAGAAGAAACACAAGGAGATGTCATATACCAATTCAGAGGGAACATAAGGATATGTCATATACCAATTGAGAAGAAACATAAGGATATGTTATATACCAATTAAGAAGAAACGCAAGGATATGTCATATCCCAATTGAGAAGATACACAAGGATATGTCATATACCAATTGAGAAGAAACATAAGGATATGTCTTATACCAAGTAAGAAGAAACACAAGGATATGTCATATACCAATTAAGAAGAAACACAAGGATATGTCATATACCAATTGAGAAGCAACATACGGATATGTCATATACAAATTGAAAAGAAACCAAGGATATGTCATATACAAATTGAGAAGAAACACAAGGATATGTCATATACCAATTGAGAAGTAACATAAGAATATGTCATATACCAATTGAGAAGAAACAGAAGGATATGTCATATACCAATTAAGAAGACACACAAGGAGATGTCATATACCAATTAAGAAGGAACATAAGGATATGTCATATACCAATTGAGAAGAAACACAAGGATATATCATATACCAATTAAGAAGAAACACAATGATATGTCATATACCAATTAAGAAGAAACACAAGGATATGTCATATACCAATTGAGAAGAAACACAAGGATATGTCATATACTAATTAAGAAGAAACACAAGGATATGTCATATACCAATTAAGAAGAAACACAAGGATATGTAATATACCAATTGAGAAGAAACACAAGGATATGTCATATACCAATTGAGAAGAGACACAAGGATATGTGATATACCAATTTACAAGAAACACAAGTATTTGTCATATACCAATTAAGAAGAAACTCAAGGATATGTCATATACCAATTGAGAAGAAACACAAGGATATGACATATACCAATTGAGAAGAAACACAAGGATATGTCATATACCAATTAAGAAGAAACACAAGGATATGTCATATACAAATTGAGTAGAAACATAAGGATATGTCATATACAAATTGAGAAGAAACACAAGGTTATGTAATATACCAATTGAAAAGAAACACAAGGATTTGTCATATACCAAGTAAGAAGAAACACAAGGATATGTCATATACCAATTAAGAAGAAACACAAGGATATGTCATATACAAATTGAGAAGAAACATAAGGATATGTCATATACCAATTAAGAAGAAACACAAGGATATGTCATATACAAATTGAGAAGAAACACAAGGATATGTCATATACCAATTGAGAAGAAACACAAGGATATGTCATATACCAATTATGAAGATACATAAGGATATGTCATATACCAATTGAGAAGAAACACAAAGATATGTCATATACCAATTGAGAAGAAACACAGGGATATGTCATATACCTATTAAGAAGAAACACAAGGATATGTCATATACCAATTGAGAAGAACCACAAAGATATGTCATATACCAATTAAGAAGAAACACAAGGATATGTCATATACAAATTGAGAAGAAACATAAGGATATGTCATATACCAATTGAGAAGAACCACAAAGATATGTCATATACCAATTGAGAAGAAACATAAGGATATGTCATATACAAATTGAGAAGAAACACAAGGTTATGTAATATACCAATTGAGAAGAAACACAAGGATTTGTCATATACCAATTCAGAAGAAACACAAGGATATGTCATATACCAAGTAAGAAGAAACTCAAGGATATGTCATATACCAATTAAGAAGAAACTCAAGGATATGTCATATACCAATTCAGAAGAAACACAAGGATTTGTCATATACCAATTAAGAAGAAACTCAAGGATATGTCATATACCAATTCAGAGGGAACATAAGGATATGTCATTTTTCAATTGAGAAGAAACACAAGGATATGTCTTATACCAAGTAAGAAGAAACACAAGGATATGTCATAAACCAATTAAGAAGAAACATAAGGATATGTCATATACCAATTGAGAAGAAACATAAGGATATGTTATATACCAATTAAGAAGAAACGCAAGGATATGTCATATCCCAATTGAGAAGATACACAAGGATATGTCATATACCAATTGAGAAGAAACATAAGGATATGTCTTATACCAAGTAAGAAGAAACACAAGGATATGTCATATACCAATAAAGAAGAAACACAAGGATATGTCATATACCAATTGAGAAGCAACATACGGATATGTCATATACAAATTGAAAAGAAACCAAGGATATGTCATATACAAATTGAGAAGAAACACAAGGATATGTCATATACCAATTGAGAAGTAACATAAGAATATGTCATTTACCAATTGAGAAGAAACAGAAGGATATGTCATATACCAATTAAGAAGACACACAAGGATATGTCATATACCAATTAAGAAGGAACATAAGGATATGTCATATACCAATTGAGAAGAAACACAAGGATATATCATATACCAATTAAGAAGAAACACAAGGATATGTCATATACCAATTAAGAAGAAACACAAGGATATGTCATATACCAATTGAGAAGAAACACAAGGATATGTCATATACTAATTAAGAAGAAACACAAGGATATGTCATATACCAATTAAGAAGAAACACAAGGATATGTAATATACCAATTGAGAAGAAACACAAGGATATGTCATATACCAATTGAGAAGAGACACAAGGATATGTGATATACCAATTTACAAGAAACACAAGTATTTGTCATATACCAATTAAGAAGAAACTCAAGGATATGTCATATACCAATTGAGAAGAAACACAAGGATATGACATATACCAATTGAGAAGAAACACAAAGATATGTCATATACCAATTAAGAAGTAACACAAGGATATGTCATATACAAATTGAGTAGAAACATAAGGATATGTCATATACAAATTTAGAAGAAACACAAGGTTATGTAATATACCAATTGAGAAGAAACACAAGGATTTGTCATATACCAAGTAAGAAGAAACACAAGGATATGTCATATACCAATTAAGAAGAAACACAAGGATATGTCATATACAAATTGAGAAGAAACATAAGGATATGTCATATACCAATTAAGAAGAAACACAAGGATATGTCATATACAAATTGAGAAGAAACACAAGGATATGTCATATACCAATTGAGAAGAAACACAAGGATATGTCATATACCAATTATGAAGATACATAAGGATATGTCATATACCAATTGAGAAGAAACACAAAGATATGTCATATACCAATTGAGAAGAAACACAGGGATATGTCATATACCTATTAAGAAGAAACACAAGGATATGTCATATACCAATTGAGAAGAACCACAAAGATATGTCATATACCAATTAAGAAGAAACACAAGGATATGTCATATACAAATTGAGAAGAAACATAAGGATATGTCATATACCAATTGAGAAGAACCACAAAGATATGTCATATACCAATTGAGAAGAAACATAAGGATATGTCATATACAAATTGAGAAGAAACACAAGGTTATGTAATATACCAATTGAGAAGAAACACAAGGATTTGTCATATACCAATTCAGAAGAAACACAAGGATATGTCATATACCAAGTAAGAAGAAACTCAAGGATATGTCATATACCAATTAAGAAGAAACTCAAGGATATGTCATATACCAATTCAGAAGAAACACAAGGATTTGTCATATACCAATTAAGAAGAAACTCAAGGATATGTCATATACCAATTCAGAGGGAACATAAGGATATGTCATTTTTCAATTGAGAAGAAACACAAGGATATGTCTTATACCAAGTAAGAAGAAACACAAGGATATGTCATAAACCAATTAAGAAGAAACATAAGGATATGTCATATACCAATTGAGAAGAAACATAAGGATATGTTATATACCAATTAAGAAGAAACGCAAGGATATGTCATATCCCAATTGAGAAGATACACAAGGATATGTCATATACCAATTGAGAAGAAACATAAGGATATGTCTTATACCAAGTAAGAAGAAACACAAGGATATGTCATATACCAATAAAGAAGAAACACAAGGATATGTCATATACCAATTGAGAAGCAACATACGGATATGTCATATACAAATTGAAAAGAAACCAAGGATATGTCATATACAAATTGAGAAGAAACACAAGGATATGTCATATACCAATTGAGAAGTAACATAAGAATATGTCATTTACCAATTGAGAAGAAACAGAAGGATATGTCATATACCAATTAAGAAGACACACAAGGATATGTCATATACCAATTAAGAAGGAACATAAGGATATGTCATATACCAATTGAGAAGAAACACAAGGATATATCATATACCAATTAAGAAGAAACACAAGGATATGTCATATACCAATTAAGAAGAAACACAAGGATATGTCATATACCAATTGAGAAGAAACACAAGGATATGTCATATACTAATTAAGAAGAAACACAAGGATATGTCATATACCAATTAAGAAGAAACACAAGGATATGTAATATACCAATTGAGAAGAAACACAAGGATATGTCATATACCAATTGAGAAGAGACACAAGGATATGTGATATACCAATTTACAAGAAACACAAGTATTTGTCATATACCAATTAAGAAGAAACTCAAGGATATGTCATATACCAATTGAGAAGAAACACAAGGATATGACATATACCAATTGAGAAGAAACACAAAGATATGTCATATACCAATTAAGAAGTAACACAAGGATATGTCATATACAAATTGAGTAGAAACATAAGGATATGTCATATACAAATTGAGAAGAAACACAAGGTTATGTAATATACCAATTGAGAAGAAACACAAGGATTTGTCATATACCAAGTAAGAAGAAACACAAGGATATGTCATATACCAATTAAGAAGAAACACAAGGATATGTCATATACAAATTGAGAAGAAACATAAGGATATGTCATATACCAATTAAGAAGAAACACAAGGATATGTCATATACAAATTGAGAAGAAACACAAGGATATGTCATATACCAATTGAGAAGAAACACAAGGATATGTCATATACCAATTATGAAGATACATAAGGATATGTCATATACCAATTGAGAAGAAACACAAAGATATGTCATATACCAATTGAGAAGAAACACAGGGATATGTCATATACCTATTAAGAAGAAACACAAGGATATGTCATATACCAATTGAGAAGAACCACAAAGATATGTCATATACCAATTAAGAAGAAACACAAGGATATGTCATATACAAATTGAGAAGAAACATAAGGATATGTCATATACAAATTGAGAAGAAACACAAGGTTATGTAATATACCAATTGAGAAGAAACACAAGGATTTGTCATATACCAATTCAGAAGAAACACAAGGATATGTCATATACCAATTAAGAAGAAACTCAAGGATATGTCATATACCAATTCAGAAGAAACACAAGGATTTGTCATATACCAATTAAGAAGAAACTCAAGGATATGTCATATACCAATTCAGAGGGAACATAAGGATATGTCATTTTTCAATTGAGAAGAAACACAAGGATATGTCTTATACCAAGTAAGAAGAAACACAAGGATATGTCATAAACCAATTAAGAAGAAACATAAGGATATGTCATATACCAATTGAGAAGAAACATAAGGATATGTTATATACCAATTAAGAAGAAACGCAAGGATATGTCATATCCCAATTGAGAAGATACACAAGGATATGTCATATACCAATTGAGAAGAAACATAAGGATATGTCTTATACCAAGTAAGAAGAAACACAAGGATATGTCATATACCAATAAAGAAGAAACACAAGGATATGTCATATACCAATTGAGAAGCAACATACGGATATGTCATATACAAATTGAAAAGAAACCAAGGATATGTCATATACAAATTGAGAAGAAACACAAGGATATGTCATATACCAATTGAGAAGTAACATAAGAATATGTCATATACCAATTGAGAAGAAACAGAAGGATATGTCATATACCAATTAAGAAGACACACAAGGAGATGTCATATACCAATTAAGAAGGAACATA
Organism: Sepioteuthis lessoniana; assembly: GCA_963585895.1. Classification (NCBI taxonomy): domain Eukaryota; kingdom Metazoa; phylum Mollusca; class Cephalopoda; order Myopsida; family Loliginidae; genus Sepioteuthis; species Sepioteuthis lessoniana. The sequence continues at coordinate 10,599,931 of OY757915.1, read as the reverse complement.
AGGATATGTCATATACCAATTGAGAAGAAACACAAGGATATATCATATACCAATTAAGAAGAAACACAAGGATATGTCATATACCAATTAAGAAGAAACACAAGGATATGTCATATACCAATTGAGAAGAAACACAAGGATATGTCATATACTAATTAAGAAGAAACACAAGGATATGTCATATACCAATTAAGAAGAAACACAAGGATATGTAATATACCAATTGAGAAGAAACACAAGGATATGTCATATACCAATTGAGAAGAGACACAAGGATATGTGATATACCAATTTACAAGAAACACAAGTATTTGTCATATACCAATTAAGAAGAAACTCAAGGATATGTCATATACCAATTGAGAAGAAACACAAGGATATGACATATACCAATTGAGAAGAAACACAAGGATATGTCATATACCAATTAAGAAGAAACACAAGGATATGTCATATACAAATTGAGTAGAAACATAAGGATATGTCATATACAAATTGAGAAGAAACACAAGGTTATGTAATATACCAATTGAGAAGAAACACAAGGATTTGTCATATACCAAGTAAGAAGAAACACAAGGATATGTCATATACCAATTAAGAAGAAACACAAGGATATGTCATATACAAATTGAGAAGAAACATAAGGATATGTCATATACCAATTAAGAAGAAACACAAGGATATGTCATATACAAATTGAGAAGAAACACAAGGATATGTCATATACCAATTGAGAAGAAACACAAGGATATGTCATATACCAATTATGAAGATACATAAGGATATGTCATATACCAATTGAGAAGAAACACAAAGATATGTCATATACCAATTGAGAAGAAACACAGGGATATGTCATATACCTATTAAGAAGAAACACAAGGATATGTCATATACCAATTGAGAAGAACCACAAAGATATGTCATATACCAATTAAGAAGAAACACAAGGATATGTCATATACAAATTGAGAAGAAACATAAGGATATGTCATATACCAATTGAGAAGAACCACAAAGATATGTCATATACCAATTGAGAAGAAACATAAGGATATGTCATATACAAATTGAGAAGAAACACAAGGTTATGTAATATACCAATTGAGAAGAAACACAAGGATTTGTCATATACCAATTCAGAAGAAACACAAGGATATGTCATATACCAAGTAAGAAGAAACTCAAGGATATGTCATATACCAATTAAGAAGAAACTCAAGGATATGTCATATACCAATTCAGAAGAAACACAAGGATTTGTCATATACCAATTAAGAAGAAACTCAAGGATATGTCATATACCAATTCAGAGGGAACATAAGGATATGTCATTTTTCAATTGAGAAGAAACACAAGGATATGTCTTATACCAAGTAAGAAGAAACACAAGGATATGTCATAAACCAATTAAGAAGAAACATAAGGATATGTCATATACCAATTCAGAAGAAACAGAAGGATTTGTCATATACCGATGAAGAAAAAACACATGGATATGTCATATAACAATTAAGAAGAAACACAGGGATATGTCCTATACCAATTGAGAAGAAACACAAGGATCTGTAATATACCAAGTGAGAAGAAACACAAGGATTTGTCATATACCAATTTAGAAAAAACACAAGGATATGTCATATACTAATTCAGAAGGAACATAAGGATATTTCATATACCAATTGAGAAGAAACATAAAGATATGTGATATACCAATTAAGAAGAGACACAAGGATATGTCATATACCAATTTAGAAGAAACACAAGGATATGCCCTATACCGATTGAGAAGGAACACAAGGATTTGTCATATACCAATTAAGAAGAAACACAAGGATATATCATGTACTAATTGAGAAGAAACATAAGGAAATGTCATATACTCATAAAGAAGTAACACAAAGATATGTCATATACCAATTGAGAAGAAACAGAAGGATATATCATATACCACTTAAGAAGAAACACAAAGATATGTCATATACCAATTGAGAAGCAACAAAAAGATATGTCATATACCAATTGAGAAGAAACACAAGGATACGTAATATACCAATTGAGAAGAAACACAAGGATATGTCATATACCAATTTAGAAGAAACACAAGTATATGTCATATACCAATTCAGAAGAAACACAAGGATATGTCATATACCAATTAAGAAGAAACACAAGGATATGTCAAATACCAATTGAGAAGAAACACAAGGTTATGTAATATACCAATTGAGAAGAAACACAAGGAGATGTCATATATGTTGAAATACGCAACACACTTGTAGTCAGTAGCTAGGCTAAGAGCAACGTCTTTAGCAAGGCTAAAACTAAAGTAAATCAGTCCTCAATGAAAGAGCTATTTATGGCACATTGGGAGATTCCAATGTGCACACATTGGCCGGTCTATTCCTTGGATTGTGATTGGCTAGAACATCTGATTGGCTATGTCTGTTCATAAATACCAACCCTGTCAGTAGCATTAGTCTTGACTATCCTGGACTTTTTTTCACGTTAACTTGATTTTTTCTGTGTGCTAAACATATTTGGACAAACTTTAATTTGCGTATCTCGGTAAGACTTTATTTTTGTTTCCTGTTTGAACTTTTTATTTTTAAAAAAAAAAAAAAAAAAAAAAAAAAAAGTCTTACCGAGAATTTTTTAGTTTTTGAACACTGGTCTGTCTATTGTTTTTTGTCACCTGTCTACCTGTTATTCAACTTGAATTGTTATCGTCAGACTTTATTTTTTTATTTGCGTGTCGTTTTTTTATTTATCTTTCTTTCAGGGGTTCTACGTGTTTTTTGTGACATTTTTTCAGTGTTTTTGTGCGTCCGTTTCTTCTTTTAAAAAACAGTAGAACCCCCCTCCATACTTACTGTAGGTGGAGGTTAACTATTCTGCCCTCCTGGCTGATAGTTCTACACCAGCCATGGAGGGAGAAACGACAACCCCTACACCGACCACTTCCGCACCGACCACTCCAATCGGATCGAACTGGCCTTCGCTGCCGATCCCCGGAGACACAACGGAACCTGAAACGTCTCAAGGTAGTCCGATTCAGCCGGCCCAAAGGAGCCCCACAGCCTGGAAGGGCCAGCAGAGAGGACCAGAAGAACACGAGGCGGACTGGGTGGGCAGATTTGCAAAGTATTTCAAGGGAAATGAAATACTGCCCATCCCGGAGATCGCTGACAAGATCGCCCCAAGAGTCCTCTCTCTGGTCGTTTCCGACCTGAAGACGAAAAGACTGGTGGGGCTCACCAAGGAGGTCTTTGAGGACCTGATAAGGAAGGCAGGCATCCCATGCCAATACTTTAGCCGAAAAAGTTTTGCGACATGGGAGGTCCTCCTTCCTACGGAAAAACAGGCAGCCAAGTTGGCTGAATCGGACGTCATTACCAGGAACTTCAGGCTACAGCCGGAGTACAAAGGCACCCGTAGGCTCCGCGTCACGGTGTGTAATGTCCCGGCCATTATCACTGGGGAGGTCCTCGCGGCGTACCTAAGCGCCTACGGACACGTCGAGGAATCCAGCCTCCTCAGATCCTCGGCCGGGGCAGCCTACGGGGATTATGCCTTCCGGCTGTGCCTGACCAGGGATGGCTTCAAAGCCATCCCTGATATGCTGATCAGCGGGGATCGGCAGATGATGGTGATGGTGGAGGGAAGACGCCCCAGGTGCTGGGGGTGTAAGCAGATTGGACACATCGCCAAGTTCTGCCCCCAGCGACCTGAAAATAAGGCGTCGACGTCTACAACAACAACAACAACAACAACAAAGGACGCGGCGGCCCCCACCATCACCAAAGAAGCGGAGGCCAAGGGCCCGGGTCAGGTCCAGCCCCAAAACAACCAGGAGGGCTGGACTGAAGTAACCAAAAAGAGGAGGGGATCCCCTAAACAAGGGGGAGAAAAAAGCCCATCCCCTCCTCAAAAGCAGACCAGGGCCCAAGCAGTAGCAGCAGCAGAACCAGCGATAGCGGCAGCAGCAGCAGTTGCAGCAGCAACAAGAACACCAGCAGAGGCAACAGCAACAAAAACAACAGAAACAACAGCAACAACAACAACAATAGTAACCAAAACAACAGAAACAGCAGCAACAAAAACAACAACAGAACAACAGACAGCAGCAGCAACAAAAAAACCCAAAACCCCCAAGAAACCAGCAGCTCCATCACCAAAAAAAAAGGGGCTAAAAACAAAAAAGTACGAGGAAATGGAGACATCCACGAACCTCAAGAGGAGAAGGGACAGTGGGGAGGGGGCGGCTAAGAAATTATGCCCAGAAAAAACTCCTCCTGAGGCAGGCCCCTCCTCTCAACCATCACCACCAGCACCTTCACCACTACCTCCATTACCCCCACCAACATTTCCACCCCCAAAGATCACATTACCATCTCCTCCCCAACAAATGGCCCCCCTTTCACCCCAGCAAGAACTCTTCTTTAAGAAGCATCACCGCCCCTATAAAATCCCCCTCCCCAGATCTCAATCTGCCGAAAGGGCACAACCCTCGGGCCTAGCCCGAACTCCGTCCCTCCCCTCACTTAGCCCTACTGACTTTTCCTCCCAGGAATTGTTCCCAGCCCTGATCTCCCCAAAAAGAAAAACACCTGAGAAAAAGAAAGAGGAACTCACAATTGGACAAATGCAGCGGGCGGCGGCTTTGTGCTCTGCGGAGCTGGAGGCAGTTGGGGACTTCCAGCTCCGGAAGGCACTAAAGCCGTTGGCCAGGCTGGAAAAAATCAACGACTTGAAAATCTCAAATCCAGCAAACTTTAGGAGTGCAGCCATGGTGACCACTTTTGTCCGGTCAGCTGGCGACCGTACTAAGGGCGTATGGAAGTACCTGAGTACGGTCTGTCAGACTGATACGGGCATAAAGCTGGCGGAGTTGGAGCACTCCTCACTCAAAAAATGTATAACATATTGCGCAGGGAGGGTCCCAATTTTGGTTCACCCATCTCTTTACAGGGCCCTAAAGTTGAAGTTCCCGATAGATGTCGGCGGAATCACCAGGGACAACCGAGTGACGACTGAACTTGGTACCGGTTCCCTGCGTCAGGCTGTCGGCATCCTCACGCCCAAGGATTTCCGGCCCGTAGTCGACGATGAGTAAAGGTAAGTCGGATTGATGGCTTTAAACATTGCCAGTTTGAATGTGAGGGGACTGAGGGATTCAAGCAAGTGTGCACGCTTGCTTGGTGAACTCAAGAAGCTCTGCGTAGATGTTGCTGCAGTGCAGGAGACCCACTTCACTTGCGAGGCTGACTGTCGGGTGCTGAAGAACGACTTTAACGTTTTCTCAGCATACGGCAGCAACTTCAGCGCTGGGGTCTCCTTGCTAGTTGGACGCAGCCTTGATGCTGATGTTGACGTTGTTTTTGCAGGTGACGGGGGCCGGCTGGTTGTGGCCGATGTTGCCGTGAAAAGTTTCAAGTTTCGTCTGGTTGCGGTTTATGCGCCCAATATCGTTGCGGAGAGGGTTTCCTTTTTTCGTCGGTTGGCGCCGTTCCTGGACGATACGAAGCGGCTAGTCTTAATGGGTGATTGGAATGCGATCCTTGATCCCAAGATAGATAAGGTCGGGCGGGGAGCTAGTAGTGCGGGAAGGTGTGATAGCAGCCTTGCCGGCCTCATGACTCGTCATGATCTGGTCGACAGGTTTCGTTTTGATCACCCAGGGCGGGAGATGTGGACGTGGTTAGAAAGCTCGCCCTCTGCCAAAGTGGGTACCTACTTGGACAGAGTGTTAGTTAGAAGAGCTGACATCGATTTTGTTAGTTGTCCCACGTTCCACTTGATAGCGAGGACTGACCATAAACTTGTTAGCGTCAGTCTACGGTTAGCTGATAGGCCTAGGCTGGCCGGCTACTGGAAGTTCAATACCTCCTTACTGGAGATACGGGACTTCCGGGACCGGCTGGAATCCCTAATTCAGCGGGCGTTAGTGGGGGCGGTTACCGGCAATAGGTGGTGGGGATCTCTTAAGCATAGGATTAGAGATTTCGCTACCAAGTACGGTCAACAGCTCAATTTAGATAGGGCCAAGGAAGCGAAATCTATAGAAGATAGACTTTCCCGGGCGGTGGCTGGGGGGGACTCCCTAAACGTAGAGCTAGCTAGGGGGGACCTTGAGCGCGAGAGTAGCGAGCGCTACAAGGGCTACGTAGTTAGATCTAGGTTAAAGAGAGTTCTCAACGAAGCTGTGAAGACGAACGCGACTGCGCGTGAAGAAGAAGTGCGAAGGTTCCCCGATCGGTACATCGCTTCTGTCAAGGCCCCGGACGGGCGACTGCTGCGTTCGAGTCGTGAGATACGTGATGCCTTTCGGGCGCACTTTCGGGGTCGCTTTGCCCGCTGCACTGATCTCCCGATCCGGGAGTTTCGTAGCTATCTTGCCGACTTCCCCCGCCTTGGGGCGGCTGAAGCGGCTGGCTGCGAGGGTGTGGTTACTGAATGCGAAGTCCGTGACGCGTTGAAGCAAGTCGGCCTCAACAAGTCGCCGGGACTGGATGGTTTGCCCTACGAAGTGTACTTGAGGATGTCGCACATGTTTGTGCCTATTCTGACGGATATGTTCAACCATTGGTTCGCCCAGGGAGCCATCCCTGGTAGCGTTACCAAGGGCGTGATCACATTGCTGAAGAAAGGTGGCAGACATGTTTGGGAGGGTTTAGATGATTACAGGCCCATAACTCTGCTTAACACAGAGTTAAAGATTTTGGCCCGGGTCTTGGCGAATCGTTTACAGCGTGTCATCAGTGATCTGATCGGCCCTGAACAGACCTTTGCTGTGAAGGGAAGATCGATCCAGGACAATCTGCACTTGATTCGCGAGGTCCTAGAGGGGATAGAAGACGACACAGAAGCCGCGCTGATCAGTTTAGATCAGTCCAAGGCCTTCGATAGGGTTGACCATCGGTTCTTGGCGTCTGTTTTGGAGACTGCCGGATTCAAACCGGAGTTCCGCAGATGGATTAGCATGATGTACCACAACCCTCAGGCAGTGGTGCAGGTGAACGGAAGGCGTTCGGAGGTATTCGCGATCGAGCGTTCGGTGCGGCAGGGCTGCCCGCTGTCTCCTCTCCTCTATGTCCTCGCGTTGGAGCCCCTCCTGCGCAGGCTTAGGGATGAGGGGACAAGTCCGGCCCTGCGCGGTATACCTTTTGTTAGCAGTCTTGCGGCAAGGGTTTCCGCGTTCGCTGATGATATCACAGTGTTTGTATCCCGCCGTCTGGATATAAAGGCTGTGAAGAAGGCGGTTAGCGAGTACGAGCGGATTGCAGGGGCCAAGGTCAACTTTGACAAAAGCGAAGGTTTGCGGCTTGGTGCTTGGAGGGGTAGCGATACTCTTCCAGGGCCCTTCCGCTGGAGTGACGGACCCGTCCGCATCCTCGGGGTGTGGTTCGGGCCCGACCTCCAACTGGAGCGAAATTGGTCGGAAGTACAAGCTAAGGTGAATGCTCAGGTGGCCACCTGGCTTTCAAGGAGGTTGTCCTTAAAGGGTAGGGCGGAGGCGTGCGCCGTGTACGTCTTCCCCCTGATTCTTTACCGATTGGCTGTACTTCCTCTGCCTAAGGCACGTCGGTTGGCACTGCAACAATCCCTTTCCAGATTGCTCTGGCGAGGTGCAAGGCCGATGGTCCGTAGGCAGGTCTGTATCCAACGTACGCGCAACGGGGGTCTGGGTATGCCTGATCTGGAGAGCCACTGGCTTGCTGAAAGACTTGCATACCTGGGCAGAGTCTTGACGGGGACTGCAGTGTGGAGACTGAAGGCGAGTCGGACTTTTCCTCGCTTAAAGTCAGACCCAAAGGCTGAAGGTCGACGTAGGCCTTTGGGCGAAACACTGTTTGTCCGCGAGTGCCGAACGGCGCTTCGTAACCTTCTTGGGTCCAGTGACCTTTCATGGCCTCGAAAAGAACTATATCGGGAGCTAGTGGTGGGTTCCGCTTCTGATCCTCTCAGCGAGCGGCACGGCTGGACGATGGAGGAGATTCGCTCTCATTGGAATTGGGCGCCAGGATCGAGCTTCTTGAACAACTCCGAGTTCTCGCTCACCTGGCGACTTGCGCGAAATGCGTTACCCCTTGCCGGCTTGAACTACAAGGCGGGCCTGGCAGACATGCCCGATTGCACTCGCTGCGGCAGTGGCTTGGAAGAAACGGCTGAGCACGCCTTCTACTACTGCGAGCGAGTCCGTCCGTTTTGGGATCACGTCGGCGAGTGGACGGCCCGCATCGAGCCCGAACAGCTCGTGCTGCTCGACGTTGGTTACGTCGTGGACAACGTTCTTCCTCCGTTTCAGGGTGAGAAGCGTGTGGTGTTTCTCGCGATCCTGGCTGTAGCTAGAATGGTGGTGTGGACGACGCGAAACAAGGGATTTTATGACGATGCAAACTTTTCTCATCGTGATCTGGTTTTGTTCTTTCGGCATCTGCTGAGGGTCAAAATCAGATGCGATAGAAAATGCTTGGATCGCATAAAATTCAGCAAAAGGTGGGTGAATGCAGCGAGCCTGGTCGTGCGAAAGGGGGCAATGTTGGAGTCATCCTTCCCTCCTCTGCCGACTCATGGAGTCTACGGTACGGGTCCTTAGGGACCCCACCCCTGGTAAGTAGAACTGTCTCCCCCTTTTTTCTCTTTGGTACCTAGGTACCTAGTTAGCAGTATGTTGTGTGTCATTGTCCCCGTCATCTAGTTGTTAGTTCTCAAGATCTTCCCCATCCCCATTATTTTTGTACCTCAGCCCGTGTCCCAGCCCACGTTTACTGAAGATCTTGAACACTCATATGTATATATAAAATTTATAAAAATCATATCACCCGCTTGTATTAACCCATTCCGCGCCCGACCCGTTGTTTCTTTTTACCCCCGTAGATTAGGATCCCAATCCCACTTAGGGCAGGTCCGGCTTGTTTTCGGTTCCTTTCGCCCCGGAAAACAGTCGGCCTCCGATTTTAGAGACGGGGGGATGGGAGGGTAACCAAATGGGGATTTTTTCCTTGTTTTTTCGTTTATTTCGGGGTTTTTTCTCCCATCCCCATCACAAACATTGTATATAAATCATGAATAAAAATCATCCATCAATTTTCGGGTTTTAAGTAGGACTTTTCATAGAGTACATGTGGTATTTTGGTAATTGCTGCGCATATGGCGACGGATGAATGGTTATATATTGTATTGTTGAATGGGTCGGCGAATGTGGCTAGCTAGGTCCCCTTAGTAAAAACATAGATAATGCATGACCGCACCCTTCCCCCTCCCCCCAAAACTCCAGGCCTTGTGCCTACCTGTAAATCTACAGGAAATAAAGTCTTGGCTATGCTGGACCCTTGACTATACTTTTTGTCTAGTTTGGTCCAAATTTTGACCGTTTTTTTTAAAAAAAAAAAAGAAAAAGTTTATTTCAGCGTTACCATCAAATCGGATTTTACCACTTTCTCATATCATCGCGACGACTTCTCCCGCCTGGGCTGAAATTTTCTGACCCGGTTGGAAAAACAAAGCTAAGTTCTTTTTCTCCCATTTTTTTTGTTGTCTTTTTTGTTTTTTTTCTCCTCCTCATTTCTACACCTCATTCTTTCATCCAACATATCATTCATGGCCGGCCGGGCTGAAGGCTCGGCCACAAAGGCCCTTTTTTCCCCCACCAAGGGTGACCCTCCCCCCCCAGGTGAAAAAGAAAAACATATCACCTAACCCAAAAAAAGCCCCTCCCCCTGACCAGAAAGAAAAAACGCCCCCCAAAAAATTACCTTCCCCGGAAAAGGAAGAAAAATCATCTCCCCAAAAAGGGGGGGATAAAAATGAAAATAGTTGGACAGCCCCCCCGAAAATACAGGTCGATGTCGACGACCTGCTCCAGCGAGCAAAGGGCATCTCCAGTGAAGTACAGGAGCATGGCCTTATGTTCAATTTGGAGGAGGTAAGACAAGACCAGAAAAAAAGAACAGTGTCTGTCTTTTTAGTGGACAAACGATCCAGAAAAATCGTTAACCCCGCAAAAGACATGGTCCTTCGTCAAATTTCCAGCCTGGGCGTAAAGGCACAAGCGATAATCGCTGGTGCTTCTTACGCTTTCTGGGATATATTGCTACCGACTATAGAAGATGCCGTCGCCCTCACAAAAAAACCTCTGGAAAATAAAGAATTTTTTTTCAGAACAGAATATATGGGGCGACGGCGGACCACGGTTTCAATATACGAGGTCCCTAGCTTCCTTCGAGACGCAAACTTAGCCGCCTATATGCTTCAGTTTGGTGACATCGTCTCAGCAACACACGATGGAATGCGTGGGGAATGGAGGTTCGATATCATGTTGGATATGAAAACCTTCTACTCCGTTCCCAACTGGTTGGAGGTGGAAGGGCGCAGGCTTCCCGTAATAGTATCGGGAAGGAAACCCGCCTGCTGGCACTGTGGCGAGATTGGTCACCTCTCCGCAGTTTGCCCGGGGAAGAAGGCCCCGAAGAAGCCCGACCACAAACACGATACCCTCTCACCTGTGGTCAAAATAAACACGGAAAAGGAGGCTCCCGTAGTCTCGCCCACACCAGCGGTTAAAAAAAACCCCACTCCCCCTTCGTCCCCTGCGGTTAATTCCGAAGAGGCGAAGGCTGAGTGGCTGACTGTGGGAAAAGGTGAGAGGAAGCTCCAACCTGAGGATCCTCGCTCCCAAAAGTCGGCCCAGGTAGGCACCGACAGTTCACCCCCCTCTAAAAAATCCAACAGTCCAACCCCCACATATGCACAGAAATCATCCCCCCCAAAAAACAAAGCCCCGCCCAAAACCCCTCCTAAACAGCGTACACCTCCCAGGGTCAGATCTTTCAGCCCAGGCCGGGAGAAATTTGAACAACTCCTGGAATTCAAAAAGCGGCTGGACCAGGAGAGAAAATCGGCTCCACGACCAGGGCCTTCTCATTCCACACCATCATCACCAAGACATCCCAGAACCATTCGTCCACCACCAACCACACCACCCCATAGATCCATGCCTCCACCTCTCATGTCTGTGCTAGTCCGGGGAAAAAAGGGACCCCCCCTCCGCTGCCGTTGGAATCACCACCAACGAAACCAGCACCACCAGCAACAGCAACCGCATCATCTCCATCTACCACGCCCAAGAAACGGCAGCGGAGCTCGTCAATCGACAGCTCGGGGGATGAGGTCCCCAAACATATAAAAAAAAGGGAAAAACCACGTCATCATACCGGAACAAACATCTGCCGGGTGGATGAGGGGGCTCTGGATCGTCTTCATAAGGTCCAGCCGCAGCTGTTGAAAGACTTAAGGGTCCTCCACAACTTCAAAGAAGTCAACGGTTGCAACGTGGAGGACCCTAAAAATTTCCCCGATTCATGGATCACCACCGTCATTCGGAAGGGCCGAGGGTCGGAAGGTGTGATGAAAATGCTCGGCGAGGCTAACGAGGCCCTCGGCCCTATATCATTCCTTAAGGACGATTTAGCATCATGTAAGGGTCTTGTTGGGAGGGTCCCTGTTGTTCTACACCCCTCCCTCTATAGGGCTTTGAAACTAACTTTTCCGCGGGACGTCGGGGGTCTCGCTCATGACGGAGCCATCGATAATGAGATGGCCACGGGATCCATGAGCCAGACCGTCGGAGTCCTGACCCCAGCCATGTTCAGTCCGGGCACTCAACCCCTGTAATTTTCATGATGGATCTAAGGTTGGCTAGATTAAATGGCCGCGGCCTGAGGTCGGATTCTAAGCGATCCCAACTATTGTTATACCTCCAGCGTCGCGGCATTGATATTTGTTGTTTACAGGAGACTCACTTCGACTCCAACTTCTATGAAGGTATTCTGGCGAGGGACTATTTGTCCTTCTCAGCATGCTTTGTTACTCGTTCTAGAGGTGTCACCTGGCTGGTAAGTAGACGTCTGGACGCTTTGTGTGCTCTTGTTCTTTCAGATCCGGCGGGCAGACTTTGTGTTCTGGATGTTACCATAAAGGACAAGGCGTTTCGTTTGATTGGGGTTTATGGACCCAATACCACCAGTGAGTTTCCTGCCTTTTTCCGGCGCATCGAGCCGTACGTCGTTCCGTCAAAGCGGGTAATTTTAGTGGGAGATTGGAACGCCGTCCTTGATCCCAACTTAGATAGAGGGGCTACTAGTGCAGGTACTAACCCCTTGGATGCCAGATATTTTCGTGAGTTTGTCCAGAAATTTGATCTGGTGGACAAATTTCGCGAAAGGCATCCAAATAAGATAGTTTGGACTTGGACCGGTAGGGGCGCCTCGGCCCAGCTGTATAGCTATTTGGACCGAGTGTTAGTTAAGCGAGTCGACTTAGACTATATAGGTGGTCCAAGTTTTGAGGCGTATAAAAATTCCGACCACAAATTTTTATGTGTGTCGATTAGGTTAGATAAGGCTAGATGTAGGATGTCTGGTTACTGGAAGTTCAACCTTTCCCTTTTGGCGGAGGCTGACTTCCGGAACCAGCTAGAACTAACGATAAAGCGGGAATTGACGGGGGCCATTATGGGTAATAGGTGGTGGGCTAACCTTAAGGATAGTATTAGATCCTTTGCTGCCGACTATAGTAGGAGACTCAAGTCAGCTAGGGTAGCGGAGCAAAGGTCGATTAAGGATAAGCTAGATAGGGCGGTGTTGGCGGGAGATAGTGGGCAAGTTAACGTAGCTAAGGCTGAGCTGGCCTCCTTGCAAATTATGGAGTACCAAGCTCTAGTAGTTAGGGCTAGGTTAAAGAGAATGTCCTGCGAGGCGACGAATATGGCCCAGGAGTTACGGGCCGAGGAACTGAGGCATGCTACAGATCGGCATATCGCCAGTGTCACATCGCCGGAGGGGCTCCGTCGAACTACAAACGAAGCCATCTGTGGGGAGTTTCGGCAGTATTTCTTGAAGCTTTTTACCAGGGAGCCCGGACTGAGTTCTGCTCAGTTCGACGCCTATCTTGCCGACTTCCCTCGCCTTTCGGCGACTGAAGCGGCTGGGTGTGAGGGGCTCATAAAGGAGGAGGAGATTCGGGTTGCACTGAAGTCGGTCGGGCTGGATAAGTCCCCCGGAATTGATGGTCTGCCCTATGAAGTGTACTTGAGGTTGTCGCACATGTTTGTCCCCTTGCTGGCAACCATCTATAACAACTGGATGAGGCAGGGTACTATACCCAGACGCTTCACCAGGGGTATAGTGAAGTTGCTTCGTAAGAACAAACATGGTGGGGATGGGGTTAGTCACTTTCGCCCTTTAACGATGTTAAACACGGACTTAAAGATTTTGGCGAAGATCTTGGCAAACCGTTTGCAGACTGTCCTGCCTAGTCTGATTTGCCCCGAGCAGACTTGTGCTGTGAAGGGTAGGACTATCCAGGACAGTCTTCATCTGGTCCGCACGATCGTAGAAAAAGTCGACGGAAATGCCGCGCTGATCAATTTAGATCAGTCCAAGGCCTTCGATAGGGTTGACCATGCTTTTTTGGAGGCTGTCTTGTCTTCGGCCGGCTTCGGGGTTGATTTTCGCACCTGGATACGTCTCCTTTATGCGTCCCCCGGAGTCGTGGTGGAGGTGAATGGAGTAAGGTCGGAGCCCTTCACTCTGACTCGATCGATTCGTCAAGGTTGCCCGTTATCGCCAATGCTATATATCCTGGCGTTAGAGCCTTTTCTACGCAGGATAAAGGCGAACCCGGTCCTACGCGGCCTCACGTTACCTGGCGCCAGTGAGGTGGCCAGGTACACTGCATACGCTGACGACGTCAGCGTGCTTGTAACGAGCAGTGCCGAGGTGGAGGAGGTGAGCAAAGAAATCGGAAGGTACGAAGCTGTAACGGGGGCCAAGATTAACCGCGAAAAGTCTGTCGGCTTGCGGTTGGGCTCGTGGAAAGGCTGTGTCCTTCCCGGCCCCTTCATTTGGAAAGACGGTCCGTGCAAGATACTCGGCGTCTGGTTTGGGCCCGACCTTCAATTGGAGAAAAATTGGTCGGAAGTGCTGAATAACGTCGTAGCCGCAACTGAGTTGTGGCTGCGTAGAAGGCTTTCCCTAAAGGGTCGGGCAGAGGTGTGCAATTCGCACATCTACTCCCTAGCCGTTTACCGACTTTCAGTACTTCCTATCCCGGCCACCATCCTATTCAAGCTGGAAAGGATTCTCTTCCAGTTTCTCTGGGCCAAGAGACATCCTTTGGTGCGACGGGAGATCTGTTACCTTCACCCTTCTGAAGGCGGTCTAGGAGTACCTAACGTCGAGGTACGGCGCCATACTTTGCGTCTTACTTTCCTAGACCGGATGTGTTCACGAGACACGGCGGCGGGAAGCGTCTGGAAAGAAGACGCCAAACAATCTTTCCCGTCGCTAAGAAGTGTGCATTTCGCTGATGGGGAGACCCATCGGTTGCCCAGATGCGAATGCCCCTTCTATCGCGAGTGTCGGCATGCCTTGAAAGTGCTCTCTCGGCTGCAGACAGGTCTCTCTGACAGCCGGCCGTTGTCGAGTAGGGCATTATATCGATGTTTAGTGAGGGGGGCCGCTAGCGATGGTCTGATTGGCGAGCTCGGTGTGACGGAGGCGGAGGGTCGCTTACTGTGGCCTTGGGCCCCCAGGTTGAGGTGTCTCAATAATGACGAGGCTTCCCTCACCTGGCTGGTCATTCGGAATGCCCTCTGGGTCGGCAAGAGATTGTTTGCAGCGCAACAGGCCATTTCGCCTGAGTGCGGCCGGTGCGGTGATTTGGAGGAGACTATTAGTCACGCCTTCTTTCACTGCCCGGTCGTACGGCCGCTGTGCAAGCTTCTTGAAGGCTACATGGTCCGCATCCTCAATGGAAAGTTTTTTGTCCTGGAAGCCAGTTCTGTGTGCAGCAATGTGGTGCCGAGGTTGAACAGACAGGAACATTATGTGTTTCTCTGCTTACTTGGCGTTATGCGTGTCGTGATTTGGACGACAAGAAAGAAGGAACTCTGTGAGGGTGAGTCTTTTTCTTCTCAGACCCTGGTGGCTTTTTACAAACACCAAATCAAAGTCAAAATCCGGTCTGAGAGAAAAAGACTCTCTTCACTGGAGTTTGGCGAAAGGTGGGTGACTGTTGCGCGCTTGTGTCGCGTGGTAGGAGCCAACCTTATTTTCACTTTGGACGTTCCAGGGACTTAAGGAGATTGAGTTACCGGAAGGACATGACCACCCAGCCCAGGTAAGTTAGAATTTTTTAGGCCATTTTGATTTAGATTGTTCCTAATTGAGTTAACTTAGCTAGAGTATGCAAGGTCATCGCCCCCCCCTTTTTTTGTCCCCTTCTTTTGTTTTACTCTCCCTTCCCTTCCCCTCTGTTAGATGACAGGAATTGGAGTTCTCCAGGAGTGCGAGGGAGGGTTTATTTTATTTCATGTTTATTGTTTATTTATTTTCTCTAATTATTTATCTTATTTGATTATTTTTCCTCCTTCGACACTATTTTCGACTGGTTAACTCCTTTTTCTGCCATGTTTTAGTACGTGGGGGGACCCCATACTAACTATCATAATGTATATATGTTTTGATCTTTTTCGTTTTTAGGGGAAATTTTAAATAAAGATGTATATAGCGTTCCTTTTAGTTTTTTTAAATTGTTCCCCTCCCCCTCACTTTGTAAATATGGGATTAAGCTTAGAAGTTCATAGAGCAGCAGTGTTGTTTTGGTGATTGTTGTTTTTGGTGGATGCAGTTTGATAGTGATATGTTCAATTGAGGTATTTTGGTGTTTTTTTTAACTTGGAGATATGTATTGGTCAGTGAATGAGTCTAGTTAAGTGAGAGATTAGGATAGTGTAGACCAGCCTTCCCCCCCCACTTTTCGGCCTCGTGCCAAATTTGTATTTTTTTATACAATAAATATTTTGACTATGCTGGACCTCAGGTAACTGTTGCTTGTTATAATTGTCACTGTTATTGTTGTTGTACATTGTTGCGTTCTACATTCCAATTAAGAAGGAACATAAGGATATGTCATATACCAATAAGAAGAAACACAAGGATATGTCATATACCAATAAGAAGAAACACAAGGATATGTCATATACCAATTGAGAAGAAACACAAGGATATGTCATATACGAATTCAGAAGAAACACAAGGATATGTTATATACCAATTGAGAAGAAACACAAGGATATGTCATATACGAATTCAGAAGAAACACAAGGATATGTCATATACCAATTCAGAAAGAACATAAGGATATGTCATATACCAATTGAGAAGAAACATAAGGATATGTCATATACGAATTAAGAAGAAACACAATGATATGTTATATACCAATTGAGAAGAAACACAAGGATATGTCATATACGAATTCAGAAGAAACACAAGGATATGTCATATACCAATTCAGAAAGAACATAAGGATATGTCATATACCAATTGAGAAGAAACATAAGGATATGTGATATACTCATTAAGAAGAAACACAAGGATATGTTATATACCAATTGAGAAGAAACACAAGGATATGTCATATACGAATTCAGAAGAAACACAAGGATATGTCATATACCAATTCAGAAAGAACATAAGGATATGTCAAATACCAATTGAGAAGAAAAAAAAGGATATGTTATATACCAATATAGAAGAAACTCAAGGATGTGTCATCTACCAATTGAGACGAAACACAAGGATATGTCATATACCAATTGAGAAGAAACACAAGGATATGTCATATACAAATTACGAAAAAACAAAAGGATATGTCATATACCAATTGAGAAGAAACACAAGGATATGTCATATACCAATTGAGAAGGAACACAAGGATATGTCATATACCAATGGAAAAGAAACAGAAGCATATGTCATACCCAATTGAGAAGAAACACAAGGATATGTTATATATCAATTTAGAAGAAACACAAGGATATGTCCTATACCAATTGAGAAGAAACAAAAGGAAATGTCATATACCAATTGAGAAGAAACACAAAGATATGTCATATACCAATTATGAAGAAACACAAGGATATGTCATATACCAATTGAGAAGAAACACAAGGATATGTAATATACCAATTGAGAAGAAACACAAGGATATGTCATATACCAATTTAGAAGAAACACAAGGATATGTCATATACCAATTCAGAAGAAACACAAGGATATGTCATATACCAATGGAGAAGAAACACAAGGATATGTCATATACCAATTAAGAAGAAACACAAGGAGATGTCATATACCAATTCAGAAGGAACATAAGGATATGTCATATACCAATTAAAAAAAAAAAACAAGTATATGTCATACCCAATTGAGAAGAAACACAAGGATATGTCAAATACCAATTGAGAAGAAACGCAAGGATTTGTCATATACCAATTCAGAAGAAACACAAGGGGATGTCATATACCAATTCAGAAGGAACATAAGGATATGTCATATACCAATTGAGAAGAAGCACAAGGATATGTCATATACCAATTAAGAAGAAACACAAGGATATATCATATACCAATTGAGAAGAAACACAAATATATGTCATATACCAATTGAGAAGAAACACAAGGATATGTCTTATACCAAGTAAGAAGAAACACAAGGATATGTCATATACCAATTGAGAAAAAACATAAGGATATGTCATAAACCAATTAGGAAGAAACATAAGGATATGTCATATACCAATTCAGAAGAAACAGAAGGATTTGTCATATACCAATGAAGAGAAAACACAAGGATATTCATATACCAATTAAGAAGAAACACAAGGATATGTCATATACCAATTGAGACGAAACACAAGGATATGTCATATACCAATTAAGAAGAAACACAAGGATATGTCATATACCAATTGAGAAGAGACACAAGGATATGTCATATACCAATTTAGAAGAAACACAAGGATTTGTCATATACCAATTCAGAAGAAACACAAGGATATGTCATATACCAATTCAGAAAGAACATAAGGATATATCATATACCAATTGACAAGAAACACAAGGATATGTCATATACAAATTAAGAAAAAACACAAGGATATGTCATATACCAATTGAGAAGAAACATAAGGATATGTCATATACCAATAGAGAAGAAACACAAAGATATGTCATATACCAATTAAGAAGAAACACAAGGATATGTCATATACAAATTTAGAAGAAAAATAAGTATATGTCATATACTCATTAAGAAGAAATACAAGAATATGTAATATACTAATTGAGAAGAAACATAAGGATATGTCATATACAAATTTAGAACAAACATAAGGATATGTCATATACCAATTGAGTAGAAACACAAGGATATGTCATATACCAATTGAGAAGATACACAAGGATATGTCATATACCAATCGAGAAGAGACACAAGGATATGTCATATACCGATTTAGAAGAAACACAAGGATATGTCATATACAAATTTAGAAGCAGCATAAGGATATGTCATATACCAATTTAGAACAAACACAAGGATATGTCATATACCCAATAAGAAGAAACACAAGAATATGTCATATACAAATTTAGAAGAAAAATAAGTATATGTCATATACCAATTGAGAAGAAACACAAGGAAATGTCATATACTCATTAAGAAGACACACAAGGATATGTCATATACCAATCGAGAAGAGACACAAGGATATGTCATATACCAATTGAGAAGAAACACAAGGATATGTCATATACCAATTTAAAAGAAACAAGGATATGTCATATACCAATTGAGAAGAAACACAAGGATATGTCATATACCAATTTAAAAGAAACACTAGGATATGTCATATACCAATTTAGAAGAAACATAAGGATATGTCTTATACCAATTGAGAAGAAACCCAAGGATATGTCATATATCAATTGAGAAGAAACACAAGGATATGTCATATATCAATTGAGAAGAAACATAAGCATATGTCATACCCAATTGAGAAGAAACACAAGGATTTGTCATATACCAATTTAGAAGGAACACAAGGATTTGTCATATACCAATTTAGAAGAAACATAAGGATATGTCATATACCAATTGAGAAGAAACACAAGGATATGTCATATACCAATTGAGAAGGAACACAAGGTTATGTCATATACCAATTTAGAAGAAAAATAAGTATATGTCATATACCAATTGAGAAGTAACACAAGGATATGTCATATACTCATTAAGAAGATACACAAGAATATGTCATATACCAATCGAGAAGAGACACAAGGATATGTCTGATACCAATTGAGAAGAAACACAAGGATATGTCATATACCAATTTAGAAGAAACACAAGGATATGTCATATACCAATTTAGAAGAAACATAAGGATATGTCTTATACCAATTGAGAAGAAACACAAAAATATATCATATACCAATTTAAAAGAAACGCAAGGATATGTCATATACCAATTGAGAAGAAACACAAGGATATGTCATATACCAATTTAAAAGAAACACAAGGATATGTCATATACCAATTTAAAAGAAACACAAGGATATGTCATATACCAATTGAGAAGAAACACAAAAATATATCATATACCAATTTAAAAGAAACACAAGGATATGTCATATACCAATTGAGAAGAAACACAAGGATATGTCATATACCAATTTAAAAGAAACACAAGGATATGTCATATACCAATTAAGAAGAAACATTAGGATATGTCATATACCAATTGAGAAGAAACACAAGTATATATCATATACTCATTAAAAAGAAACACAAGGATATGTCATATACCAACTGAGAAGAATCACAAGGATATGTCATATACCAATTGAGAAGAAACACAAGGATATGTGATATACTCATTAAGAAGAAACACAAGGATATGTCATATACCAATTGAGAAGATACACAAGGATATGTCATATACCAATCGAGAAGAGACACAAGGATATGTCATATACCAATTGAGAAGAAACACAAGGATATGTCATATACCAATTTAGAAGAAACATAAGGATATGTCTTATACCAATTGAGAAGAAACACAAAAATATATTATATACCAATTTAAAAGAAACACAAGGATATGTCATATACCAATTGAGAAGAAACACAAGGATATGTCATATACCAATTTAAAAGAAACACAAGGATATGTCATATACTCATAAAGAAGTAACACAAAGATATGTCATATACCAATTGAGAAGAAACACAAGTATATATCATATACTCATGAAAAAGAAACACAAGGATATGTCATATACCAACTGAGAAGAATCACAAGGATATGTCATATACCAATTGAGAAGAAACACAAGGATATGTGATATACTCATTAAGAAGAAACACAAGGATATGTCATATACCAATTAAGAAGAAACACAAGGATATGTCATATACCAATTAAGAAGAAACACAAGGATATGTCATATACCAATTGAGAAGAAACACAAGGATATGTCATATACCAATTGAGAAGAAACATAAGGATATGTCATATACCAATTTAGAAGAAACATAAAGATATGTCATATACCAATTTAGAAGAAACACAAGGATATGTCATATACTAATTGAGTAGAAACACAAGGATATGTCATATACCAATTTAAAAGAAACACAAGGATATGTCATATACCAATTGAGAAGAAACACAAGGATATGTCATATACCAATTTAGAAGATACACAAGGATATGTCATATACCAATTTAAAAGAAACACAAGGATATGTTATATACCAATTGAAAAGAAACACAAGGATATGTCATATACCAATTAAAAAGAAACACAAGGATATGTCATATACCAATTTAGAAGAAACATAAGGATATGTCATATATCAATTAAGAAGAAACACAAGGATATGTCATATACCAATTAAGGAGAAACACAAGGATATGTTACCCTCCACATGAGAAATACATGTGTGAAGATATATTGCATATATGAGTAGTTGAGAAAGACGAAGTAGGCAAAATCTACATGTAAACTTTAATGAATATTATAGTTAGTTGTTACATAATATAGTTTGGTAAACGTGGGCTAAAATGTAGCGCTAGCATTTTTGGTAAATCATGTCTTTGTAGAGGTTGTTTCTGCTGCTGATGTTCAGTGATCAGTTGGCATCTGATTGAAGATGAGGGTTGCCTATTGCCCTGATTGTCATGAATGGTTAAGCTGCTTGTTGGATGTCTTTTCTCTCTGCTGCTGAGTTACTTTCTGCTGCTGGGTTGATTTAGCCTTTCTTAAATACTTCATCTGTGGCTCAGATTGCCTGAAAATCAACTTCCTGAAAGTTGCATAACTCTTTCTGATTTGCTAGAAAATATTTTGCATTCTCTTGGAAGTGGGTGTATGGAATTGGGTGAATATGGGTCCATCTTTGCTCTATGAGAGGTGACTCAATATGAACATTTTCATTTGGGTCACTAAAAGGAGTTTCGGTTGATACGTGTGTTTGTTTATTCTTTGTAAATATCCAACTTTATATGAGTTAAATGTAGTGGACACAGTTCTGCAGATTAGAGGAATTAAACTTCTTTATTTTATTTGCAATATTAGTTTCATTGAATACTGAACAATAGTTTTTGTATATAAGTAAAAATGCAAAAATTAAATTGATCACCACATTACTTCTCTCTTAAGATATTTCTATTTTGTTTTTTGTTTGTTTTAGTTTCATGACATATCAACTATTGTAGGTTATTTAATACTGAATTCTCTTTATACATATAAGATATATATGATTTGTAAATATAAGTCAGTAAAGTTAAATAGTTTTAAGTATTGCTATTTATCATTAACAATTCAATTAGATACCAGTAATTTGTTTACTTACTGTTAAATGATCAAACAGTTCTATTTCAAACATTTCAATTTAGCATTTGTTTGCACTCAGTTTAAATGTCCAACAGTTCTATTTGACCCATAGATAAGACCCTTTCAGGTGCTACCACTTTGGGGCAGAGTGGTCCAAGGAGCAATGGCAATGAAAGGATATTCCATATTCCCTAAAGGTCCAGCATTACAAGAGCGTCACCATCAGATTGTTTAATGTCATATTCAGGACACTCATGGGGAAGTCTCACTCCTCTGCAGAGATGCAGTTGGTGTATTCTACAGCCCCAGTCGACTGGGCTATCCCTCTTAGGGAGATTGTTATAATCACAAGAGACGTGTAAATTAACAAATGTATTAAAAAATGTAAAAGATGCATATTAGAAAATTTGATTGTATCAAAAAGGAAGAAAAGTAAATTTTTGAAAAAAGTTCTAGATTATAAATGATTGGTATTGAACTCTGAATCAATAAAGATTATTAAATCCAGAAAGGATAAAGTTCCAAATAAGTAAATCCAACATTACAAGTTGCTTTTTCCTTACAGGAAACATTGTATTAAATGTATTATATGATTTAGGATTTTTAGGTAATTAGAAGATTCATTCATGCAATGTTGATAGTTACTTCACAAAGAAAGTTGTTTATGGCTTATACTAAGACAACAATCCAACAGTACAAACAGTATGTGCAATACTAAAAGTATGAATGTAAAAAGTATAAAATAATAAAAGAGTTATAGAAAAGGCAACAGTGTATAGTGTAATTATAAGTTGTTTTACTGAATATTTCTGTGTTTCAATACTTAGAATGAAGTATGACAGAATAACTTTATTGAATTTATAAAGACAAAAAGCTGTATAGCTCGCTGCTGTTGAAAAGTTAAAAATTTTATCAATAGGTGAGAAATCAAGATGGCTTTTCATACAGAAGATATAAGTATTGGTCTGCATATTCAATGTTCTGTTAATGCAGAGAAATAAAATTATTTTAGTTTAATTTATTCAATGGCACATCAACTCCTTATGGACTATTTAATGCTGTAATTTGGTTCATTTGTAAATGGTTTGATTATAATCATAACTCTATTTTCAATGTAAAAATCACAGTTTCTAATTTTCAATTGCTTATTGTATAATTTCAAATATTCTAGGTAAACTATACTTGATACAAATAATTTGTATACAGTCAAATGGTTTTAATTATTCCCATCTAACATGAATAATTCTGTTCAATAATAATTATTTGTTTTTCAAACAGTTATATAGTTTTATGTATTCCTATCCAATATAAATAATTTTCAAACAAATCTATTTGACACATAGATCGGACCCTAACACATACCACCACTCCATGTCAGAATGGCCATGGTTTCTTTGTTTAATGGCATACCAACCTTCATAGGTTATTTAATGCTAAAGCTATCCTTGTAGAAGAACAGTAGTGATACTATTTACTTTATAGCTGCCAGAGTAGCCCTGAGGCTAATGGTCCCTCAGCTATTTGTTAAATAGCAACATTCCTGTTCTTCTATAAGGATGGCTTTGGCATTAAATAACCCATGAAGGTTTATATGCCATTAAACAAAGAAACCAAAACCAAACTGAGATTAAAAGAACCAAAGGAGTACTCCACACTCCCCAGAACTGAAGCCTCACCACTAGATGAAGTCTAGGAGCATAGCCGGAATATCGA
The DNA here is from genome assembly GCA_963585895.1 of Sepioteuthis lessoniana. Classification (NCBI taxonomy): domain Eukaryota; kingdom Metazoa; phylum Mollusca; class Cephalopoda; order Myopsida; family Loliginidae; genus Sepioteuthis; species Sepioteuthis lessoniana. The sequence goes on along the minus strand of OY757915.1, from coordinate 10,576,467 downwards.
ATTTAAAAAAAATTTCAATAGCCTAATACAATGATCCTATTTACCCAACCCCTCTGCTCGGGCAGGATATGACACAAGGTAAATTTTTAAAGCAGAGTTTAGCAGGTTTGAATTCAGAGTTTTCCTTCTCCTAGACTAGTTGCCTCACCAAGGCTGAAGAACCTAGTCTGCCCTACTATTTACCCATAGCTGGAGGTAGAATAATTGGATTCATACCTTTCCCAAGGGTATTAGTGCTATGTGAAATGCAATCAGTCTTGTCCAGGAATTGAACTCATATCGCCGTGTCTATATCCTGTGACGATAACCATTACACCACGGGCACCTCCTAATACAATGATAAACTGAATATTTTGGAAAACCAAACACAATTTTCAACAGCTTTGTATATTACATTTTCCCTATTAATGCTTAACCGTGAAATGGCCTAGTTGGCTGGGGCTGCAGAATACACCGACTGCATTTCTGTGGAGGGATAAGACTCCCCCAATGAGTGTCCTACATATGACACTAAACAATCTGATGGTGAGGATCCATTCATGCAGGAGCTTTGGGGAACACGGAGTACCCCTTCATTGCTATCACTTCCAGGTCTACTCTGACCCAAAGTGGTAACACCTGATAGGGTCCTATCTATGGGTCAAATAGAACTAATCTGTGTTATTACAGTAGACTGAATTGTTTGAAATAAACTGTTTTTACCTTTAACTGTGGCTAAAGAAAAAAACTATACTTATACTAAACTGAACTGTTTGAAACTTTTATCAAAATGACTTAATTCGGCATTAAATGGCCTGAAAAATGTTGATATGCTGTAAAACAAAACAACCAACCAACCTAATTCAATATGAAACTTTCAACTGACAAAGGTGTTTCTTTGACATGTACTTTATCTGATGCAAGGAATAATAAACTGTAGCATCTATTTTATTTAATAAAAAGTAATCTATTTTGATAATAAACTGTAGCATCTATTTTATTTCACAGCTTATTGCAGGGTTAGGGGGGCTTAGAAAATTTCAAATGTATCCTCTGCAGAGAGGTTAGTTTCCTCTTCCCTTCACAAAAAAGGGCTGTCCTGGGTATACCACTAAACAGCATCAGGTGGTAAGGCTCCAGTTAGGGTCCCATCAATGGGTCAAATATATTTATGAGAAAATTATCAGTATTGGATAGGAATACTTGAAACAAATGTGTAAAATATTTGCATTTATTAGGAATAAAAAAAAGTAAAGTTGACAACCGTAGTTGAGAATGACCCGAAGGCTCCCTTCTTGATAGCTACAGGGAGAGTAGTAGCACCCCCCACTACACCTTGGTGTAGTAGCTATTGAAAAGGGAGCTTTTGGGTCGCCCTCCACTATTGTCACCAACATTATTAGGAATACTTGACACCATAACTGTGCAAAAAACACCGAAGAAACAACTAGACAAAAAAACGTAAATATAAATGAATGCAATTCCCTAACTTCTAAGCATAAAATAATCCTTGATGGGTTGATATACTGTTAACATTAATCAAACTGAACCCAATGGATGGCAATAGAATACATTGTATGACTCACCAAATACAAGTGAGAGATTGATTTGATTTCTTTGTATTAGGACCACCATAAAAAAGGGGGAAAAGTTATCTCCCCTTGACCATTCAAGGGACAGTTCATCCTCATCTAATAGGTGCATGCTGGGATACAGAAAAGGATACTTCCACCATGTCATCAGGAACGCGACACACAGTACTTTTCTAGGCTCTCAATGACTATGTCTTTATTTAATTTTAACAACCGTTAGCTGTACTTATCATACACAAAAATAAATTCCCTAGTTTATTGCCAATACTCAGCGAGTGTGTTATTTTTTCGTAACAGTTTTATTTTATGTTAAAAACATAACAAAACTGGCGACGAAGGATTTTGAACAGCAAGTGGAAATATTCCCATCGAGGATTGGGACGACGAAAAGAAACTGACAAGTTGAATTTATTTCATTGCGTGGAGTGGAGAATTTCAGAAATTGGATTTTTGGCACACAAAATGACGTCAGGTAAGTTGAAAACATAACATTTTTTTTTTAAAACAAAAAAAGATCTCTTGTTTCCGGAATTTTTCTTTCCCATTCTGTCTCAAACGCCTGGTACCATATGCAGCACTACCACTGGTTGACAAGGAACTAAAATGCCTAGAAGAAAGGAAGGTCATCACACCAGTCACATACTCACAGCGGGCAGTACCCATTGTGGTAGTAAAGAAAGCTGATGGCTCAATTCGGTTGTGTGCTGATTTCTCTACTGGCCCCAATGCAATGCTGGCCTTAATGCAATGCTGCCAGTTCCAGAAGATATCTTCACCACACTCAATTGTGGTACCTGTTTTGCCAAACTAGGCCTCACAGAGGCCTATTTACAAGTTGAGGTCTCTGCAACCTCCAGAGAAATACTGACAATAAACATCCTTCGTAACCTATTCCAATATCGATGGTTACCATTTGGGGTAAAAACAGCCCCTGCTATTTTCCAACAAATCATGGACACTATGCTAACAGGAGTAGTGGGTGCAGCAGCATACATAGATGACATCATTGTCATCGGCTGATCAAAAGAGGAGTTATCAGAACGTATTGACATGCATTCAAGACTTCAGTTTCCAGCTTCGACCTTAAAAGTGTCATTTTATTTACAGGAAATAAAACATTTGGGCTTTATTTTTTTACTACCATGGCCATTGTCCAGACTGGCTAATGTAGCAACTATTCAACGTATGCCACCCCCATCAGACATAAGCAGTTTACGCTCATTTCTTAGACTAGTCAGCCACTATGGAAGTTTTCTACCTTCTCTGCATCAAATTAAGTCACCACTTAATAAACTGCTAACAAAAGATATAAAATGGTCCTGGCCATTAGATTGTCAACAATCTTTTGAAAAATTAAAGGACAAATCAATTCAGACTTGCGACTTACACATTTTGATCCAACTCAGAAAATAGTAGTAGGAGTGGATGCCTCAAGCCAGGGAGTTAGTGAAGTGATCTCTCACATTTTTCCAGATAAATCGGAAAAGGCGATCATGCATGCAGCAAGATCCTTGACACCTGCAGAACGCAACTACAGCTAAATAGAGAAGGAAGCACTGGCTCTGATTTTTGCAGTAAAAATGTTTCACTAGATGATATTTGGGCGCCATTTTACACTCCTAACAGATCATAAGCCACTACTCTCAATTTTTGGCTCTAAAAAAGGGATTCCTGTGTACTCAGCCAGTCAATTACAATGTTGGGCAATCACCTTACTAGGGTATGATTTTGAGATAAAATATTGCCGAACAACAGAATTTGGTCAGGCTGATGCATTGTCATGCCTCATCAGATCACATTCTGCCCCAGATGATGATACCATCATATCAGCCATCAGTATTAAGGATGATTTCCAATGCACACTTACTGATTGTGTCAGAGGAATTCCTGTGATGAAAGTTGAAATTAAGCAAGAGCAAATGCTTCAAAAACTTATCCAGTTTCTCAGATACTCACGGCCATCTGACCTCACAGGAGAGCTGCAACAATTTCAGTGGTGGAGGGACTCTCTGGCCATCATTGATGAGTGTCTTATGTTTGCAGACCAGGTTGTGATCCCTAAAAAACTCAGGAGAGCTTCTACAAATCAAATTGCATCACGCATGTTCGAGCACCTCCCTATCACTCTCAATCCAATGGTCAAGCCGAATGGTGTTTAGTGATGTAAAGTTGGTGACCGTAATCAAGGATTACCTGAAAGCTCCCTTTTCAATAGCTACTACACCGAGGTGTAGGGAAGGACGCTACTCCATTCCCTGGATTGCTCCACTTTGCCCTTGAAACATACCTTATAATGTTGAGTGTTAAGCATGGAGGTATCAAGTACCATTTATGACTCGACCTGGGATTGAACCCCAGGTAGACACATTCAAACATGCTCTACTTAAAGCAAAGGGAGAGGGAACAACAGAGTAGATATTAAAAACATTCCTTCTCTGCTATCGGACAACACCCAATAGTACAGTAAAGAATGAGATGACACCAGCAGAAGCACTTATGGGGCGAAAGCTCCGTATCACACTGGACACGTTACGCCCAAAAGAACTATAAAAGCAAGGTATGTGCCAGAATAAAGATCGAACACTATCAGTAGGCACACCAATGTTTGTGAGGAGTTACAGGCCTGGGTAACCAAACTGGACACCAAGTTCCACTCATTTGAGTTTACTATAGTATTTACATGTCTACAAATTTGTGAAATTAGTAGAATTTACTTTACTTCTGAATTTACTTTATCTGCTGAGTAAGTTTCACTGTAAACTGAACAATGATTTTTGTATATGATCCAGATTAGTGGGTAAAAAAAAACAACTGATCTTCACACCCTTTTAACAATTATTTTATTATTAGCTTTACTCCTTCTAATTTTTGTTTTTATCACGATACTTTGGATCCATATATTTTTTGTTATTACTATACTTTTAAGCCACATTTATAAGTGACAAAAATAAGAAAGAATAAAACTCGTCATAAAATGAATGTAATGGTGAAAAATATATAAATCACCTAAGGGTTTAATAAAATAATAATACAAGGATCATTCAATAAATAAGGTTGATTGGTTGGTTTTGTTTTACGGTGTATCAACCTTTTTCATGTCGTTTAACATTGAATTAAATTTCAAACTATTCAGTTTAGCATAAGTACACAGTTTAGTTGTATTTGACCAAGAGATAGGTCCCTATAAGGAACTACCACTCTGGGCCAGAGTGAACCTGGGAGCAATAGCAATAAAGGGTACTCCATATTCCCCAAAACTCCAACTTTACTTGAGCCTCACCATCAGATTGTTTAGTGTCATATCCAGGACACTTGTTGGGGGAGTCTTACTCCTTTGCAGAGATGCAGTAGATATATTCTGCAGCACCAGCCAACTGGGCCAGTTAGTCTCTGGGCAGTGATGTTTAATTTTCTAAACTGCAGCCTTGAAGTAAGCCAGTTTGAACTCCAGTCTTAGAATTACTTTCACTTTCATATTAATACTATTGGAAAAGGTATGAACCTCCTTATCTCCCCATAGTATCACTACTGTTCTTCTAGAGAGATGGCTTTGGCATTAAATGACCCATGAAGATTGATATGCCATTAAACATAAAACCTAAGCAACCAACCATTCAATAAATAAAACTCTGAATTGTTTGGAATTGGTTTATAGCAAAAATTATCTTAATCCTATAAAAATGTTTGTTTTGAGGCTATTCAAAATAGTAGTAAATCAAATAGAATCCTCCAGGCTTGAACAGAGGCTTGTCATCAGATTTTTTTCTGGATGAGCAGTGCAAACAATGTGAAATTTACAGAAGAATGTGTGAAGTGTATGGAGAAGCATTTTTAATAAAATAAAAAATTTACACAAATCAACTAAGTCAAAAAGACAGTCCATGGAGTTGAAACACACGACTGACTCTTTGATAAAGAAAAAGTTCTGGGCACAGTAGTCAGTAAAGAAAGGTTATGGGATGTGAAAGGACCTATCACAATTGATTTCTTTGAAAAGAGTGCAACTGTAAACAGCGCTTCCTATTGTCAACTCCTTAGGCAAAATTCACTTTTAATTATTGAATGATTCTTGTAGCTATGAAAAATCCATTAATACAGCATTGGGATAAAATGCAACAACAATAAAATGAAATAAAACTAGTAATAAAATGATAGCAATAGTGTAAAATGTATTGATCACACAATGTTTTAATAAAATAATAATAGTGATAAAGAATGTTTGGTAAGAAAATCAACAAGAGTTCTTCAAACTTGTTATGAAATGATAATTTGGTTTATTTGTTTAGTGGTATATCAACTCCTTATGGGTTATCTAATGCTGAAATTTGGTTCATTTGTAAATATTTGATGGTAATCATAACTAAATTTTTCATGTTCCATTGCATTTTTTAAAAATTGTGCTTTTTTTTTATTTGTATATAATCTTGTTTGCACACAGTTAATGTTCTTATCTAATACAAATAATTCATTCATAATGTTCCTATCTAATACAAATAATTCATTCATAATATTCCTATCTAATACAAATAATTCATTCATAATGTTCCTATCTAATACAAATAATTCATTCATAATATTCCTATCTAATACAAATAATTCATTCATAATGTTCCTATCTAATACAAATAATTCATTCATAATGTTCCTATCTAATACAAATAATTATACATAATTATCTGGTTTCAAATAATTATTCCTATTCAACAACAATAATAATTATTATTTCTTTCCACACAGTTATATGGTTTCAAGTATTCCTATCAAATATCAGAGACCTGAGAGTAATCGCAAGGAACAGGTACTCCACACTCCACAGAGCTCTAGAACTGGAACCTCACCACTTGATTCAATTTAATGTCATACTCAGACCACCCCCTTACATGCAGAAAATGCAATTGATGTATTTTAAGTCTTGCTGAACAGAGTAAAATGATAATAGTAAAATAAAAATTATTAAATCTGAAAAATAAATTTCTCTTAGTTAAAATTAAACTATATGAAGATTCCTCAGTTGAAAAATAAGATCAGTTTTATACTCGTAAAACCTGAGGTGTGTTGCACAAATATTGTCTTAACTTTTCTCAGATGCAAACCAGGGTTGATTGTCTCCCTTTAATTTTGGTAAAATGCAAGAAGGCTAACTCTTCAGATCTGAAAAAGAAAATCCTCCAGCAGATACTGAATAGAATAACGTATGGATATAGGAACTTCTGCATTAGATGTGCTTCTGTTGATCATTATATTTCAATTAATTACAACTATAGAAAGCTTTTATAGGCCAAAAGAAAGCCACATCATTGACCAGTCAATAATTAGTAAAGAAAACAGTGAGTAACTGAAATGACTGATTAATATTCACAGTTTTTGGCACATTATTTTCTTTTTCAGTGATTCCTCAGTTACCATAATTCATGTATAACACACACTTATACTAACATAAGTAGCAGCACAAATAAGGATGTAAAATTAACCCCAGAAACTCTGCTTAACATAAAAAGGGGACAGTTGTGAACTATATTAAGTTAAAACTTAGAAATTTCACAGGTGTAAGTATATATCAATAAATAAAAGGGCAATAACTCAATTGAAAGTTAATTGTTAAAGTAAAGAATAAAACCAATCCACAAAGCTTGAATAGAATAAAATGGGATTATTGGACTTAAACTCACTCTTAAACTTACAAATCCTATTTTGTGTTACAACATTTGATAAAAAACGAATATTCAAGTCTGGAATACAATCCTGCAAAGCCGAGGGGGGAAAATATAAAAATAGATACAATAGAAAAAAAACTTCTGAAAAAAAATAATTGAAGTGTATATCACCAGAAATCATGAGAAGCAGCATGGTAGATGTGAAATAAGGTGGATGAATCCAAAGTCAGGTCAATAGCATGCTTCACCAGATGCTGGGCGGAAAAACTCATATGTCAATAAACAGAATCAAATAGTTGTTAGGAAACGACTGCTACTCACTTATAATGGTGGTATCTATTGATGAGGCAAAAACAGCCAACAAAAGATTGTCATGACTAATTCAAAACATATGTCCAAACCACATCACTCTTCATGACGGTAAACAAGGGGCATGTTCTGCTGAGGTTGGAGCTTTAGCCCCAACGTTTGAAAAGGCAGATACAAAACTCAAACCCAAATCAAAATTACTTAGATGCAAAAACATTGTTCACATAGCGATATTTAATGTTAGGACTTTAAATAGAGTAAACCAATTATCTGAGCTGACTGCATATGCAGCAAAGCATAATACAGACATCATATGTATACAAGAACATAAATACTACCATAGTGAACTAGAAATAACAGAAATAAAATATCATGATGCTGGTAAAGGATGGACATTTGTCTCTGTAAGGAGATACTTGGCCAATGCAGTCATAGGTGTTGGAATGCTTCTCAGTCCTCGTGCCTTAAAATCACTAAATAGCCTAATGAGAATCAAACCAAGAATGATTTGTACTATAGTTAATGGCAACCCCTGCACAACAAATGTCTCTTGCTACAGTCCCACCAAAGCCAGTAATGAAATGGACATCATCACCAAAAAGTAGCTACCTTCCCTTGTCTGACACATTCCCAAACACAGCATTCCAAAAATTGGTGGAGATATGAATGCTCAGAAAGGAAAAGATGAAAATAACAAATTCCGTTTACACAACTCATCAAATAGAAATGGGGGAATATATGGCAGACTTTGCACTCAAGAATAGGCTAGCATACCCTCATAGTAAATTCCAAAAAAGAGAGGGAAAACTGTGGACCTACACCTATCCAAATAGCTCTAGATTAAATATTCATGAATAAGAAATAGGTAAATAGTGCTGTGAACTTTTGAAGGAGTATCTTCTGATCATAGAATCCTCACAGCAAAGATATACCTAAGTCTATGCAGAAATAAGAAACAAAGAATCAAAACCTCATGTTATTGATAAACCTATAACAAAAATCATTAATAGCCAACTAGACATCAAACTAGCACAGTTTACATAGTACTAAGAAGAATCAAAAGCAGAAAAGTAGCAGGCCTCAACAAAATATTTCCACAAGTAGAGAATACAAGAAAATTTGATGACATATTTCTTCGATTATGCAATGTGGTCTATAAACAAAATACAATAGAGAAATGGACAAAAGGCTGCATCCTCCCTTTTTCCAAGAAAGGTGACTTTGGATTCACTACAAGCTACAGTGACATAACTTTTAATGCTATAGCTGCTAAGGTTTATAATGCTCTACTTCTCAATTGTACCCAACGTGTAATTGAGAAAATTTTAAAGAAAAATCAGAATAGTTTTCAGAGAAATTGATCCACAACCTCACAGATTCTGACTCTCAGTGAAATCATTGAAGGAGTATGTGCAAAAAATCTAGAGGCAACACTATTGTTTGTAGATTTCTCCAAAGCATTTGATTCCATACATAGAGGGAAGATGGAGCAAATACTGCAAGCATATAGTCTCCCAAAGAAACTTTTACAGCCATAATGATGCTCTATAGAAACACAAAAGTCAAAGTTTGCTCACCAGATAGAGACACAGACTGCTTTGGGATTTTTGCTGGAGTTCTGCAAGGAGATACATTAGCACTATATCTATTTATGATCTGCCTAGGCTACGTATTTCAAACATTAATAGATTTAATAAAAGAAAACAGCTTTATGCTAAAAAAAAAAGCAAGAAGCAGACAATATCATGTAGAAATAACAACAGATACAGATGATGCAGTTGATCTATCACTTCTTATAAATACGCCAGCCCAAGTAGAATCCCTACTGCATAGCCTAGAGTAAGCAGGTAGATAAAACAGAGTACATGTTTTAAATGAGGAGGAGCCATCTCCACTCTAAGTGGCAGGCCTCTAAAAGTAGTAGACAAGTTCACATACCTTGGCAGCAATATCTCATCGACTGAAATTGATATCAACATACACCTATTAAAGGCATGGAATATTATTGATAGGTTATCAATCATATGGAAATCTGATCTATCCAATAAAACACGATTTTTTTCCTAGCTCTCACTGTCAATACTGCTGTATGGGTGCACCACATGGATGGTAACAAAATGCATGGAGAAAAAGCTTGATGAGAACTCACAAGAATGCTATGTACTGTTTTGAACAAATCCTGGAAGCAACACCCCAAAAATAGCAGCTATGAAGACACTGGATGTAGTTTGGATGACCTGCCAGGAGCAATGGACCATAGAGATATATGGGGAGAGAGAGTCAAGGAAATCTGTGTTGTCAGCATGACTTAATGATAATAAAAGGTTACCCTTAAGCATTTTTAGCCTTGACTAAATTGGTGTGCTCTTCTCCAACTACACTGAAATCCATCTATCATTCATACAAGGATGAAACATAATAGATTTCAGTCTCTCCTGTTTAATCAAATACCTTAACACTTGGTCCTATGATTCAGTTAAAATGCATATCCTACTTGAAAAGAGGAATATAAAGAAAAAATGCAATAATGAATTCTTATGAAAAGTTGTAATATATACCTGAAGAAGGCAGAACATATGAGGCAGAAATTCAGTATTAAAAACAACAAAGATAAAGATAACAGTGTAGTGATATTACTTGTATCTAATTTGCATATGAAGAAATGATATGTATAGTCATGTTACTGGGAGAAATGATCACCATATACAAAAAGAGGACACTAGACTTCAGAATGGGATAGATATAAAGTCATGATACTGGGAATAATGATCAGGACATACAAAAAGAGAACACTGGACAATAGAATAGGATAGATAGTCATGCTACAAGGAGTTTGTTTGTTTGGGTTTTATGGCATATCAACCTTTGTAGGTTATTTAATGCCAAATCAATTTTTATACAAATGAACAGTTCTATTTCAAGCAATTCAGTTTAGCATAAGTACACAATTTAATTGTCAAAAACATTTCTATTTCAAGCTATTCAGTTTAGTCAAATGGTTCTAATTGAAACAAATAAGTTTAGTATAAGTATAATTTTTGTTTACACACAGTTAAATGTTAAAACAGTTCTATTTTAAGCAATTCAGTTTAGAATAAGTATGCAGTTTAAATATCAAAACAGTTCTATTTTAAGTAATTCAGTTTAGCATAAGTATGCAGTTTAGTTCTATTTGACCCATAGATAGGACTCAATCAAGAGCTACCACTTTGGGCCTGAGTGGACCTGGAGTGATGGCAATGAAGAGGTACTCCACATTCCCCAAAGCTCCAGCATTACTGATTGTTTAGTGTCATATCCAGAACACTCGTGGTGGGGGGCTTACTCCTTTGCAGAGGTGCAGTCAATGTATTTTACAGCCCCAGTCAACTGGGTAATGCAACGAGTTGTACTTTTTAGTCTTAGTTGTGTGGTTGAAAGCTTATGTTCTTTTTATTGTAGAGTTTTTTACTATTTTTCTTGCTTCTGAGTTTGAAATATTCTTTGTGTGTTTTCTTTCTGATATTCTTTTTTTCCATACTTCACATTCTAATTGAATTAGCCACATGGTTTTGTTTACAGTTCTGTGGTTGTTCACTGTCCATGTGGTCTGTTCTGCTTTCTTCACATCTTTTACATACCAAAGGTCTGGAGGATTTTTCTCTGTGGTACCCAAACTTTAGGCAGTTGTGACATTAGAGTGGATCTGGGATAGAATTGGGCGGTTTGGCAATTTATGTTTCGTTTTTTTTTTCCTTGATACTGTGGTTTTCGATTCGGTTTTTAATTTTGTACTTTTGCTTTCTAAATAAGCCATTCATTTTCTCATGTAATTTCCAGTGGATATGTGATTTCGTTTGAGACTGACAAATTTGCAACTTAGTCCGTTCAACTCACAATTTTTCATGTATTTGTGGCCCAATATTGAAGGTATTTATATGGCTGGAAAGAAAATAAAATAATCTTTCTAGATATGTGATTTGTATGTGCTTTTATCCATTGAACTATTTTTACAGTGAGTTAAAACGGTAATTTGCTTTGAACAGCTGAAAATGTGAAACATGATTTTTTTTAAATTATTTTTTTGAGACTAAATTCTACACATTACTTTGTTTTGCAAAACCAAAGTGACCCATCTTTACCAATATTCTTGAAATTGTACACTCAATTAGAAGACACCTTAAACTACATCTAGGAAGATGTTCATTTCTTTTCTGACCTGTTGAAGCGAATTCTTTCAAAAATTATAAAGTAAGCAAAAAAAAGCAAAGTCTCATTAATAGAAGATATTCTCAGAATTATTTCAATATATAATGTAAAATTTTGATGTTTTAACATTAGGCTTTTTTGTGAAACTTTCAATTTTGGAAAAAACGAACTTAAAAAATTACAAACTAATAAAAAAATGTAAATAAAAAGGGCAGCTTTTTTGTTCATTCTCTTTCAAGCTAAATGGGTTAAAAAAAAACGTTAGATTGTTAAAAAGATCTTTCTGTTTTTAAAAGAATTTTGTCTGACTTTTATTTTGAATAATAGTATTTCTTTAAATGAGGTTCAATATTATTTGATGGTGGTGGTGGAGTAATTCTTTGACTTATTTGTATTATATATACAATTATGATTTTAAAAAGGTTTGATATATATTGATATACAGATATTATGAAAAACTATCTAAAAAAACAAAAAACAAAAAAAAAAAACAATTTACATTGAAAATGTGCATAATTCGTTAACATACATTCCAAAAAGTTTACAGAAGAATTTACTTTAAAATTGTTGGTACTTGTTTGTGACATACATGTGTTTAGACTAGATACCAACAATTTTGATATCATATACGTATTTTACACAACCAAATCATTTCCCCTGATAGAAAAAAAAAATACTAAAAGTCAGGGAATTATCTGATTTTAATGAAATTTTCAGTGTTGATTTATCAATGAATGAATTTTATAATGCATCAGTTATTTTATTTAAAAACTTTCTGATTTTTTTAGGTCACTTAATTTTGAAATCCCTTTATTTTGGGGGCGTAAAATCTGAAAATCTTTTTCAACAGCGTTTCTTTCATATAGTCATTCAGTAGTGATAACACTAAACCGAATCAATTTTGGTTTCGTAAAAAATTTCAATGCGGTTCCACAGTATGAAGATGAAACTGAAAAAAGTTGGTTTTTTGGTTAAACCGCCCATTTCTAGTCTGGTATGTATGTTTTGACTTTAGTAATGGTATATCCAATTTTTATTTATGTGGGAGTTTTAGGGGTGTTTAAGCTGAGAATATATATATTGTTTGTCATTTTTTTTATGGAGATTCTTCAAGCATCAGTAACACTTTCAGAAAGTTTAGTTTTCATCTCATCTAGGGTGCAAAGAGAAAGGTCTACACTTTTCATAACACTCTTTGATGAGTTCAGGGAGTTATGGGGGTAGGTTTTTATTCCAAGATTATAAAAGGATTTCTATTCAAGTAGAAGATCTGAATAAGTTTTCTTTGTGATGTCCACCAATAGAGTGTTGTTTGCTAGTTTCTTAACATATTTTGGTTTGATCATGGAGCTGAGAGCTGTTTCAATAATGAAAGGGAACAACTTGGTGATAGGGCTATCTTCTGTTGAGTCTAGTACTATGAATTCAGAAAGAGGGTCTGATCTGAGTCACCTGAATCAGTTTCTGGATGTGGGTGTTTTGGAGTTTATATGCGATTTTTTTTCTTGTTTTTTTTTTTGCGGGGGGGGATTCATGGGGATTTTTAATGAGTTAACTGACTATGCTTTCCACCCACCACTAAGCTCTATGAAGGGAAATGTCAATGGGCAAACCTATTTGCCTTGACAAATAAGGGCTACACAGTCAGTATACTCACATTGAGGTATAGGGAGGTGCTACTCCTTTCCGTGGATTGCTCCGCTTACCCTTGATCCGTATCTTATGATGCTGAGTGTTAAGCAAGGAGGCATCAAGTACTGTTTTTTTTGAGTCTTTTGTATGATTTGACCTGGGAATAAATCTTGGTCTCCTGGGCCTTTGACGAACACTCTTCTGATGGCTGAATAACAAGGTAAAATTATATTTTGTTGTCTTAACAGCCTGTACCCCCTCATTTTGCACCAATAATAGAAATGACATTATAAATAAATAATATTATGATAAATAATAATCATTATTAATAATCATTATTATAATAAATAATAATCATTATAATAAATAATAAAAATGACATTAGCGAATGTAATACAGCATTCACACTATAAGGTTTGGTTTGGCATTTTTCTATGCCCACTTTTCCATCAGAATTTTCCAAGTATTTGCATCATATACATTATTATGAATATTGCACTCTCAAATAGCATTCATTTTCATTTCTTTGCAGAACATATGTACTTATTGCAGCCCTCCAGCTACTTAAATCTAAAATCCCTGTTGAAAAAAAAACACAGAATCATCAGCTAGTGGAATTTTCCATTACCAACACGGAGGCTATTTTTTAAATAAATTAATTCTGCAGACCATCTCGTGAAAAGCTTCAACTGCAGAGAAATTCTGGTTGAATTTGTAAGCTTCTCTCATCAGTTTAAAGATGTATTCATTATTATTCATTTTTAAAGAGAGACTTCTTGTTTTGACATCACAGAATTTTCGCCACTTACGCACATGGTAGACCATACAATATGCTACTCTTCTCTGCTATATAAAAGCAGTCACTGACCACAAACTTGGGTATGTGGCGGGCTTTTTACCCCAAGGCGAAGGGAGTTAGACAAACTCCTCTCCACTGGTACCAGCACACTTATACCAGACATCTCTCCAGCCAGCCACCAGCTGATTCAGGATCCAACTAATCACAGCTGCAGACTCAGCACCAGCTGATGCCAGGATTCAATCAATCACAACAGTACTCTCAAAACAACAACAGCCTTTTCAAGACTAAAATACAAAAAGTCACCCTAGCAGTCCTTTTCAGCTTTATAAGTCTTGCTTCCCATCTTCCTTTTTAAAGATCTCTGCGGGTACCTCAAGACGATGACGCAGCAGCTAGCCAGATGTCACAAAAATTGAGCTAAGGACGAGTCCACGAGCAAGTGACACTGCTCGGACTATTGTCAGCACTCCAAAGCCATGTTGACATACACTCCTGGTTAACTAGTGACTGAATAAACCGAGACATTGAACATCTGGTCTCCACAACCCAATATGTCTGTCTCTCTGACCGTCTCCAGATTCGTAACCACGCTACTACACCTATGACCAGCACGGAGCAACAAGACTGTACTGATTTGATGGAATTGTTGTCGTCAAGAACTTTTAGACAGCCAAGTCTACACTTGTTTCGACCGCACCGACTTTCAACACCCCTGAGACTATGCAGACACTATGCAGCCACATGGATTCTACACGCACACAAAACTTTTGTGTACGATTCACCAAATAAAGGCCTAGCATTTCAAATTTACCTTCTTGTCTTTATCATCCTTGCCTAGTTTGTTGTCCATCACATCATTCATATAAAGTTAGTGCCGCAACACACTGCAAAATCAGATTCAATTACAAGAAAAAGACTGATTTATTTAAAAAATTACCCCTATTTGTATCGAAAATTTCATTAAAAATGATTAAAAAATGTTTTTGCTTTTCTTTGTTTTGTTTAGCTTTGAAAGAACTTCACTAATACAAAAAGTTCATTAAAAAAATGACGAAACTAAAAGTAAACAATTTTTAAACGTATTTCTAATCTCATTTTTAATTCAATTTTTCTGGTTTTATGATTTTCTGTTTTTTTTCTTCTTACAAATTAAGCCCAATATTTATACAATATAATTATTATTTAGAATGTAAATATGTTGAAACATTCATGTTCGATAAACATATTAAAAAAAAACAAAAAAATTAACCAAAACTTTTATTGGTGGAGGCTATCTCATTACTTCATAGTCATTGTGAATTGTAAGAAAATATTCAAAGGACTCGTTTTGTACCAATAATAAAAAATATTACTGAATATAACATTCAAACTTTTGGAAATAGCAAACACATTTGCAAAATGATATGTAAAGTAAACAAGCAAATCATAAGTTTACACATGCAGATCTATAGACATTTTTAAGGATTTGTTTTACAAATAAAAACGATTTTCAAACATTTGTTTTTCAAGTTTCTTTTGAAAATTGCCTATAAGAAATACCTCAAATTATTTGAATGGAAAATTTCATTAAAAATTATTAAAAATGAATGTCTTTAATTTTAAAAACTTTGCCAATACAAAAAGTTTTTTTTGAAAAAAAATTTTTTTTAAATTAGGAAATCGAAAAGTAAACAAATTCTTAATGTATTTCTAATCTCAATTTTAATTCAATTTTTCTTTTGTTTTATAATTTTCCTCCCTTCCCCACCACTTCCTAATGAAAACAAATTTTTATATATGAAAATTATTTTAAAAATGCAGATGGGCTTAAACATTAATGCACAAATCAACTGTATTCTAATGTACATTTAATAAAAAAAACAACTTTTATTGGTGGAGGCTGCCTTGTTACTTTTTATGTGTCAATGTGTCGTGAATTATCAGGTCATGAAATTAATTTAATCATTAAGTTTTAATGATATCTATATGCTCTTTACAAATAATATAAAAAAAATACTCACTTTGCAAACAACTTGGGGCAGAATTTTCACTTTTGATAACCCATTTCCATCAGTCCTTGTCTTTTGGAAACAAAAATATGTTAACTTTTGGCTCATTTTTATAAATTCGTTTGCATTTTAGGACAACACAACCATACAGCAAATTTTTTGTAAATTATTTTTTACAAAATGAATAGAAAATTCAGTCAAGTAAATCAAAACAAGACAATATCTCTACTTTGTTTATCCCACATATATTGACGTCAGCGTATAAGTTCTGCCCAACGAACAGGCCTTTAATTTAGGTGGTCGTATCACAACTGTGAGCTAGTATATTCAAGGGAGAGTACTCAGTAATTCTCAAAAACGGAGTTATTTTCTCCTTTTCTCTCTCTGCTGGTTGCTATAACTACTTAATGAGTTTCTTCTGGCACAAAGGCACAAATTATTTTAGAATAGTTTCACTTATGTTTTCTTTTTTAAAGCAATTTGGGCATTTTCTATATTTTCATTTTATTTATATTTCTTCAGTGAAAGAAAGTCTATTTATCTGTAAGGGTAGAAAGATTATCTTGTATGAATCTTCCAGCTGGGGAGGGCCTGTCTGATATGTAAATCGATTTTTGAAATGTGTTTTACGTGGTTCTAAGAACAGGCAAAATACGCTACTATCTCAGTCACTAAATATATTGTCATGAAATTCACAAAATTCTACTGAGTTTGGCTCAAGGTCAGATAGGAATAAGAAGATTATTATCCTAATCTTTCAAATGATGATTGCTTGCCTTGAAAATCAGCATTCAAAATCCTAGCTTTTACCACAGCTTGAACACTGTCTAAGTATACTAGAAGATTGTGTACTTTACAACAAACTTCAAGTAATAGTCTTCAAGAGTATCCATATTGAAAAAAGTGTTAATTTTTGTGTCTGTAGTTTTGCATTAATTGACCAATTGGTGTTCACGCATTTGTTTTAAAATTTCTTTGAGATTCAAAAGGATCAAAACCCAAAATAATTTAAGAAACCTTTTCCCTCGTAGATTGTTTGAAATACATTTTTTAACCAATTAGAATAATAGATAAATCAACTTTACCTCAATCTTATAAATAAGCAGTGAAATAGATAAAATATTCTGTAGGTTTTACAGATTTATTCTATAACCTACTCAAAACTTTCAATTTTTTTTTTTTGTGAAAATTTAACATTCTGTTCCATCAAGATGGCATTTAATTTCAATATTACTTGATTATCCTAAATTTAATAAAAATAGTTTGCATAAATCTATTTGTACTGCTATTCACTTTTTCCCCTTCTGATGAACATTCTAATAACACATACTCACATTTTTAGGACATAATTATACTTTTTCTCTTACTTAGTGACAAATTCATACAGATCTTTTACACACACACGCACACAAAACATATCTACTCGAGTTAGAAAATCACAAACTGCTACATTTCATATATGAACTAAGTTTGTCTCTAAAAATATTTACACTCTGTCTAATATTATCTTACAAGAAAAGATTTGGGTTTGGTTTGGTTTTATGGCATATCAATCATTTTGGGTTATTTAATGCCAAATCCTCTTTATACATATATATTAAAATATATAATTTGTAAACACATCTTGTTGATAACGTTTTTAAATGAGCTTAAGCTCATTCTTATGCACACAGTTGAATGGTTCCAAGTATTTCTATATATCACTAACAATTCATTTAAACATCAGTCATTTGATTACTCACAGTTAAATGATAAAACAGTTCTATTTCAAACAATTCAATTCAGCATGTCATTTGTTTGTACTCAGTTTAAATTTCAAACACTTCTATTTGACTCATAGATAGGACCCTATCAGGTTCTACCATTCCAGGTCAGAGTGGACCAGGGAGCAATGGCAATGAAGGGGTTTTCTGCATTCCCCAAAGTTCCAGCATTACTGGAGCCTCACTATCAGATTCTCTTGGACAGATTCTGATTTGTGCATATACCATTTGATGGTATGGTCAAATTTTAATTTTTTGTGCAGTTCTCAGATCACCTTTTTATTGCTCTTGGTATTGTCATTTAGTTTGGAGCATTAGTTTTTCAGGTGGCTTAGTATGGATTTGTTTCAATATATTTGTTTTAATACATATAATAATGCCAATGCAAATGTATATACATATATATATATATATATAACTCCATGAAACCCAGGGGTCGCAGTCTAAATTCCCTGAATTAAATATATATATCTGATATATATTTATTTATTATTATTATATAATAGCTCTATCCTAGCACTCTCCATATTATATTGCACTTGGTTTGACACATACCCACAAAGTGATTTTGTGACAACCAACACTGTTATAATATATATATATATATATATATAATTAAGTGCTTATTACGAATACACCAGCTCAAGTTGAATCTTAGCTGCATAGCCTGGAGCATGCAGCAAGAGGCATTGGTCTCTATATGAACTCAAATAAAAAGTTCATATGTTTAATCAAGATGGTTCCATCACCTCTGTGAATGGACAGCCTCTGAAATTAATAGACCAGTTCACATACCTTGGTAGCAATATCTCATCTACTGAAAGTGATGTCAACATACACATAGGTAAAGGATGGATTGCTATTGACAGGTTAATGACCATGTGAAAATCTGATCTCTATGATAAAGTACAACCGGAATCCTTCCAAGTTGTAACTGTGTTAGTACTGTTGTAGGGTTGCACCATTTGGACATTAATGTAACTCTTGGAGAAAAAGCTTGATAGGAACTACACTAGGATGTTGTCAGCTATTTTGAACAAAATTTGGAAGAAGCACCTGTATGGCCACTTACTTCTTATTTCATAAACCATTGAAAAAATGTGAAGCAATAAAGACAAACCTATAAATGACACCTATTATTGATTCCTACACATGGACATGCAAATGCTGGCTGAACAGTAAAAACTTACATTCATCAGCTCTGTGTGGACACTGGATACCTTCATGAGGACTTGCCAACTCTATGGCTGATAGGAATGGATGGTGAGAGAGAGTTAAAGGTTTCCATGCTGTCAGTGTGCCTTAATGATAATATAATGATATATCTCTTTTTTGATTTAAGTAGTTACATGGGTATTAACATTCAGGTAAAAGCTCAGATTTTAAATATTGATATTCAAACTTTACAACAAAGAAAATTTTTCTTATATGACCTTGTGCCAAACTAAATTAAACTTTTTATATGTTGATTCATTTACAGCAGTTTCTTAGTATTAATTTTATCACAATGTTTCAATTGCTTTAACTTCTGACTTTAAAGTTCATGAAAGTCCCAGCAAATTAGCTATCGATCTATCTACGAGGATCATTAAATAAGTTTCCAGACTTTTTTCGTATAGGCACTTTTATTGATAGTACACACATGAAACTCTAGTCCTCTTCGAAATAATCTCCTCTGGCTGTAATGCACTTGTACCATTCCAACAACTTCTGGAAGGCCCCATGGAAGTCCTCTTATGTGAGCGTGTCAATGACCTTCATCGCAGCCTCTTTCATCTCCTCAATTGTCTCATAATGACAGCCTCAGAGCTTAGGGAATAACCAAATGTCACAGGGAGCAAGGTCTGGACTATAGGGAGGGTGAGGAACTGTCTTGATGCCCATCTTGGTCAAATAGTCTGTGACAAGGATGGAGTTGTGGACTGGTGCATTTTCCTGGTGAAAATGCCACTGACCCGATTTGAAGAGTGCTGGCCTCTTCATAAGGAATCTCTTCCTGAACTCCCTTAAAACCTCAACATAGTAACCCTAACCCTTTGGACAATCAACTCTAGTGCATTGACTTCCTTACTCCTCCCACACCTCTCATCATCCCTCACAGACTCTCTGCCTTCCTTGAATCTCTTATGCCACTCAAAAACTGATGCTCGATTCATGCAAGATTGTCGAAAAGCAGTCTGAAGCATTCCATACGTTTCTGTGGCATTTTTTCCAAGTTTGAAACAGAATTTTATTGCATATCGTTCTTCTAAAGTGTCCTCACATCCAGATTGCATTTTTGAAATTCACCAGCTGTGACAATCAGGCTTTAGTAGGGTGTATTCCAATTGCCGCTGTAGCTGTTCATTTGAACCTGAAATCATAAAAATTGGTCAGTCATCTCATAAAATGTATAGCAATAACATTCTGAATTTTCAAGAGTCTATGTCAATTTTAAATGCCTGTACAAAAAAGACTGGAATGCACCACGTATATCATTAGTTGTAGTAGTATAGGATAATCCCCTTTAACCGTAACTCTGCCTATATGGGGAGAAAGTTTTTAAGTGGTCACAACTCTATATGAAAGATTATATGTCTCAACTACGCTACTAGATATGCTGTTCATTCATTGGCTGTTTTTTTTTCGAATATTTCATAAAGGTAGACAATCTCGTTAATATTTTTTTATTACTAAGTAAAGCTTGATAAATAACCATTTATTGTATTCATGTGAGTGTGCATTATTTTGAAATATTGAATATACATAAAATGAATAAGAAAAACTACAGAAACCAAAATTGACATTAGATATATAATTCTGTTATCTTTTTCCTTTGCAGGACAAATCCAAAAGAATTTTTTCTTTGTTGCAATCTTTCATTTTTCCTTCTTACATTATTTCATTCATATTTCACTTCTTTCTTTCTTTCTTTCTTTTACTGCTCGTTTTTTGTCTTTGGTTCACTATACTCCTTTTTATCAGACAATAGGATCCAAGACTAGAATTCGACTGACACGGGGACACACTTCGGTCAGCGGTGTTTGTCGGAATGCAGATCTTGTTGGGTGTGTCCTGTACAAAACTATGCAACATACGGGTGATGTATAGAATCACAATAATACATATCAACTTAGCATCCAGTTGGCTGACAAAAAGTATACAGACTGCAGTTAATGTGTTTGGAACAGTCATCAATGGCTTGGCAAAAAGATTGGAGGAATTGGTAATCAGAGGAAGAATTGAGATAATCCAAAACACTGAGATAATCCAATCCACTGTATTGTTAAGATAATCCAAACTACTGTATTGTTAAGATTGGCTAGAATACAAAGAAGGGTCCTGAAGATCTGAGGAGACTTACTGTCACTCATACTCCAGTGAAAGACTACCAGCTAATGCTGGTGCAAAAAACTCAGAAGGAGTAAAATTAAAATAAAGTACTGGAAATAGAAATAAAAAAATGTGGCACCTTAAAACTATCACTGTGCCAATAACCGTGGGAGCACTGGTAATGATCAAGAAAGGAATAGATAAATGCACTAACAAGATACCTGGAAATCCCAGCCTATGTGAAATGTAAAAAATTGCACTTTGCAAAAACTCCTCCACTCTCTCAGAAAGTACTATCAGTATAACTGAAAAATATCACCCAAAAGAGACAGTAAAAAACATAGGCACAAACCAGAATCAGTTGAAAAGAATGAGACACATAAAATTCTCTGGGATTTTAAGATACAAAAAAAGATCATCAAATCTCAGCCAGAAAACCAGACTTCATGTTAATTAACAAGAAAAAAGAACTTATCATCTAGCAGATATTGTAACTCCAACAGACCACAGAATTAAAATGAGCGAAAAGGTAGACAAATACTTGCCAGGGAACTAAAAAAAATGGGGAAAATGAGGGTGATGGGGATACCAACTGATGTTGGTGGATGTGGAATGGTCTCAAAGGCTTGGCAAAAAGACTGGAAGAATTGGAAATCAGAGGAAGAATCAAGACCATTCAGACTATAGCTTTGTTGAGATCAGCCTGAATGCTGAGAAGAGTCCTGGAAATCTGAGGAGACTTGATGTCACTAAGACTCCAGTGAATGACCTCCAGCTAATGCAGGGTGAAAAACTCCCAAGGAGTAAAAAAAATATAATAGATTGATAGATAATTATAAAGTGTAAAATTAAAATAGAAATAAAATATAAATAATGTGAAGAATCTGTATTATATCTGTAATGATGGGATTATCTATTTTGGAATTTAGTTGGATTATGCTGGATTATTGTAATTCGAACTTGGAAGAATTTAAATACATAAAGTCTCAATCATTTCTCTTGAATCCTGTATAAAATCACTTTGTTCTTGAATTAACTATTTTGTGTCTTTTGCCTTTGAGTAGTAGCAAGCTAGTCTTCCAGACCATTATGGCAAAAGTGAATTTGATTCTAACCAAGTACCCACAATTTTTTATCCTGTGCTATTCTGATATCTGTTTAATAAATTATATTGCTTTGTAACAGAAGAGTAGTTAGCAAGGTAATTTTAGAAATTATTTCTTCTGTTGTGAATTTTTATTATACCGAGTACCCCTTCTAGTCTTGAAATAGATGATGCTAAGTTTAATAAATACCTGTAGATTAAATCAGAAAATTTCTCGGTGACCCACCGTAAAAGGCGACTTTTTTAAAAAAATTTATTTAATTTCTTCTCGTATTGTGGCGAACAGATGTCTGAACTAACATGTTGAGACAAGGGAAATAAGTAAGGAAGTAAATTAACTGAGTTATTTCCCATGACGTTCAATTTTGATAGTTAATTTTTACTTGCATGTTTTTCCCATTGTATCCTAAATTGTGGAGTATATTCTGAGTGTGTTGTGTGAGTGCTTTACACAAATCAAAGACGGTAAATTTATCATAAATGTTAAGCTCATTTAATAATATAATCATGAATCATAACGGGCACACTAATTTTTCGCACTCTGCTGAGAGGGTTAAGACCGTCCCACCACCACCACCACCACCAACAACAACAACAAAAAAAGTGTTTCCTGGAAATTACACTAAACTGTATCTGATGATGAGGCTCTGGTTCTAGGGAGTGTGGAGTATCCCTTCATTGCCATTACTACCAGTTCCACTCTGACCGGGAGTGGTTGTACCTGTTAGGATCTAATCGATGGGTAAAATAGATCTATTTATAGATATTTTTTATTTAATAAGGCAAAATAAAAAAACAAAAAAACTTACAAAACAACTTTACAAAATATGTAAATATGAATATCCACTGAATGTGATTCCTGGACCACTAGGCATAAAATTTAACATACCACTAAAATCAATCAGTCAATTAATTTTTCTGGTTTTTAATATCAAACATCTTAGTAGGTGTTCTGAGATAGTACTATACACACCTACACTTACCAGTATCATAATGTAATACTTGCTTGATGGGAGAGGGGATAATGGAAGAGTGAAAAAAAATAATGGCTGAAAGTTTACTAAACTTCCACCGGAATAAATCCTCTTTTACTCTTGATGAGAAGTTGTATATAACAAAATATAGAAAATATTTTTTAAAGTCAATAAACTTCCCTTCTTTTGTTTCAACCAATGCTGAGTGATTAGATTCTCTTTTAGTCAGAAGACTTGATTCTCCTCTGATAGAAATCACAAAATTTAATTCTCCTCTGGTTGCCGTCACAAGACTTAATTCTCCTCTGATTGCAAATCATAAGATTTGATTCTTCTCTGATTCCAGTCACAAGACGATTCTCCTCTTGTTGAAGTCACAAGACGATTCTCTTCTGATTGCTGTCACAAGACTTGATTCTCCTCTGATTGCAAATAAAAAATTTAGGTGACCCACTGTAAAAGGTGACATTTTTGTCAGGCAGAAATTAGTGCTTGAAGCATACCAACTTTCACAGTCTTACATTCAGGCCACTTTTTCTGGTTACAATGCTTATCTCTTGCTCGGCTGTCCTACATAAAAATAAAGCAGGAATACTTTGTAAATCCTCTTTGTTGATCAAGGAGGAAATTCACCATTTTGAGATCCGTGCAAATTGTCCATTTGTACTCGTGGTATTTTAGTATGTCTATCACAGTTTTAATGTCATTATGCTTCTCTCGTAAACGAATGGAAAAACCTACTGGAACAGCTGCATAAACATTGCCATTACATAGTAGAACACACTTCAGGTTGCACTTAGAACTATCTAGGAATAATCTCTTATCATTTGGATTATACAATGGAATACCTAATTCCTGGAGAAAACCCGAGATATGACAATAAACAAAGTCATTCTCCTCTATAGAAAATTCCACAAAAACCTGTTCATGATCTCAGAAGTATGAAACTTTTGTGGTTTTGTTCTGTAGCGCCTTTTCTTGCAATCTAGAAGCTAAAATGTCTGTTGCATTTTTTGGGGAGACCCAAATCACGTACAAGGTCATTCAGTTCAAGCTAGCTAAACTGCTGAGGAGTTGATAACTTTGATGTAACATAAGAAGGACCGTCGAAATCTGTTCGTATTTCTTGAGTTACATTGTCAGTCTCTGGTATTTTGTCGATACTCTCTTCTTTATATAGAGACAATACAGTAAAAACTGGAAATGGTAGCTCATCAGAGTACAGAGTTGGTCAAATTACAGATGGGATACTAGGAAAGTGATTTTATATTTGTTTTTCTTGTCAATGCTTTTTCCATTGACAAGACAAAAGTAGCATTTAGTTGTGCGGTCCTTTGGATTCCGTCAGGTCATGGGAATTCCAAAAGGTAATCCCTTACGTTTCCCTTTAGGCTAGTCACAAAGCATTTCTTCACAGTTATAACACACAGTATGTAGGACCTATTTCTTGTTGTTATTAATAAGCATATGGTTGCAAGGAAAGGACAAAACACAGAGTTGCAAATCAAACAAGAAGACAAGTGAAAATTTTAACAATTATGTTAACAAACAAGAAACAAAAGGTTCAAACAATTATGTTGGTGAATATAAGAATATCTGTGAAATCAAGAAGAAAATGTTCATATTTGTATTGATAGGAGCAAATTAATTTTAGGAAATTTGATGTGTGTTGAACGATAGTGAAAAATGAGAAGTAAAATATTCCAATAGTGTGTTGGTCAGGGTGAGTCACAGACTTACGTGGTCAACCAAAGTTTATGTTGATATGGAAGGAGAAACATCAGCATTGAAAAGGTGGAATGTAGGTGGGGTAGTGATTCTTGGGTCAGATGAGTTTGCGTGATGTTGAATGCTGCAGGCGTCGTGGTCAATATTCTTCTCTTGAGGTCTCAGAGCTGATAACATTTGACAAAGGTCCCACCAGACGAACGAATGTGGCACCAGGCCTTTTTTAGGTGAGTCTAGGCACAGGGCCGTAGCCTAGACACACCCGGCAGCTCCAAAAATGTCTCGGGCCCCGTCGGCATTCCCCTAAAGAGGAGTGTCAGGTGATAAACCCAGCCTCTCCAAGGAGGGTTAGAGCTTGGGAGGACAGCCCCCTGAGGCTCAAGGATGCCAGTCAAGGCACACCTCGACTGACTGCTAACCAAGCCAGAACACACCCAACCAGATCCGTGTGTCAACCAACATGTCCGATAGAAGTGTGTAGTGGCTGGACCGACTGATTTTTTAACTTTCGTTGACCATTTTATAGTCGCGTTTGGGTTGAATCGGCTCCAAAAAAACTTTGAAGGGAAGGTTGCTAATTGGGTGAAAAAAAGAAAAGGATCTTTTAAATTGTAAATATAAACCAAATGGATGCGCGGAGTCTACCTGCACAACAATGTGTTTTATTCATTTTGGTTTCGGTCATCGTCTAGACAACATCCGGCTTTTGAAATGTACATTTGTGATGTTGTGGTTTTTTATTTGTTTGTTATTTATTGTTTTTACTTGTGTGTTAGTTGGGTATGTGCAATGAAAATAATCCAAAATGGGCGAGAACGTGTTTTGCATGCAAAGCGAGAAAATATTCCTGAGGGTGAGGGTGCGATTTGTACAATGTATAGACGCTCTCATGAAAATTTAAGTCCGTCTGGACAGAGATAAAAACAGCAGTGTTGGCACAGCTGGCGCTCTTGTTGCAAGTGAGAAGAGACCTACGGTTGGACTTTGCTGTCTTTTTTTGTTTGTTACAGAGGTTACCAATTGGGCTTAAGTGAGAGGAGAATTACGGTGGGACTTCTTTTATTTTTGAAGAGACTTACGGTCGGACTTTTTGTCAAAAAGACTACCAATCGAGCTTGTGAGTGAGGAGAGACTTACGGTCGGACTTGTTTTATTTTCTTGTTGTTATTCAGTTGGTCAACACTTGGCTTAAAAAAAAAAAAAAAAATTCTGCTTCAGTATGTATTTGTAAATCAGAAAGGATTTCTGTATATGGCATTGTCTTGGTCAGCAAGTCTGAAGTATGCTTTATAGGCTCGCTTCACAAACGATGTTATATTGCGCCTCAGACAAATAAGCGTGAAGTATCCACAAATCTCGCAAAATACAAAAGCACCAGGGTCGTTCACAAATTAATGTCTCTTTGTAGCCATGATCAAATCTGACAGAAAAAACAAACAAAATTAGATATCCCTAGTGTTATAAACGTGTAAGTAATTTATTTAGCCACAAAAAGATAAAATATAATATCTCAAATTGGAGGAAAACATACTGAACAAAATTGTTTCCATATTTAAGAGTAGATCAAAAAGAGTCAAAAAAAAAGAAAAAACGCAGACAACTGAGATTTCCAAATAAATTGTTACACTGTATTATTTACAAATGAATAAAAAGAAAAAAATTGTTTTGTAGATCCTAACCCTGCTGTCACTAAATGAACTGAAAACCAAAATAAGTTTAACACCAAAATGAGTTCACATCAAATCGGTGACACCAAACTCAAGTTTAAATTTAAAAAAAAAAGACATTTGTTGAGTTTTTCTATCAAATGAACTTTGTTTGATTAACAAAATCAAATGTGACATTTTCATAGCTGAAACAATACAAAATGACACCTAAAAAATGAGAATTGGAAGTAATGGAACAAACCTATAATTTAATTGTTAAGTAGCTACTTAACATTTACCCATGTATATAAACAGGACAGGTTTAAAAGCTTTTATGAAAGAAAATTGCCTGTCTCTTGATACATTATGAAGTAAAATTTTTGTTGTCGTCTGTTATATTTTTCAGAACGAAAATGTCAGCAAATAAATCTAAAAAAAAAATAACCAAAAAACAAAAACAGAACAAGTATCGATTGAACTCATTTAGTAGATGTCATTGAGTAAACTGAAGTTCGCACAAGGTGAGTAGTATAGGGCACACAGTGAGAATCGAATTTATTAACTGCTCTTTTAGCCTCATCACTCATCATTCATTGTACGAGGTGACAACCCCTACCTGTCTCATAGAAGTTATTTTCTAAGTGGTAAACTTAAATAAGATATTTGTAAGAAAACCAATGTTGTATTTTGTTCAAACTTACTTCAAAATAACTTATTTTTGTTTTAAGCTCTGGATCTGTAATTTCTTCTTTTAATGAAACAGTATGTAACAAAAAACGTATGTTGTAAAAAATTGGTTATGTTAAAAATCAAAATCCCTATCGTAAAAATCACAACCCCCCACCTCCCAAAAAAACTGCAGTTTATATAAAATAATAAAGACTTGCAACTTCAACTAAATTTGTAATTTTGAATAATTTCCAAAATGGTAACTTGTAAAAAAATCATTAAAAGTTTAATTTTCTTTCTTAAATAATAACAATTTAAAAAAAAATTATTATTTTAGTGATGACATGGTGTCTGATGATTGTAAAAACAAGAAACTTTCTGTCTACACAATCTGAACTCATATATGCTCTTTTATCGATAATGAGCTCTGATTATTTATAAATATACCAAACTACATATATATTATTCATACATACACACATATCTATATGTATGTGTGTATGTGAACAAAAGTGGAGCTTCCTGGTGCCAGAGAGAAATTTTTCTTCAGTTCCCTTAACCCACCTCAACTGAATGGATGCACTTTTTTCTCTAGGCTACCAGTAGGAGCACATGCTAAAGCCAATATTTGTCACTGCCTCCCACCAGACAGGACTTGACACAAGATCAATGATCCAAAGGTTGATTATAGTGGGGGTTTACGGGAGGGGAAGGTTAGGCACGAGCCGAGGCTCAAGCCCTGCTGGACAATGATGCAGCTCGTCCACCCAAAGGTGGCCCAGTTGAAGCAAGGGGCCTTACAGCTTCAAGTCTGCCTTTATTGGATTGTGCCCGTACCAGTGTTTGCTAAAGCCTCTGGCCTTGGAAGCGTGTTGTGCCTCGTGCTCATAGCAGCATCAGCTGAACTTACCGACTGAACACAGATACACATGGCAGCCCCTCAAATTCACAATAACTTGCCAAAAATCATTCCTGAGATTCTTCAAACATCTCAACTAGGAAGCACAGCCATTTCTACTGGTCCAGGAAAACATTTTCACCACAAAATAATCATAAAGCTTGAAAATAAAAATTGAGTTTAAAGGTATCCCTGTCTATTTCCTTTTTGTTCTTAATTCCTTTGCAGCTTCAACAAACAAAAAGAAGATAACAAGTAAGTGAAGATAAGAAAGGAGTCAGTTACCAACATGATAATTTCCCAACAACAACACACACTACCTACAAGCTTCTTCAACCCCATATCTTCATGTCTAAAATCTGGCAACATTTTTTTCTTGCTTACAACAGCCATGTCAGGTTTCCTTGTTTGATTAAAGCAGTAGTAATTTACTAAGCTTTTTGCTTAAATGTAGCACAAGGTCACATGAATGGGGCACCCAATGAGAATCGAACTCACTCGTGAAGGCTAGCTAGTCTACCTTGCTAACCATTACGCCACCAGAAGTGCCCGCTTAATTAAAGCAATATATCTGGATATCACTGATTCTTGCAATTTTTTTTATTGTACAAGTTTATACCATTTATCTTTACAGTCCAAACCAAATTATTTGCACAATTTTTATGCTCTTATGCTCTCATCTATGTTTTTAATATTCCTTTTAGACTCGCTTGTTACATTTATTCATAATAATATTTTCTTTATTATTCCGTTAATAAAGTATATTTATTATTCCGTTAATAAAGTATATAACCAGATATTTCTGCTCTAGGATATTTTTTCTATCACTTTGTATCCCATTATATACCCAAAATATTAAACCTTTAAAATCATTTGCACAATTAAATTCATTTGCATAATTCCTTGTTCATCAACATTCCTACCCAGTCATGCCTTTCTTATATTCCCCTTGCACTGGTTTGCTACATTCACCGATGGTATAATTTACTGTCTTCACTTTCTTGACACATAAGATTTGATTTTATTATTTTGTTGTTATTATTATTATTATTATTATTATTATTTTACTCTTTGCAGGTTTTTCTCACTTGCACTAGTTTGTGTTTTTTCACTGCTGTCTGCTCAGGTTTCCGGGACTCGTCTCAGTGTCCTAGTTGATTTTAACAGTGTTGTAGTCTGGATCTTCTGGATTCTTCATTTGGCCTCGACTTCATCCAGTCTCCCTTCAGTGAGGGTTCCAAGTACTCTAAATATTATTGGTATCACTGTCACTTTCATGTTCTACAATATTTTCAGTTCTCAGGCAAGGTCTAGGTACTTGTCCACGTTTTATCCTTTCTTTTATGTTCACTCTATGGTCTATTGGAATGGCAAAATCGTCAAACTGATAAGTTTTTTTTCTTGTTAATTAATATTCGGCCTGGTCTTCAGGCTGGGATTTGTTGATCCATTTGGATCTCAAAATCACAGAATTTTATGGATCTCATTTTCTAGGACCAATTCTGGTTTATGCATAAACCATTTGTTAGCATGGTCAAATTTTAATCTCTTGCATAATTCCCAGTAGATTACCTTTCCCACCCAGTCATGCCTAGTCTTGTATTCTTTTTACTCAGTTTGCTATATTTGCTCATTATATGATTAAACATTTCATTTCTGTTAGCACATAACCTACACTTGCTGTTATTTTGCATATTATCAGTTTTTACTTTGACATAATTGATTCTTATGGCATTATTTTGTGCTGCCATTAATCAAAATTCAGTTTCGCTCTTAAGGTTTCCTCTTAGCCATTTCCAGATCATCTTATATGCAATTTCCTTAGTTTGTCACTTGAAGTATCAATACAGTTGATTTCTTCCCATCTTTGTTTTCTATTTTCTTGTTTGTCCTTGAATTATTTCCCTTGATATTCTTGTTACTGGCAGCTGTAATCTGTCTTTCTTAGCTGTTTTTTTTACATTCCTTGAATCAATGAATTATTGCATCTACAAAATTCTCAGAGCTGGCAAGTCCTCTCCTGCTCTTCTTTGACACATAGATTGATTTGATTTAGTTTGGTTTTATAGCATATCAACCATTAGAGGTTATTTAATGCAAAATCCTCTTTATATATACAGTAGCGGCCATAAGTTAAGGAACGGAACAACAACAAATATTTAAATGATTTTTACCAAGTATGTTTGGAACATATATATATTTATTACATATTAAGTTTTCTAAATTTTCTTTTATAGTATATCAATAGTCAATTGAAAAAAACAAAAATACACATTTTGCCCTGGTCAAAAGTTAAGAAAAGCATTCTTACAAAAGGTGGTAGTGATACTTTCCCATTCTTCTTTCAGAAAACCTCATAAATCATCAATATTTTGAATATTTCTGTTCTGAACTTTCTCTCCTATGATTTTCCATACATTCTCTAGAGGATTCTCTAGAATTCAACTTTTGACCAGGGCAAAATGTATATATATATTTTTTTTTTTCAAGTTTACGATTAATTTACTACAAAAAAAATTTGAGAGAACTTTATATGCAATAAATACATATATGTTCCATTTCAATCATACCTCTTAGATGCATCAGGGAGGTCTTCAGTGATGCGCTGTCTTCATTGCTGATTTCGGGTTATTTCTGCATCATATCAGCTCCGACAGTAACCCCGGCTTGACTCTAACAGAGCCAAGCCGCCTCCGTGATCGCGACGTGCTACGCTCGTGCCTCTACCAAAGCAAAGAAAAAAAAACAAAAAAAAACGGACTTCGGCCGTTCTTATAGACATCTGTCTTTTAGTAAACAGCCAATAAAAACAGGGCATTCCACACTCTTCTGCTATATAGGACCATCTTTACCTCATCCGGTTCCTCCCTGCTACTTCCGGAATCGGTACCGAGGTAAGATGTTATTTTAATACTCGTCCGTGTCCATGATTTACACTTCACTAGACTTACACGAATTTCCCGCCAAATCTGTCCTATACTAATACTACTAAACTAACATGAATTAATCCCATGCTCAAAACTATTCAGTCAGTCTTTAACTTTACCTTATGCCCCTATTCGCAAAAAAAAAAAAAAAAAAGAATTAAAAATAATTATAATAATCCCGTTTATTTGGCTCATGAGATTATTTGCTAAAGATTAACTCATGCTTTTTGCCAAACTTTTCCTCCCTGTTTATCATTAACCTATGTTCATATTACCAATCTCATACATATTCCTAAAAAAAAAAAAAATAAAAATAAAAAATAAAAACGCTACTCTATTCAACTTACATTCTAATTTATTACTATTTCAAACCTATCTCCACCCCCCGCTTCATCCCATGAATTATTTGCAATTAGGTTTCAATCAATTAACTAAAACTGCTCGTGACCGCTGGCAAATAAATTACCTTAAAATCGTAGCAGACCATAACCAGTATACGAGGAAGAAAAAAAAAAAAAAAAAAAAATGGATTATTAAAAAAAAAAAAAAAATAAATACATAAAATAAATAAAATGTCCATCCCCCTCCCAAGCGCCAATTATTCTCAACCCCCCCCCGACATTCCGCCTATCCTAACTTAGTATTAACTTATGCCTTTATGGTTTGTAATGTGTATCTTAGTCTTAATTCTTTAGGCTCCTCCAACGTCCTCTTTATTTCTTCCATGGCTCTGATCTCTTAAGCCAAATCCACTTTGACGCCTTCAGAACTGTGTTGGTAATGTCCTTCAGCGCTCTCACTCTAGCTGCACCGACTATACCAATTTTTGCTAGGGCTCTGCCCAAAGACTGTCCAGCAAAGCCCCTGCAACCAACTTCTACGGGGTCATAATGAATCTTCCATGACTTTTGTTGACATTGTTCAACCAGTTCTTGGTATTTGGACCTCTTCCTCTCATTAGCGAGAGTGATATATTCCTCCCATGACACAGTCAGCTTCCAAATAATGCACTGCTTTGTGTTATCAGAGTGCAATATCAGGTCCAGTCTTAGCGATGTTACAGCTATGTGTCTGGGGAACTTCAGCTGAGTCTCCAAATCCACTGTCAACTGCCAATCGTCCGCGGAAGATAACAGGTTCGTTTTCTCTCTCCTCTTCCTCTGTATCTTCTCTCCTGCTTTTACGAAATTGATTTGCTTCAATTTTCCTGGTTGATGTTTACTAGCCCTCATAGCTTTAGTCACCTCATTTGCAATTACCTTGAGTACTTGATCGTGACGCCAACGGTACCGTCCATCACCCAAAGCTTTTGGGCAACTACTAAGGATATGTTGTAAAGATCCTTTCCTAGCACATAGTTGACAATTGGGAGTCTCTATCTTCTCCCATATGTGCAGGTTCGTTGGGCTCGGTAACACATCATACACTGATTTAATAAGGAATCGAATCTCGTTGAAATCCGGCCGCCAACAATCTGACTATGTAACCCTTTTCTTCTCTACATCCTCCCACCTTGTCCAGGCTCCTTGCTGACTCAGACCGACCATTTTGCCGTAACGCCCTTCTTCTACGCCCTCTCGGACTTCTTCTAGGATGAGATGGCGTCTTTCCTTGCCTTTGGCACTGATGGTATGCGTCGAGGGGAAAAATCCCAATCCCGCTCTGCCTTTAGCTATCGACCCTAAGATATCTTTATGCCTAAGCCTCTCTTCCACCACTTGCAACTCTCTCCTCGCACTCCACTTCCTGCCAGATCTTATCTGAATTCCTGCTGCCGCCACCTTTGGATCTTCAGACTCTGTATACTGTAGCAGTTCTCTTGTCTTCGTGATTTTGAATTCTTCCACGAGGCTGCTGCAGGGGAGGCGTAATGCGTTGCTGTTCCCATAGAGAGCTGCACCACTTTAGCATCTCGGCAGGCCCAGCCACCTTCTCAACCGATTACTAATTGCTCTCTCTAACGATTCCACGGTGGTAATCGGAATGTCATAGACGAGCAATGGCCACAATATCCGAGGCAAAACTGCATGCTGGAATAACCATGCCTTAAATCGACCAGGCAATCCAGATTTGTCGATTTTCGTCAGCCATTCTTCAAGGTCTTTTATAGTCTTCTGTTTTGCGGCTGTGTCCTTCAGACTACTGTTGAAAGTCTTGCCCAAGCTCTTAATAGGCTTTTCGCTCAGAGTAGGTATTGTTTCTCCTGCGACTGTGAATCGGACTTTCTCCATGACCTTGCCTTTTTTTAATACTAGTGACCTGGATTTTGCTGGCTTGAAATACATTCTAGCCCAGGTCATATTTCTCTCGAGACCCTTTAAGAGCCATCTACCTCCCATGACAGATGTTGTCGTCACGGTTAAGTCATCCATGTAAGCCCTTATTGGTGATTGGCGGACTCCTGATCTAGACAAAGGACCTCGGCATTCCACCTCTGCCGCCTTCACAAGCATGCTCATAGTCAATGAGAATAGGACGGCAGACATAGTACACCCTGTAATGATACCCTTTTCCAGGGTTTGCCACTCTGATGTTACTGAACTAGAACATGCTCTCAGCCGGAAATTCCTATAATAGTCTGCAATGAGATCGTATACTGATGGCGGTACGTGATGTCTCGTTAGGGCTTC
Organism: Sepioteuthis lessoniana; assembly: GCA_963585895.1. Lineage (NCBI taxonomy): Eukaryota > Metazoa > Mollusca > Cephalopoda > Myopsida > Loliginidae > Sepioteuthis > Sepioteuthis lessoniana. The sequence goes on along the minus strand of OY757915.1, from coordinate 10,542,671 downwards.
CTCCACCAATTTGTGTGGCATGGACCAGTAAGCGTTTGCGAGATCCAACCATAATACCGTCAAGTCTCCTTTGTTTTCCTTTGCCTCTCTCAGGAGCTGTGTCAGGACTCCTGTATGTTCAAGGCACCCAGGCATACCGCTACCCCGCCCTTCTGACTGATAATCAGCCTTGACCAGAAGAAACTGATAACGCCTTGACAATAACTGAAAAATTCAACTTTCAATAACTCGAATACTACTCGACATTACCATCGAACTGGGTCCAATAACACGAACCCTCCTCCTCGGATCCATACCCCCTCAGCTACATCATTGCTCCACGATCTTGCACTCTCCAAATGACTCTCAATATCTTCCACAGGATTTGTAAAACCCCTTTACGCCACTGTACACAATGTAGGTACCCACTTGGTCCTGGTGCTAGGCGATCTTGTGGCTCTCACAATTCTAGCATTTCATACCAGGTTGGCAGCGGTGTCATTGACCACATGTGCTTCGAAGAATAAGGTTGTTAATACTCCTATTGATGCCTCCAAATTCCCATTTCGCTTTCTCGAAGATGTTGTTAATTCTTCCTCCGATGCCCAAGATTAGCCATTTCGCTTCTCCCCTAGTAATGTTCTTGCAAAGCCAAAGGGATTAGACAGAAAATTTGCCCGCTTCTTCGATCTTTCTTTCCTCCTCCTCCTGTGCCACTCCGCTCGCCGTAAGGTTTTCAATTCCCCTCTGAGTATTCCCCTGAGCTCCTCGAGGGGTTGACGCTCTTCTATACTCGCCCTTCTATATAGCTTCTTAAGGGATCTTATTTCTTTCCTTAGGTCTTTCATTTTATTCACCCTACGGTTGGCAGTGTAGGGCCTCCTTGGCTGCCAGGTTTCGACGAAACCAAATCTCTCTGACGCCAAGCTAGTTATTATTGTCGTCATGAAATTTAGTCGCCTGTCCACGTCCCCCTTCGTAGCTGACTGAATTATCTCACAAATGTCATTATCGAAGTCCCGCCAGGCCCCCTTGTTGTTCGCTGGGGGCCATTTAATCTTCTTACGGGACTCCTTGCCCAGAGTAGGAGGAACTGAAACTTGGAGGAACTGGGCGCTGTGGTCTGACTCCTGTCCCTGCACCTCCTCCGTTTTACCAGGACTTATACCTGTACGTTGCTCCCCTCCAGACATTTCATCCGGCTTTGATGTATCTTCAAGCCTCTTTGGTTTTTGCACGTCTTACCACAAATGCATCTGCTCAAAGTTGGTTGGGCATTCCTGTTCGTTTCCGTTAAATCCATCCTGTTGAGGATCTCTTCCGCACCCCCTCTCGGGATCCCCTGGGGGTATTGTGCATTTAGGTTCATCGTAGCATCTTTCTTGGTTGCTCCTCACGGAGCATGCAATTTGGGTTGCTAACCCATCTTGCCCCACTACACGTCTTTCCGGGTTGCCAGTTGCCTCTCCAACCGTCACCAGGTCTATTCCCTGGTTGCCAACTAGTCTGTTCCCAGTCGTCACTGTTGTTACCAGCATTCACATTTCAATCATACATCTTAGATGCATCAGGGAGGTCTTCAAGTATATTTTAGGAAAAATTCGTAAATGTACATGCAAATTTTTTTAAATTTAAAATCATTTAAATATTTGTTGTTGTTCCATTCCTTAACTTATAGCCGCTACTATATATTAACTGTATATGATTTGTAAAGACATTTTGTTGATTTTCAAACAATCCTGAGGTCATTTTTTGGCACACAGTGAAATTGTTTCTCGTTTTGCTATTTAACACCAAATATTCTATTGACCATTACTCATTCATTTACACCCAGTGAAATGACTCCAAGTATTGTAAAATTGTAAATTTTTCATAGCTTCATTGATATTGAATCTAGGGTTGGTTGGTTGGTTGGTTTTTACAGCATGTCAACCCTTCCTGGGCTATTTAATACTGATTTGGTTTGGTTTTATGGCATATCAACCATTGTATGTCATTTAATGCCGAATACTCTTATATATATATATATATATATATGTATATATGATTAGTAAACATTAGTCAACAAAGTTAAATGGTTCCAAGTATTGCTATATATCACTAACAATTCAAATAAATATCAGTCATTTGTTTACACACAGTCAAATGATTAAAAAGTTCTATTTCAAACAATTCAATTTAGCATAAGTCATTTGTTTGCACACAGTTCTATTTGACCCATAGATTGGATCCTATCAGGTGTTACCACTTCAGGACAGAGTGGACGTGGGAGCAATGGCAATGAAGGGCTTTCCCACATTCCCCAAAGCTCCAGCCTTACCATCAGATTGTTTAAAGTCATATCCAGAGCACTCATTGGGGAGGGTCTTACTCCTCTGCAGAGATATAGTTAGGGTATTCTATAGTCCCGGCTGACTGGCTTATTGATTCCAAAAGTCATCTCTTGAGTAATTTATTCTTGTGATGAAATTCTTGTTATAGAGTTTGGTTTTGAAAAGTTTTCTTGTTCTTCTGAGGTATTCCTTTCTTACTTATTCTTTTGTCTCTGTTACTTGATGGTATCTGCTTCTAATATTCCCAGCCCAGTCAATACAGTAAATACTTGGAACCATTTAACTTTGTTGACTTATGCTAATTTGAATTGTTAGAAATAGAACTATTTGATCATTTAACTGTGTTTAAACAAATGACTGATGTTTTGATTAAATAGTCAGTGATACATAGCAATACTTGGAATCATTTAACTGTGTGTATCAACAAAAAGTGTTTACAAATCATGTATTAAATATATATATATATATATATATATATATATATATATATACATATTTTATAAGTGTTGGTTATCACTAAATCACTTTGTGGTTTTGTGTTGAACCAAGTGCAATATAATATGGAGAGTGCTCAATATCTAGGATAGAGCTATTATATTGTCGTAACCTGTTCACTAACGTAAACACATCGGATTACTCGCTCGCACTAGAAAAACAACATCTGGTTACGATCAGAAGTGACGAAGCCCCTTTTACGAACTTAACCTCTCGTTTCAGATAAAAAAGGGGATAAATTAAAATTAACAATAATTACAGAACACTGCTGTTAGAAACAATGCTATAAAAATGAAATAAATTATCTTTGCTAGCCGACACCAGGCTAAAGGAGTGATTTATCTTTACGCCCATTTTTATAGAATAACTTTCTGTTTACACAACTCGGCAAAGGCTTCTACGGCAAAAATTCAGAGGTCTTCGGATGCTCTCAGGAGCCGCTCTCAGCGGACTCCGAAAGGCTCGAATCCTACGTCACGTGGTTGCATTCGCCTTTCCCATCACATAGTTATGCATAAACGGTCGTTTTAAGGTCTCCTTTTGTGGGTTGGAGTATCTCTGACGGTCCTTAACAACCAGTCGAAATAGACGGCCTGGAGGCAAACACGAAGATGGATCCTAAGACCAGCCGGTCTTAAGCTTTGCTCGGTTCCACTCGTCCGTTTGGCTGTGCAGCATTAAAGGCACGGGTTAGCCTTTAGCTAGCGCTTCACTATCTGCTCAGCGCTAAGATAACGCCAATCTTAGCTTCGTCCTCTTGGCCTGTCCGCTCGTTTGTGCAGAGCCTCGGCGCGACCCAGCCTTAGCTATCGTCCGTATGGCTTTGACACGGCAAAGCCCTCGCTACCGTCCGATATGTCCGTACAGCTTCGACGCGACACAGCCTTAGCTATCGTCTGATACGTCCGTACAGCTTTGGTGCAACACAGGCCATAGCTGCCGTCCGATATGCCCGCCTGGCTTTGACACGGCAAAGCCTTAGCTAGCATCCGATACGTCTGCACAGCTTTGGCGCGACCCAGCCATAGCTATCGCCTCGATACGTCCGTACGGCTAGGGGGGGCACGACGAAGCCCTATCTTCTCCGACTTGTTCACTCGATCTCGTCGGTACTAAGGTCTGGCAAACCTTAACCACGTTCACTCCGTCCGTTCCCTTGCTCCGTAGTACTAAGTCACAGCTCAGTGTTAGTCCCCAGCTCGCCCGACTCTACATGACTAAACTGCCAACACCAATTTCGACCTCAACGCTCCTGCAATGTAGCATGCAGTCCACGTACGACTCGCTGTTACGGACTGCCCTAGCATTGCAACATCTAGCCCTCGTACGACTTGCAGTACGGGCCGGCAACCAAATCAACGCACTGTCAAACCGGGATATCGATTTACCAACTACAACTGACCTCAGACTCCAGCTACGATCATCCAGCTGCATTCTACGACTCGTCCGACCTCAGCTTCCAGCTATGATCATCCAGCTGCATTCTACGACTCAACCGACCTCAGCTTCCAGCTACGATCATCCAGCTGCATTCTACGACACATCCGACCTCAGCTTCCAGCTACGACCATCCAGCTGCATTCCACAACTCAACCTACGCCAGCTATGCGCAACTAACATCCAGCTGCGCACATCTACAACTCAACCATACCAGCTATCAATATTACCATTCTAGCTGAAGACCAAATACACGGACTTTACACACACACGTTTGTAAATCTGACAATAAATTGTCACTTTTGTTATATTTGTTACCTCGCCTTTGCTTCCTTCATTATTCTTTGGCTGTCACTTACGCACACGTATTAAATTTAATTCATTTGCGGGGTCAACATGCTTATCGGCTCTGCAACAATATAATAATAGTAATAAATATATATTAGATATATATAAACAGGATTTGGCATTAAATAATCAAAAATGGTTGATATGCCATGAAACCAAACCAATCTAATATACCCAAATATTTGGAGTTTTTCTTTTCTCCAAGTGTTCTCATGCTTTCCTGAT
>OY757915.1:10470549-10533049 GCA_963585895.1 Sepioteuthis lessoniana | reverse complement strand
CCAGATAGAGGTGGATTAATTTCATTGAGAAAGAGGGAACTATGAATTGGGGAGTTTTTTTTAGAGAAAGAAGAAAGAGGAAATGAAGAGGAGTAAAGGTTCAAGCCAATGATACTCATCAAATTAACTTAAGAAAAACACTCCAACCATTCCCATTATGTACAGACCAATCTCTCTACCCACTAACACACATAACAAACCTCTCTATCACAAATTAACCATATTAGGACTATTAATCATACAAACCACATCACAAACCATTAAAAATCTCACTAACATTTCAAAATGAACCAACAATGCAACCACTTCTCAAGCAGGCATATATTTCTTTCCATGCAAAGATTGTTACAAACATGTCAGTGTAACCCAACATCTAAAAAAAAGAATTTATGTACACAAATGATTAATTAAACTAAATGATGACCAATATGCCCTTTTCTTCCACATCTCAAACACACATTTAATTTTTCCCAAGCCACTTTAATCAAACTCATACATTGCAAAAATTCCAACCGATTGTTAGAATCTGCAGTCATTGTTGTATAGCCGCATACATATACATATACAAATATAAGCGGAAACATAGTCAACAATAATATACGAACTTCAATGAACAAACGAACACACTTCTTTATAAAAATATGCCTCTCACACTTTATTCGAAAGGGTTGATGTTGGTTGTGTGTGAGAGGTGAGTTGATGACATATTGACCCAAAGTTCTTCTGACCATTGCAGCACTTCTTTTACATTCTGGCTGGGCTGCTCAACCGTGGGTCACTGAGGGCCCAAGCCCTCTGTCTGGAGCTGGTTCTCACTCTGCGGGCATCCTATCTCCAACTGGAACTCGAACTCTCGGAAGCCGTCTGTGGCATATGGTTACATAATTGTCTACGTCCACCTGCTTCCTGTGGGCGTACGCATCTGCACCAAATTCAACCACGTCCACAGGTCAAGGTGATATTCCGATATCTTCGACCAGATGCACCTGTTTCGCTGTTACACAGGTGCAACTCTTGATTGACGGCTCGGTCGAGGGTCAATATGTTACATCATTTCCAAAACAAATCCCATAAAGGAAAGTCCTGGGTTTTACCAGATTTCACCCTATTTAGCAGACATTGTTATGTGGAAACAATATCAGAATAGAGAATGGATTATATAAAAAATTTTTTTAGCTAAAACTAAGACTTTTTTACACTCAATACTACCATACTATGAACAATTTCTTCCTGAATTTCTTTTTTCCTTTTTCTTTTGTATTTTTCTTTCTTTTTCCTTTCCTTTTAGATACTTCATTATAGTCAATGCCTTTGATGAAACAGAATAGGCCTGAACTCTTGCCCTCTTCTTTCTTTTTTCTCTAAAAAACCTCACCCATTCATATTTCCCTCTTTCTCAATGAAATTAATCCACTTCTATCTTGTCAAATCTCTGATGACACCCGATACACTTTGGAGCCACTTGACCATCTACCCAGATAGTCACTGTGAAAAACCAAATTAACCACTACCACAATCACTCATACCTATATTTATTTCCTTCCTTGTTCTTTCCCGTATCTATCTCTTGTCTTTAGACCCTTTCCGTCCCTTTATACCTTTTTACATTTCCCATTAGTTTATGTTTTCTTCATTTGTTAAAATGTAGAAAAACGCAAAAAATGTTTTATCTGATGAAATTCTTTTCTTAATAAAGAATGAAATATTACCACTAAACCCGTTGTAAGTGTTTGATTAATCCACTTTTCTATCATCTTGTCAGATTCGCTAAAATCCACCATTCCTCCGTATATATATGTGTGTGTGGGTATGCATATATATATACATATATATATATATATATGTATATATACTCATATATTAAGATCTTGAATAAGTTTTCGCAAATTTTTCATGAAAAATAATGTTTTACTTTTAGAAATTAGTTAGAAACATGTCACTGAAAGTAAAGTCCATTGCTAGCCACTACTATTTGCCGTCTTTCTTGCAGCATTTGGATTCCACGTCAGAAAAACGACACGTCTTTTGAGACTAACGACCAGTTGACCTATTTTTTGGCATCTTCATAAGAATGAAAGTGCTTCTCTGCTAGGCCATGTGCTATGGATCGAAACAAGTGATAACCGGATGAAGTAATGTCAGGTGAATACGGCGGTTCGGGTAGGACTTTCCGTTTAAGCATTTTCAAGTAGGTTTTTACTCATTTTGCATCATGTGGCAAGTGTTGTCATGTTGCAAAATCACTTTGTTGTGTCTCTCTTCGTAAAGCAGCCTTTTTTCCAATGTTCGGCTTAAATTCACCAATTGTAGTCGATAGCGATCTCCCCTGATGGTTTCGGTTGCTTTGAGCTGCTGATAATAAACTACACCCAGCTGATCCCACCGAATACAGAGCAGAAGCTTTGAATCATCCTATTTACCCAACCCCTCCGCTCGGGCAGGATATGACACAAGGTCAATTTTTAAGTGGAGTTTTAACAGGTTTGAATTCAGAGTTTTCCTTCTCCTACACTAGTTGCCTCACCAAGGCTGAAGAACCTAGTCTGCCTTACTATTTACCCATAGCTGGAGGGAGAATAATTGGATTCATACCTTTCCCAAGGGTATTAGTGATATGTGAAATGCAATCAGTCTTGTACAGGATTTGAACTCGTGTCGCCGTGTTTATTTCCTACGACGATAACCATTACACCAGAAGCTTTGAATCATGAGTATTCTGTTTTGCCGCTGATGTTGGTGCATGGCTAGGCTTCCACGACAATCTTCTACGTTTAGGGTTAACGCAGGGTATCTACTTTTCATCACTGGTCATGATACGTTGCAAAAAACCTTTCCTTTTCTGCCGTTGAAGCAGCTCTTTATGTATGAAGACCTGCGTCTGCGTTCGGCGTCTCTCAGCTTCAATTCGTACGGCACTTAATGTCCTTGCTTTTGAATCATTCCTGATTCTTTCAAACTTCTTTTAAACTGTTGTGTGTGATCAACTCCTAATGATTCTGCAAGTTCAGCTTGCGCCTGACATGAGTCTTTATGCAGTAATGCCTTCAATTCTTCGTTTTCAAACTTTGTCGGTGGGCCAGAGCGTTCTTTATCTTCAACATCCAAATCATTTTTTAACCCTCTAAACTAATTTCTGCATGTTTGCACTTCGGTAAAATGACATTCACTGAATTTCAAGCATGCTTATAGTACTTCCTTATAGATGTGTTACCATCTGAAAGTATATGCACGCAGTTTTGGGAATGCCATCTGTTGGCAAACAGCAAGAACTTATTCAAGGTCCTAATATATAGATATATATGTGTATATTTATAGGAATACATTTGTATATATGGATTGCCAGAATAATTTTGTTTGAAAGGTACATAAAGGGATTCATCATTTTTTTTTTTTGTACTAATTGGTGCTGAGTTGTCTTGAGATGTGTATTATAAAAGTTGCTCTGCCCAGCATTAATTTTTATTTGAATTTTGACATTAGATCTTCTTTCTGTTTGTTCTTTGATCACACTTCGTATATTTATATCTAATATATAATTATCTTTGTTTTCTTATGTCGTCCTCAAACAATATTTTAACGGTATTTGTCGGAGATTAACGGCAATCTATCTGTGGCTTTAGTGGTATCTAGAATATTTGGCATAAAATTGATCAGGAAAGTCTTATACAGAGAGCAAATGAAATTGGAATCTCTAGGAATGCTCCCTGTAGTGGGAAGAGTCCTGGAATGTTATTTTAATATAATTAATCAAAGAAATCTCACTTGTGCAGAAGGTAAATAAAATTTAACTCAACAAAAGTCTAAATTAATCAGAAAAAAAAAAGACTTGGGTGGGCCAAACTCCAAATTTTTTTTGTAGCCCTTTACATCACATAAGATATGTTGGGAGATACGTAAAATACATATCCCAATTATTTATCATTACTAAATAGAACATAATCATTATTCTTGATAAGATGAAAGACAATATCTTTTGATTTCTCTATTTACCGTTAATCCAACTTTTATTAAAGACTCTACTGTTTGAATCCAAAATACTTGAGTTAAACATTTTTAATTCATATGAATTTTATTTGTGACACTTTTAGTCAGTTTTCTTTCAAAAATGCCATTTCGAAGTTTTAGTTCTATATACTTCCCACCAAAATGTGCATGATTTGGTTCCAAAAGTTTGTACAGAAAACAATTTTGCTAAACAAAATGTACTTAAAAGATACTTTTTTTTTCATGAGTAATGCTAAGTATTTCTTCTCATATATATATATGGGAAAAACTGTAAATAAACCCGACATTATAAAAATGTACACACGATGAATAAACACAATGTCTTCAGAGGCTGATTTTGTTTGTAGAAATATATGCCAACGATAAAATTTCAATTTTGAAACTTTCATCAGAGCGTCTAAGTTATAAAATGAAACGAAAAAGATGTTTTTTCTTGAATTTCTAAAATCTGGTCCCTTAAATTTATAGTACCCAAAGATTCTAACAATTTCTGTTATATAAATAATATATCTCATTTTTCGAATTACCCTGAGCGTGTCACCCGTGGGCACAAAAACTAGAGGAGGGAGGATAACAAAGCCGCGAATGTTGCCGTACAAGATAGCAGTAAACCGAGAATCTTCTTTGAGTAGGAAAGAGAAATAAAGGTAATAAAAATGCGCATAAGAATAGGGGAATGGGAGGAGTAACTCAACTATTAACTTAAAAAAAAAGCAAACTATATTTCAGCGACGAACAAATACTTATCCCATTACAAAGAATTTATTTCGAAAGAAGTAAATTTAATGAATAGATTTCCTCTGGCATTGCACAAATTTCACTGTGCTAAAAACACAACATTCGATTTAAAGCACACAAAATAAATGAATAAATAAGATAAAATAAAAGAACTGAATTGGAAAGGCTTACTCGCCGTTGGACCGAAACAAAAAAGTTGTACATTACAAAAACAACTTTTTTTTTTGGGGGGGGAATACTAATATGGAGTCTGAATTCAGTCCTCTTTTCTTTTTTTTCCCCTTTGTTTCAAATTTCTGGCGCGTGATTTTCATAGATTAGTATAATTTTCTTCTCTTTTCCTATTTGCTGTCTCCTCTCAAGGGCTTCTGGACAATTTTGAGGACGGTGGTCTGAGGAATTTAACGTTTTTCGATAAAATTCTTCCACTGTCCTTTCTTCTTGAAAAAAATACCTCCCGTGACTTACTCACTTAGAGTAGGGAGAACTCTGGATCTTTTTTGTTTCCTTCGAAAAGAAACGACTTATATATTTCCCTTCTACTGCGGAGACCAATTAACTCTCACTTAGTTGATTGTAAATCTAACACTGTTCCTAATGGAACAGTGGAGTCTGTGTAGCTATGACTCTTTCATTTAAGTGTCAAGGAGTTGGCTGGCGAAATTAATTAAAGGAAATTAATTAATTTTATTAAATCATGATAATAAGTATTTTATTAAAAATAAATTCATTTTGGGTGTCCAAGTATTTTTTGAGAACCGTGTATAAAATAAATATCAAGTGATTAAGTACGAAAAAGTTTGAGATCCGATCAGGGCTTGTTGACCTATAAATCTGTCACCAAAAAATAAACATCCGCACAACTGCAAAGAGCTGTCAAGAGAGCCATCGGATTTCAAACTTTAAACAAAAAGATGTATTTTTAAAATAGCGGACAATTTGGGTTGGTGTCACCAAGTTTGGCACAAGGCCTTGAATCACTAAATCATTGGTCAGCCAACCACGGGACTGCTCCTTGTGGCCCCTCCCAATGACTGTGGCTGATTGGCCGATTGTCTAAACCAATCAGGGGCAAACCGGGGGGATTGTTACGATGATAGCCATTGGTCGGCGGTCCCCATTGGCTGACCAATCAGAAACTGATTATTCGGGATTCGGGCCCATAAATGGAGGACACCCAAAGCGAAAAATTGAGTTGGTTCAGGAATTCGCCGCTTAAAGAACCAAACCCGTTGCCATTGCATTCGCCATTGTGACACTGCCTAGTTGCAGTTAAAACTCCGCCAGTCAACTACTTTCACTCCCAGTTTGTGGTGTTTGACTAAAAATTATCTAAACAACTGTGTAAATAAACGTTTGTTACTGTTTATAACAAACGCCTTATTTTCGTCATTTTTTAAATTTGCTTGGCAACTTTTTCATCTCTCCAACACGAATTCCAACCTTCATCGACTGGACCTCAACCATCTTCTCTTTCCTCGGATCTGAAAGCAACGTGGGCGTGGAAAGAAACAGAGAAAGACCAGTCGACACATGTGGTAATCACGAAACCAGCGGCCAACTAGGTGTCGTGAAGCTATAGTACCACATAGCAGGCAAGATTTGCTTTTAATCCCTCACAACTGAATGACAGGCCTGTAAACTGGCTTCAACTCTTCTTTTACAAACTGTGGAGTACGAGAGAAAACATACTTTGTTTTCAACTTTTCTCCAACTGACAGACTCACAGACTTGACCATCTGACTCAGGCTAACAGACTCACAGACTTCTAACTGACTGACAAAAAAAAAGACACCCAGTCGTTTAAATACCCACAAGGAACAATAATACTGTTTAACTTTAAAATAAGCTGATGACATTCAAGCTATTTCTAACTGCCGAATTTCAAATTTCAAATCATATATCCACGGAATAATGACTAAACAAGCATTACAGATAGATTAAACAATATTGAACGTATCATTGATTTTACTTATGAACTGGGAAAGATTAACACCTTACCTTTCGTGGACATTTTACTTATAAATAATAACAATGAATTAGAATTGAAGTTCATCGCAAATCCACTAATGAAAATGTCCATATACATTTTTAATCACATCATAACACTAAAATGATTGGCGAATAATCGAAGGCTTTTACCTTCGAGCTCTTTGGACTTACTCCTACCCAACCAATTTTTAAACGATGAATTTAACTCTAGAGAAAATTCCTTCTCGCAACTTTAAAATCCTATATATATTTTACAACATGCGAAAACAAAAACCCTCAAAATTTACCACCGTAAATGTTCTCCAGAAGTTCAAAACAATACTTTTTCAAATAATAATACATTACGTAGATATATCATCTTACCCAAAAATTCCACCACAAACATCATTGAAAAAAACCTAAACGACTTTGGAATTAAAACAGCTACTAACTCTTAGACAATTAAGACTTTGATTGATAATAAAATTAACAATACTCACATCGAGTCAGAGGCAGAGGTATATGAAATTTCATGTCTGGATTGTTATAAAAATGTGGATGAAACTTCCCGTAGTATAAATAAACTTGTTAATAAATTTCCGAGTACATAAGAGATTTAAAAAGAACAGACATAAATAACGGTTTGGTCAAACATAATTTAGAATCTTATAATTTTAATTCAAAAAATTCCAAGATGTTAGTTTATATACATTAAAAAAAACCCGGAAAATCGTTGAATCTCGTATCATTTCAAACCACAATATTATCAAACTGACCTTTTTTTCAATTTGTCGCCTTATTCTGATTGGTGCTGAAAATTTACAAAATCCTTTATTTAAAATAATTTGGCTTCATGTTTTATGTATAGTTAGAGAGATAAATTGATTAAAAGATTATCGTAGCCCACTAGCTACTCATATCAGGAATCTTTGTTTTGAAAAAAGCAAAATAAAACAAAAAGAAGCAGACAAAAAAAAATGCAACCTCATTTACGTCGTCAATGAGAGGAATCTTTCACTGTGACAGGAAACGAACCCTGGTATCAACACAAGACATCATCGCCAAGTTGATCAGCGAGTGGAATTTACCGTTACCAACTCAGAAACTTTTTTCGAGATTAATTCATTCTGCAAATCGTTTCAAAAATGGTTTCATATTGAGTATTATTTGCAGACTTCTCTTTTCAGTATATTGACTTACTTTATTATCATACATAATTAAGGAGAAGCTTCCAATCCAAAATTGGTCACGTGCGAACTTGACAAATAGACAACTCATCTCTGCCATAAAACCGGCAGTCACTTCCGCATACGGCTTCAGATGAACGCAATATGTCATCTTTACGGGTGCGCCTTGGGTGGGTTTCGTCACACTCACCTTGTTCCAGGAAGGGGGAATCTTCTTTACCAATAGCTGCTTTGCAAGGCTGAGTTCATTGCTTGGCACCTGAGGTGCCCCAATTGGAGAATGCCGATGAAATCAATCATTTTTTTGTAACAGCTGCGCATGAGTCGGGATTCGCGCCTGATTCCCCACAATAAAATGACTTTTTGTTAAATCGACTCATCGAAGCCAACATCGACCACACACCGGTTAACTGCCAAATCAACAACCAGGACATCAATCCTGCTTTTGCAGCTCGACACGTCCGACCGTCTACAGATACCTGGCCACACAGCTACATCTACGTCCTGCCTAGCACATCAAGACTTGTTCCAGTACCTCTCATCTCACTGTCATCAAGAACTATTAGAAAGTCGAGTCTACACTTTCAATACAGCATGGATTTTATATAAAAACATGGACTCTATATCAATTAATCATGTATTTTTCGCCAACATTAAACATCTCTACTCTCTTTCTAAAATTTTGCGGGATCGACGTATCTATCCGTCCGGCAAGCAGATAATCGAATTCAGCTGATAGAGATAGAAAAAAGGTTAACTCCTCTAAGTTGGATAGATGTTTAACAGTTTTGAATAATGTTTATAATCGTTAGCTATGAACTAGATGATATAAATATAAACATGGATAGATAGATAGACTTACATCACCCAAATTCAAAACAGAACGCTACCAACGGAAATAGAATGTTTTAAAACTTTCTCATCTTTTTCGTTTCATTTGATAACTTGCACACTTGATGAAGGTCTCCACACCAAAACGTTTAACGTTAGCAAATATTTCTAAGAAAATCAGCCTCTGAGGGCTTTGCATTTTTTAAAAATCTCTGTACATATATAAGGTGTAATGGGTCAGCTGTCGTCTAAATAAATGGAAATAACACTGACATCTCACTTTATTAGTCATATTTACCAAAATTACTGGAAAATATCTTGAAATACTCTAGATTAAATTTATTAAAAGAAATCGCCATTGGCTTCAATTACGACTTCCTGACGACTTTGGAATCTCCTGCAAGTCTTTCTGACGCTCTCCTTGTTTAAATTGGTATATGCTGATGTTATTCTTGCCTTCAGATCATCTTTGGTGCCGCACGGAGTTTTGTTGGTTTCTTGTTCAACCACACCTCACATATGATAATGAAGGGAACTGCCATCTGGGGAGTTGGGCAGTAATATAGTCGGAGTGATGCGGTCGCAGAATTTTTTCACATCCAACTCTGGGTTCTTCTATTTGTTTGACATAGTGCAGTCTTGTTGCAAGACTTAGTTCTTCCAGCAGTTACACTCTCGATCCAGGTACTTGATGTAGGCCTCCGTGTTATGTGTGAGATCACGTGGGGAGATGAATGGAGGTATAACGCCACCATCGCAAGTGGTCACTCCAAACATCATGATGTGCACTGGGTATTTGTTGTTGTTTTTTTTTATCAATATCGGTACAAATTGAGGGAATAGAACAAGTCAATAGTTGTTCAGTGAGTTCACCCTCTGATCCTGGCAGAAAGTTTTCTCATCTGAGAAAGCATGTTCAGATGGAGAGGATGCTTGAATTTGTTCAAAAGCTTTACAGCGTGGTCATTCTTCTTGTCCTGGATGGTCTGTGATAAAAATTTGGTCTTTAACTAACTCAAAAGACACTCATACACTCCCATGTCTCTGGCTATAGACCTGGTTGACTTGTCGGAATTATTGTCAAACATGAACTAGATCTCACCAACAAATTCTTGCCCAGTCTGCATCTCTGCAGAATGGTAAGATCCCCACCTCCTAACAAGTGCCCTGAATATGACACTAAACAATCTGATGGTGAGGTTCCAGTAATGCTGGAGCTTTGTAAAATGCAGAGTACCACTTCATTACCATCGCTCCTAAGTACACCTGACCCGGAGTGGTAGTTTTTTGTTTTTGTTTTGTTTTACGGCATGTCAACCTCAAAGGGCAATTTAATGCCAGCCAGAGTGGTAGTACCTGATAGAGTCCTATCTATGGGTCAAATAGAACTAATCTGCGAACTTATACTAAACTGAATTGATTTGAATAGAACTGTCTTGACATTTAAACTACGTATTTATGTTAAACTGAATTGTTTTAAATGGTACTGTTTTTGACATTGAAACTACTTATGGTAAACTAAATTGTTTGAAATATAACTGTTTTGACATATCACTGTATGTAAACAAAAACTTTACTTATACTAAACTTACTTGTTTGAATTAGAACTGTTTGAATAAAGTGAATAGCTTGAAATAGAAATGTTTTTGATAATTAGACTGTGTACTTATGCTAAATTGAATTGTTTGAAATAAAACTATTTATATAAAAATGGATTTGGCATTAAATAACATACAAAGGTTGATATGCCATAAAAACCGAATAAACAAACAAATTCAGAAGTTCTTTTCCATTCAGAATGATCAAATCGAAGCTTTTGAGCTGTCGTACCTTCGTAATCACAATTGAACTCATCCAACTCTTTTTGAATCCTTTGCAGCGTACTTTGATCGATAACCAAACGAGCTTCAAATTTGATCTTCTGACGTGACTGCCATGCAGTACATCATGTAATTTCCTAATTTTTAAAGGAATGAATTACATCATTAAGTTGCTTTCCTTACAGACAGGTGCTCAACTGAGTCTAGTTTGCAACACCGTAGACGAAACTGGAAACAAAGAACATGCACGAAATTAATAATTTAAAATGGTGACAATAGCACCCAATATATAATATAAACAAAAGTGATATGACAAATAGGAATATTTTATGCTATCTATTTTTGGTTGTTTTCAACTTGTTTCGACCTTAGGTCATCGTTAAGAGAAAAGTTTTTTTAGAGTTGATATACTCTAAGAGAAGTGATGAAAAATGCATTGGTGATGTAGAGTATCAATTTGTTGAATGAAAATTATTTTCTGATTTTCAAGTGTCTTCAACTGATATTTATATATCTGTAGAAAGGACACCGGCCTAATGAGTTTTTTTTTATTTGTTTAAGAGGAGTATATATATATAATGTTGGTTGGGATTTATGGCACATCAACACTTGTAGGTTATTTAATGCCAAATCTTGTTTTGAATTCAAAATTTTAATTTAGAATTTTGAATTTAATTTAAGATAAGTATTACTGTAATCTTTACGTAAGGTTAATAAGAATTGTTGTAATTCCCTAAATTATTGATAAATCTGGAGATTTGCGTTGAAATGGATTTAGAATTTAAGATTTTAAAAATTTTAAATCTAATTTACTGTAGAAAGTGAGTTTTGCATATAGGTCTTGTTAGTTTAATGTGATTCCGACCGGTAATAGAAAGAAAAACCGGAAGAGGGCAAAATGGGGAGGAAACTCTTCACTCTTTTTCTACCTCCTCCCACCCTTCTCTCCTGTGTCTATTCTGACTAATTATTTTATCCATTGGATCTGAAGAAGTCCTGTTATTTTTGGTGTTATTGATTCATATCAATACCCATAACAGGATGGAAATAAATTTATATTTCTAATGTGACCGGTTTTTGTTTTTCTTAAAGGTATATATATATATATGATTCGTAAGGGAATAGTTTGTTGGAAAACCATTTTAAAACGAGCCAGAGCTCATTTGCTTGCTAAATGGTTTCAAGTCTTTCTATTTTGTACTAACAGTTCTATTTGCACAATTAAACGGTTTCAAGCATTTTTATCTAATACTAATAATTCAATTTAATATTAATCATTTGTTTGTACACAGTTAAATGGTTTCAACATAGTAAATGATTTAATAACTTCTTTTGATACTTAGATGAGATCCTAGAGGTACTACCACTCCTGATCAGAGTGGACCTGGGAATAATGTTAATGAAGAAGTACACCGCATTCTCCAAAGCTCCAGATCTAGAGCCTCACCATTAGAGGGTTTAGAGTTATATCAAGGACACTCGTTTGGCTGGGGTTCTTACTCCTCTGCTGGGATATAGTTAATAACCCCAGCCAACGGGACTTATACATATATATATATATATATATATATATATATATATATATATATATATATATATATATACTATTTAAGCATGTTCTGTTGAAGACCATGAAGTATCTTCTTTTTAGGAAGACGTTCAAGACTTCTTATTTTCCTTTGGTCTTGATCGAGGTGGTGAAGAAAGTGCCCCATACTAACACAAACGCTTTCTATCGTTTCACTAGTCGTCCTCAGAGGTTGATTGTTGCTGTGAGTTGCTGAGAGTTTTTATTTTTATTTGGAATGGGATTTTTAAAAAAATTAAAAATTTTTATTATATATTTGGCTCATTTTGTTTGGAGGGATATTAAGTTAGTTATTGAATATGTTTAATATGTTAATACCTGTGTTGAATGATATTTCATTTATTGTAGGCTTTTATTTTTTTATATGTTTAATGCTTCGAGGATTTGTAAGCTATTTTTATTGTTATTTTTATATAATTTTTGTATTATTAATGAGGATCTTTCTTATATCGGAGGATTTGAGTTTATCAGTGTCTTTGTTATGCTTTTTCAGTAGATGCTGTTTGATGGTACTTATGTCTGAGAGGTGGTATGTAAGGCGACGAGAGAGTGTAGTGATTGTATGGTCAATGTAGGTATTAGCTTTTATGTTATTTTCCGTGAGACACTCTCGAAATGGGCAAGTAGATTTTTAAACTACATTGGTTTGGTTTAGAAAAGACTAAATAATGACTTGCTGCCTAAGTACAAAATATTCATATATATTGGGTGTGCGTGTGTGTGAATACGTGAGTAAAACTTTTCGCAGATTGCACACATATTTCACTCTGATTTTAAGTAGAAGTGCTTGAAAGTGACACTTTGATTTTTGTTAGAATGCAGAAATATTCTGATCTTGAATAGAAGTGTCGATCAATATGAAAATAATCTCATCATTTCTTACTTGTACAATGCTATTAATATAAAAATTTACAAAACTTACTTTAGTCTAGTAAGAAGCCATAAATTTTGGGCATCTAGGGAAGATCAAAGTCATCACTTTAGCCATTGTTTGAGACCAAGTTAATAATTATTTTATATGTGGGCGCACACACTTACACACTCACACACACAGAGACAGAGTGTCACTTCCAGTGTTTAATGACTCTGTAAGATAATCGCGAAAAACTATCCTTTTATTCTTTTCTCTGGAGTTTTGAAATAATTGTTAAATTATAATTCATTTTTATTTTTATACATTGATTTTTTCTCATGGGAATATAAAATGGCCTGTGTAAGATAACACCGACCTCCACAATATCGTTTTAACTATACAACTAACTATTTTAAATTCTTGTTACTGACTGAAACTTTGTTTTATGTTAATGTCTGGTTATGTTGGCATGAACCGAAAATTTTGCATATCATGTCTTAATATCAGTATTGTTTTGTTTTTTTTACTTGCACTGCACAAAGCAAAAGGTAATACGTGGCCAATTCTGTTCAATCAAAATGGGATTAGAATTGGTGACAGTTTTTACTTAAAAAAAAAATCACTTCCCTCCCTTTCTTTTTATTTCGGGGAGAAATGTACGGGAAAGTCGGTCACTTAGCTTAAATTTTGTTTTTCATATTTATTGTCTCAAACTTTTTAGCACTTGTGATTATTTTACTTTTCCTGTACTACTTCATCTAGTTAATTGTTGCTTCATCACACGAGGAACACATTTTTGGGAAGGATTTCGTGGTTTGAATATCCAGGTGTGTCAGTACTTCAATCTTTAGTGCCATTCTATTTTCCTACCATTGAACTCCGACTCTTCACTGAATGATTAATGGTTTCATGTCATACACCCAAAATATTCATTTTCATGTCATACACTCAAAATATTCATTTTCATGTCATACACCCAAAATATTCATTTTCATGTCATACACTCAAAATATTCATTTTCATGTCATACACCCAAAATATTCATTTTCATGTCATGCACTCAAAATATTCATTTTCATGTCATACACCCAAAATAATCATTTTCATGTCATACACTCAAAATATTCATTTTCATGTTATACACCCAAAATATTCATTTTCATGTCATACACCCAAAATATTCATTTCCTTGTCATACACCCAAAATATTCATTTTCATGTCATGCACTCAAAATATTCATTTTCATGTCATACACCCAAAATATTCATTTTCATGTCATACACCCAAAATATTCATTTCCTTGTCATACACCCAAAATATTCATTTTCATGTCATGCACTCAAAATATTCATTTTCATGTCATACACTCAAAATATTTATTTTCATGTCATACACCCAAAATATTCATTTTCATGTCATACACCCAAAATATTCATTTCCTTGTCATACACCCAAAATATTCATTTTCATGTCATACACCCAAAATATTCATTTTCATGTCATACACTCAAAATATTCATTTTCATGTCATACACCCAAAATATTCATTTTCATGTCATACACCCAAAATATTCATTTTCATGTCATGCACTCAAAATATTCATTTTCATGTCATACACTCAAAATATTCATTTTCATGTCATACACCCAAAATATTCATTTTCATGTCATACACCCAAAATATTCATTTCCTTGTCATACACCCAAAATATTCATTTTCATGTCATACACCCAAAATATTCATTTTCATGTCATACACTCAAAATATTCATTTTCATGTCATACACCCAAAATATTCATTTTCATGTCATACACTCAAAATATTTATTTTCATGTCATGCACCCAAAATATTCATTTTCATATCATAGACTTAAAATATTCATTTTCATGTCATACACCCAAAATATTCATTTTCATGTCATACACCCAAAATATTCATTTTCATGTCATACACCTAAAATATTCATTTTCATGTCATGCACCCAAAATATTCATTTTCATGTCATACACTCAAAATATTCATTTTCATGTCATACACCCAAAATATTCATTTTCATGTCATACACTCAAAATATTCATTTTCATGTCATACACCCAAAATATTCATTTCCTTGTCATACACCCAAAATATTCATTTTCATGTCATGCACTCAAAATATTCATTTTCATGTCATACACTCAAAATATTTATTTTCATGTCATACACCCAAAATATTCATTTTCATGTCATACACCCAAAATATTCATTTCCTTGTCATACACCCAAAATATTCATTTTCATGTCATACACCCAAAATATTCATTTTCATGTCATACACTCAAAATATTCATTTTCATGTCATACACCCAAAATATTCATTTTCATGTCATACACTCAAAATATTTATTTTCATGTCATGCACCCAAAATATTCATTTTCATATCATAGACTTAAAATATTCATTTTCATGTCATACACACAAAATATTCATTTTCATGTCATACACCCAAAATATTCATTTTCATGTCATACACCTAAAATATTCATTTTCATGTCATACACCCAAAATATTCATTTTCATGTCATACACTCAAAATATTCATTTTCAGTTACTCTGAAAGGTTTATATATGGTTGACTTCTTCAGAAACCTCATTGATATTAAGAATTTACATTCAAAACATTTGTAGCACAAAAAAAGATTTTTTTTCTTAAAAAGAAAAAATTTGATCAAAATGATACAATATAAAAAGAAATTAATGTTATTGCTGTAATTTGGTTCTGAAGGTTGAAACTAGAAGTACCAGTTCTACCATCGTGTAAGGAAAATGGAAGTACTTGTTCTGCCATTGTTATTTGTTAATAAAAAGGTGGAAGGATTCTCACTTGGGATAGTTGACTAAAATCATACAAGATGATTTACTAGTTACCTTCCAAAATAAATTGTGACAGTTATGATACTTGAGTTTGTCAAAAGTTTTACCATATTTTAGTAACGAGAGACACAATTCAGCTGTTCCAGATACTTTTGACGGGATTGTAAAAGTGACGGACTGTGAGATGCAGAGCTCGCCTGATACTCTCACCAGATACGCACCATTTTTGCCTTTATTGTTTGGAGAACGGCCTTGGAATCCATGTTTTAGGCCTTTCTGACCATGTCTGATCGATAAGTTTCTTGCCACGCGAATAACATTTCTTGAAAAACCATCTGATTACTGTATTATGATCAACTATGCCTTCATCTTTCATTCAATAAATGTTTTTAGTTGCTTTCGCTGCATAACGGCTAAGTTTAAACTTATAAAGCATAAATATCCGAAATGAACCATGTTTCACATTTATCTGAGTGGCTTTCAAATCACACACAGAGTGAAGCTTTGTTCAATGGGTCAGTGCACCAGTTACCACAATACTACTAACCACAGCTTGAACAGTTTTGGTCACGTGATCATTTGTGTTGCAAGTTAGCATGAACAAACATATTACGAAACTTTTGACTCACCCTAAGAACAAAAAAATTTATTTTAAGAATGAAACGGAGTGCTATATTGACTTTATTTTGGGACAATAATATTTTTCAAGTTCACTCTTCAACTCTAAGAAAACTGTAGCAGGTTTATTTCAAAAGTTTTTGTTGTTTGGCGAAAAAAAAAAGAAAAGAAAAAGAAATACAGAATCTTGGGAGAAGTAATGGAAAAAGAAATATTTTTCTTGTATTTGTTCCTGTCATAAACTTGAAAATACACAAATGTCTCAATGTCAAATTCGTTGAAAATATTTTGTAAAAAGAAACAAAATTATTTTCAGACTTTTAGTGTCACTGGTTGGCTGCAACCCCATAAATTAAATTTGTTTGTTTCTTCTTAATCTAAATGGAACGGTTACAATCGATAAATCTCCTTGATGACTATTATATGATGTTTAGATATCAAATAACAAGCCTAGACTTTTTAAAGTTCAACCACTGACTGTGTGTACAAACTGTGTGGTATGCATTGACTAATGGGCAAACATAAAAAAAACTTCAGAAAGTTTCAATTCACTTGTATCTTTAATTCACAGTTACATATCATTTGAAATAAACTTTGTACAGCATTCAAAAACCTCATCTTACTATACTTTGGGATAATAGAAATAGTTTTTCTAGACTGAAGATAATGAACAGAAAATACAGAATTGGATATTCAATCAGATGGACAAAATATATAAGATATATCTAAAAAGAAACAAAATTATTTTCAAAAACATATTTTTGGATTACTCGTTACATAAGGAGGCATGTGTGGCATAATTGATATCTTTATAGGAAACAGACTAAACAAATAAAATTCAAAGTTGTTTACATTTCATTGTCGACTAATTTCCTTGGGAAAGGTATGAATCCATATTTTCTCCACTCAACTATGGACAAATAGTAGGGTAGTCTTGGTACAACTGATTTAAGAAGAGATAAACTAAATTCAAATCCGTTATACTTTGCTTAAAAACTGACCTTGTGTCTCATGACAGAAGGACTGGGTAAATACAAGACTTACCAACCCCTCCGCTCAGGCAGGATATGACACAAGGTCAATTTTTAAGCGAAGTTTAACAGGTTTGAATTCAGAATTTTCCTTGTCCTAGACTAGTTGCCTCACCAAGGCTGAAGAAACTAGTCTGCCCTACTATTTACCCATAACTGGAGGGAGAATAATTGGATTCATACCTTTCCCAAGGATATTAGTGCTACGTGAAATGCTATCAGTCTTGGGTAATACAATCCTGATACTCAATGCCCCTAACTAATAGTTAAATACTATCACTACTATTCTTCGACATGGTTGGCTTTGGCATTAGATAACCCATGATAGTTGATATACCATTAAACAAACCAAACCTACTACTTAGTGAGACATAACTATTATTCAAAATAATCCATTGTTTTAAAAACTATTTCCAAGGATTTACAGTCATAGTAGAAAAGTCTTGTAAATGGATTTTTTCCCTATCATTTTCAGCTTTGAGACCCAGAAAATAGAACCAAATTTTGCAAAGTGGAACAGCTGAGAAAGAAGAGTTGTCTTGCAGTCTTAAAATTGTTTTAATATTCTTAATATAATTAGTGACCATTGATCATGGGAAAGGCTGTCCAAATTTGGGATTATCTTTGTTGGATGTTGTTCCCAATCTGAAACTCTAGAACTATACGTGACATTCCTTTCCTGTAGTAATATTAGAAAAATATCGATAAACGTTTTTTTCTCAATTAGAAACAGAATTTTACAGAAATATCTTTCATTGTTCAGTTTGAAGAGAGAGAAGAAAATAACACAATTAAATAAGTCTATCTTGCAAATTTAATTTTGTAACATAAAGAGATACTTTCAAATCCAGTATAATCGGCCACGCTTAGATGAAACAAATATTTATGGAACGAGTTTCTCATCATGGACAGAGAAGCACATTGTATAAGAAGATTGAACAAATCAGTGTGTATAATGTTTTATTGACTCTGTCGAGAAAACTTATCAAGAATTAAAAAGGATTTAGGAACTTTAAATAAGAAATGAATAAACAAGAAAATAATCACAAGCAAAAAAAAAAAAAAAAGACAGAACAAACGAAAAATGCACAAGTGACATGACTAATCAATAACCGGAGAAATTCTTTGTATGAAATCTTATAATGGTCAATTCACATAAACAATCCCTTAATAAACAATCACTTAATAAGAAAATCCCTTAATAAATACACAAGAAAGCAGCCAAAATATTGTGAATAAAGACAAACATAATAGAAAAATAGTCCATCTTATACAAAATGAATAACATCTTGTATATGTGCGTGTATGCATGTATATATATATATATATATGTGTGTGTGTGTGTGTGTGTGTGTGTGTGTGTGTATGGATGTGGTAAAATACTAACATTTCTTATCTTTGAGAAATATTTTTTAGTCTGTTACCACCCGAGGTGTGTGCGTGTATATATGGATGTGTGTGTGTGCTTGTACGTATGGATGTGTGTGTGATAAAACAGTTTTCAGTTATCATCATGAAGAAATGAATTTACCAAATCATATTTAGTACCTGAACGGGGTTGTTTGTATTTTACTTAATACTAATCGCATTGGGAAAGACATGAATCTATTTTTTTTCTTCTCCTGACCAGTTATAGGTAAAATGTTAGAGAGGGTTAGGCTTTCTAGGTACATAAAACTCTCAATTCAAAATCTGAACATTTTTTCAGGATAATCTTGGGTAAATTGTTAGACTATTCGTCTATGATTAGCTTATCCAAAAAGTGTGGCTGGTTCTACATTAGCTTTCACCACTATAAACAAATCACTTGTATAAGTTGTTCAGTGGTTCATATCTTTAACTGAACTATTGCAGGTACGTTAAAAGTTTTGCAATATTGATTGATGGGAAAGTCTATCACACACACACACACACACACACACACACACACACACACACACACACACACACACACATATATATATATATATATATATATATATATATATATATGTTAATCCTGGCCCTGCTTATATAATAACGCGATAGAATTCGATTTTTAATTAAAGCAGCTATTTATTTCGCACTGGTACTTACAGTGCTTGGTGTTTGATCTTAATTTGACCTTAAATACATGCCAGAATTTAAAAACCTGTGTTTTGACGCTAGTAACGCACTTCCTTCATTCCACTTGGAAGATTAGCAAACTCTGCTTTGCTTCTCATTCCACATGGTCTTTGGCCAGACTAAGTTAAGCCTCCTTTCGTCTAAATTAATTAATTTTATTTCTTTATTTTTTCTCGGAAATGGATCTTATTAAAATCTATACTGAAATAGAATTTGTCTTGTTAGCAATTTTTCTCTTATTTCTGTTTTTTTGTCCATGAATAAATATTAATCTACAAAGAAATGACTATAAAATGAGGACAATTATCAACGTACCAATTTTTCATATTTTATCTTCGGTATAAAAGAGAAATTGATTGGGGAATTCAACAAATATTTTTTATTTTCTATCTTTTGAAAACTGTCAATAATTTTTAAAACTGTATTTTTTCTTTATGATATTACATAATTATTTTTATTGTTTACTTTTTGATAAATCACATAATTTTCTTTATAAAGACGAAAGTGTTTCGTAATAATAATTGTTTGTATTTTCTTAACAACTGAATAAATTGATATTTCCTTTCTTGGAATTTATTCGTTATTGATTGAAATTATTTTTTAAATGTTTTTATTTTGAAGAACTTTGTAGAAATATATTCTTAAAAAATTCTGTTACTTTTCATTTTGTTTAATTCTTGGAATTTTCTTAAAATATCTTTGTGTGAAAACATTTATATTTCTTATGATGATAAGTCCTCAGAGAATTGAAATTGTTTAAAAGATTTTGAAAAGTAACATTATTTCTAGCCGAAAATCTACCCTGAATCATGAAAGTAACAACCAAAACATCTTTAATTGGTAAAATTTTGTTATCATTCCAGAAAAAAAATTGAGAAATATATTTTTTCCGTCTGTTACCACTCACTTCAAACACAAGGTTGAGTCAAAAGTTTTGCAATATTTTTGTAGCACAAGGCACAATTAAGCAACTCTGGATACTTTTGAATTATAGCGTAGTTTGAATTCATAAAACATAAGTTCCCTAATTAGATTATGTTGCATGTTCATCAGTGTGGCTTTCAAATCATACACGATGTAAAGCAATGCACAACATATTAGCGTACTAACTATTACTAGTACTACCAACCATAATGGGGACCTACCATCGCTTGAACTGCTTTGGTCGTAAGATATATGCACTGCAAATGAATACCGACTAAAATAATGCAAAACTTTTGACTCACCCTAGTATTTTTTTGAAAATGTTCTTTGAAATAAATATTATGCATGAGAAAATGTTTATATCTTTTTATTAAGGAAAATTTTCCGAAAACCTAAAAAAAAAAAAGGCTTTTTAAAAGCATCTTGATTTGTTTTCCAAAGTGTGAAAATACAAGGGAGATAATTGTAGCGAGTAAAATCTGAAATTTTTCCCTTGATCAAATACTCAAAAAGTATCCGTAGTTTGGTTTCTAGTTGCTAAATTGATTAAAAGCTTATTTCACTTTCATCAACAGGCAAAACTTGAGGTACCTTGTGATAGAAAAATTATGCTAAAATCTCATGTTTTCCCAACAATTCTTTTACAAGCGAACAGATGTAGATATTTAATGTTAAAATAAACAAATATTGCAGAAATATTTATGTTTTTCTTTCTTTTTTATTCCATATTTTATTGACCTTCCAAAACTTTAAATTGAACCTCTGCTTTTTTGTTCACCAGTCCAACATTCTACCACAAAGCTCTTTAAGTCATTAAGATATTAGTGGTTTAAATAAATGGATTCTGTTCTAAATATGGCTGTTGTTGAGAAGTGCTTAGACATTCTTTTTCTTTTAGACTCCAATTTTGGCTATTTTTACCAGCATAAGTGCTCAGAATCCAGGAATTTTTCTTTGTCATTTCTGGGTTTCTGTTGCTGACGAACTCCCCAAACCACATACACCTTCTTCCTACGTTTGAGAACTTAATAATAGCTACACACATCTGTTTATGCGTATATCGACACACACACACATCTGTTTATGCATATATCGACACACACACATTTGTACATGCGTATATCAACACACACACATCTACACAAAGATACACATCTACGCAAATACACACAGGACTTGTATAATTATTGCTTGCATGCTTTATAATGATTTGTATATACATCTTAAAAGCTATTGTTAGTAAGTTTGTTTCATACTGAGAATGGCATGAACATTGTTCCAAAATTAACTTTATCCTATAAACATTTGAGAGTAATTTACATTCTAATTAAGATAATGATCCTCTTATGGATTCTAGTTTTTACTCTTTGAGGAGAGTTGCAAAGAGATTTGTTTAGGCACTGGGGATTGATTTTTCTGAACTGTACCGCCCCCCCCTTTAAAGAGAAGTGGTAGCATTTCTTGAGGTTAGCAATTGATTCTAAAAAAGCAAAAGCACTGATTTATATTTGTGTGTTTTTTTCTAGCGATAAAGCACATGGATCACTTTGATTCGTTTTATTTGATGATGATATGATTAAACATCAAAATATAAAAAAAGCAGCATTTTACTCATAAATTGACTGTTAATTAATTTCAATGTAACTAAATAATTTTTGATTATATTGGAATTATTTTATAGGTGATAATTGATTTGTAAACAAAATGGTTTTGCAATATAAATGATGTTTTATCTGGAATAATTGCCAGATTTAAAAATATTTTAAGTATTGGGTTTCATAAAAAATTTTTTCATTTCAAAATTTGACAGTATATTTTGTCTTAAAAAACTTGGCTAGCAAACAACTATATGCAAGGTAGATTTTCATTGAATACCTCGTATTTCTGGCCTTGAGCCAAACCAAATTATACTTCATGAATAACTACTTTCTAAGTTTGATTTAGAAAGAATTTCTCAATTTCTAGAATTCAGATCATTTTCTGTAATGTGAAAGCTCTGATACACACACACACACACACACACACACACACACACACACACACACACACACATGTTGGTTGGTTGGTTAGGTTTTATGGCATATCAACCCTTGTTGGTTATTTGATGCCAAATCCATTTTTATACAAATAATCAGTTCTATTTCAAACAATTCAGTTTAGCGTGAGAATAGTTTAATTATCAAAAACATTTCTATTTCAAGCTATTCAGTTTAGTCAGACAGTTCTAATTTAAACAATTCAGTTTAGCATAAATAGGCAGTTTTGTTCTATTTAACCCATAGATAGGGCCCTATCAAGTGCTACAACTACAGGCCAGAGTGGACCTGGGAACGATGGTAATGAAAAGGTGTTCCGCATTCCCCAAAGCTCCAGCATTACTGGAACCTCACCATGAGATTTTTTAGTGTCATATCCAGGACACTTGTTTGGGGGGGGGGATCTTACCCCTCTGCAGAGAAGAAGTCGGTGTATTCTACAGCCCCAGCCGACTGGGCAACACACACACACACACACACACACACACACACACACACACACACACACACACATATATATATATGAACTGGATTTGTAATTAAATAACTCACAGGTGTTGATATGCCAAAATACACAACCAAATAACCCCTCTCCCAAATTCCACTCTCCTCAGATCTCCAGAATGGGAGTCCCAACCTTTAATCTAGTTTAGTGTCCTATTCAGGACACCATTTTTTGGTGCGTGAGTAAGTGTGTGTGTGTGTGTGTGCGGGGGTTACTCCTCTGTTCGGGATATAATTAGCATATTTAAAACTCTGTCAACTGGTCATTGTGAATTGATAATGTAGCTATGCCAAAAGGTAAATGTTTATTATATAACCCAGTTGCTGTAATGGCTGATTGTATTAATTATTTTATTATTTGGTTTGGGTTGGGCTGCAAGTTTTTCAGCTAGCTGTTAAGTTAGCAAAAATCTTTGAGCGAAAATATAATTCAAATTGGAAAGTTCAAGCGAGTACACCTGCGATCAACACAGGAAGACCAAATGTAAAAAAAAAAAAAAAAAAAATGGATTCATGCCTTGTCACAGGAAATGAAAACGGTAAACATTTGGGGACACGTATGAGAGGATGAAATAACTTGACATTACACTAACGATATCCTGAAATTAGATATATAAAAATTAGCCAAATTTGAAAAAGTTGTCAGTTTTCAGATGGAAACAGTTGAGGTCGGAGCGTGGAGGGATGTCTCATTGCGTCTATGTTCATAGACCCTTACAGATTTTATCTCTCTCATGCTACTGTATGTAGCCTGAACATCGAACAGTATATCTGGATAATAAAGCGACAATTTTCTATAAAAATATTGGACATTTTACTGTTATACGAATACGTTCCAATAAATGATTGATACTTGTTGACGGAGAGTTTTTCTTGTCTTTGAGATGCCAACACCCAGGCAACTTTGTTCCAACGAATCACCCCGACCGTCAGAAGTTCCGGATAAATCGTGTCATTCTCTGTCAGTGGACTTTTCAAACACAGCGTGGGCACAGAGCGGATTGATAAACAAGCTACCTGGAATCCCATTTGGCGCCGTTACCAGGATAAGACCTAAGTAAAACTACCGTGACTACTATAGTATCGGATTTGGCACTGTTACCGGGATAAGACCAATCATTATTATTACATTTGGTGCGACAATTGTTGTCGTGCACAATGGTATTACATTTGGCGCTGGTATCGGCGTTGGTAGTCATGACCGCTATATTGTCACAATATTGTTACCAAGATATATTCATGTTTGATGCCAAACCAAACCACAGTGACATAATTGGTACCGTGCCCAAGATAAGTACCCAGACGATGCAAGCCATAATGTTACATTTGGTACCGTGCAGTATATTTAGTAATGGTGCCGTGCCAGTAGAGTACCGCAAATGGTAACCGACCCCAAATCATAGTATTACAATTATGATTGGATTTAGATGAAATACAATTGAAAACGAAATGTTTAAAGTCACTTGTGAATTTCAAAAATATTTAATCATCTGTGTTAGCTATTCAAACAGTGATTTTAACTATCATCATCATCATCATCATCGCATGCCAACCACAAACGTTCTCCAGACGCTCTCTTGCTATCCATCCCTGTTGGTCATTGCTCTTGGGAAGTCTTCTTAATGGCATCCAGTATCTGCAGAGACTGATCAATGAAAGTTTTTATCGGTCACTCAAAACTGGTGTGCCAACGTGTAGGAATCCATAGAAGAACGTTGCTTATGAGGCCATCCTTAGTATCCATCAGTGCCCAGCATGTCTGGCTCGTTTTACTCGGATAGTTTTTGAGATGTTTAGTAAGTGGTCGTACAGCTGCTGTTTTGACGAATGATTCTTCCAGGATTTATTCAATGCACCATGTAGCATCTTTTTTAAGTTCCCACATAGCTTTTTCTCTAAACGTTTCATTCGAGTCCTGGTGGTGCGATCATACAACAGTACAAACTCAGCTACAACTTGGCAGGAATCCCGTTTTATTTTATTAGAGACCCCAGATTTTCATATGGTCATTAACCAGTCAATGGTAGTCCATGCCATACCTACGTTATGTTGATATCGTTTTCAGTAGATGAGATATTGCTACTCAGGCATACGAACTGATCTTATTATAATGGGAACATTATGTAGTCAAGCCTATGGTACTCAATATAAAGCACTGAGTATTGTTGCTTGTCAAAAAAAAAAAAAAATCAAAGAAAACGGTTTCAAGCAAACAAAAGAAAGAAAGAAGCAGAATGTACCGCGCAAAAATAGTTACCGGCGTTAACTACGCCGATGATACAGTGCTTCTTGCAAATGCACCCGCACAAGCCGAAACCCTGCTACATAGTCTGGAACGAGTCGCTGCAGGCATCGGCCTCCATGTCAATGCACACAAGACGGAATATATGTGTTTTAATCGAACAGGTAACATTTCCACACTAAACGGTAGCACTCTGAAACTAGTTGACAAGTTCACCTACCTAGGGAGCAGTGTCTCATCAACCGAGACAGATATCGACACACGACTAGCAAAAGCATGGACAGCTATCAATAGACTTTCGATCATATGGAAGTCAGACCTGACCGATAAAATGAAGCGCAGTTTCTTCCAAGCAGCGATCGTGTCGATATTGTTATATGGATGCACCACATGGACGCTGACTAAACGGATGGAGAAAAAGCTTGACGGCAATTACACAAGTATGCTCTGAGCAATATTGAATAACTCCTGGAGATAACACCCTACAAAGCAGCAGCTATACGACCACCAACCACCCATCACGAAAACTATCAAAGTTAGACGAACCAGACACGCGGGACACTGCTAGAGAAGTAGGGTCGAGCTCGTGAGTGATGTACTCCAGTGGACCCCTTCGCATGGACGAGCAAAGGCAGGACGTCCTGTTCGAACCTACATACAGCAACTCTGTGCCGATACGGGATGTAGCCCTGAGGATCTGCCGAAAGCAATGGACGATAAGAAGGTGTGGCGAGAGATGGTCAGGAATATCCGTGCTGATAGCGCGACATGGGCATGATGATGTATATATATATATATATTTGAAGTGAAGCATCAAATTTTTAAAAATATCTAAGAATGCATTTCATCACGATGGAAATTTTTTGCTTGAATGACTGTATTTGTTCAACTGAATCAAGCTTAAAATGAAAGACACACAAATTGAATTTCATCCTGCTTTTTAATAAGTTGAATCCATTTGGTAACCTGCATGTAATGTATTTTTTCAATTTTTTGTTCTTTTTCAGTGTAGGAGTCTTGGAAAAAATCAACAAAAATTTATTAATCTTTATATGAAAATTGAATGAATTTATTAGATGACTGTTATGAATATACAGTGTTGTGACAGGTATATGTAACCCTCGTGTAATTGTGCGGAAAAGTATTTACCCAAACACTTCACATGAGCCGATGTGGCACAAGGTTAATTTTTGGTGGAGTTTTAAAAGTTTAATTGAGAGTTTTCCTTCTTCTAGAGAAGTTGCCATACCAAGGTTAAAGAGCCCAATTTGCCCAACTATTTACCCACAGCATGTAATTGGGCATATGAATAATTTCTTTGACAAAATCCGCTTCAAA
This sequence comes from Sepioteuthis lessoniana, assembly GCA_963585895.1. Taxonomy (NCBI): domain Eukaryota; kingdom Metazoa; phylum Mollusca; class Cephalopoda; order Myopsida; family Loliginidae; genus Sepioteuthis; species Sepioteuthis lessoniana. The sequence continues at coordinate 10,506,400 of OY757915.1, read as the reverse complement.
CCAAATAACAGAAAAGAAATCGTTTAGATTTTAGAGATCGGATATGAATGCAGAGATTTTAAATTGATTTAGCTAAAATTGTTCCCTGCTGAACTTCAGAAGAGGAGGAGGGTAAGTCATCGGGGGAGAGAGAGTGTAAAGGTTCAGAAAAAACGAATACTACCCCCACATAGAAAAAAAAAGCAAGCAAATAATTAAAACTGTAATTGGCTATACACCAAATATAAGAGACGGCTGATTGGTTGGAAGTTATTCTAGCCGAAATGTGACAAATATCGAGAAAACTCGTCTAAATAAATCGATTCATTTTACACATATTAATAACATTTTAATTAACTTCTGACAGATTATTTATTTTTTTAATAAAATAAAATATTTGTCTAACAAGGTGTTGTGGGAGCCTTACCCATCTCACCATAATGGACTCTTCTCACCGTTATTAGTACTGAGAGATTTCGCTGCCAAAGAGGCAGATCAATATCGGTGTTATCCGAACAGTACGAGACTTCTTACCTTTTCTATGTAACTATCTTTCTTGGGTAATATAATCTGTTATCTAATATCCGTGTTTGCGTTTTCATTAGTGACCTTTTCTGGGGCCACAACACAAGGTTAATACAGTTGGTTATTTAGCTTTTTATCGCACAAATCTATTTCTGATCTTTGTGAGATTCGAACTCATTAGTAATGGTCTGATAGGTTTGCTCTCTAACTATTAAAGCACTCAAGGTACTTCCCCAAAATCTAGACGAGCTTAGACTTGTACAAAGGCGCAAGTATAAAACATCTAGAGAGGAGCGAGATCAATATTCAGTAGTAATTGATTGGCAAAACTTGCTTGCTAATCACTGCATCACGACAAGGTGTAATTTATGAAGCTATTTATTGAAATTGGGTCTATTCAGAGATTGAGTACTTCTCATCAGTGGCTGGTGTTTGGGTAAAAGTCAATATTTCGACGAAAAATGCGGATTTTTACTGGTTGACAATTCTTTGCTAAAACTGATCCCTTATACAAGTCTATTTTATTGGGATCGACTTTTCTGCATTTGGTGGAACTTGCATAGCATTGCCCTCAATTATGTTTTCTGTCTACTGTCATTGTATATTACTGACAAGAACGCAGTCAAACTGATTGATGAAATCGGGATGGAGGAAAATCTTGATTGCTGACTTTGAAATAAGCATTTGTAACGGCGCTTAGAAAATGAATACTATTGATTTCGTTTTCCAACGGCACCAATCTACAGGGGTTTTTTTTGTGGGTGATATTCGTGGAAGCATTGGTGTATATATATATATTTATATATACAGATATAAGTTCGCATAGCATAGACACAGAGTAAGAGTCAGTTTATCACTCATGCACTCTTCTCGGAACAAGTGCTCAATAGTCTTCTGAGTTGTCGTTTCTAGTTTCTGAGACACGATTCGACAGCTGAACGGGTCCATCTGTTATTTGGGAACGTGTCCGGTCCAGCGGAACTCCTGCTTTCAGTATTTCGCGATCATATGCTTCACTTGTCCAGTTGGCTGGAGCTATAGAATACATCGACTGCATCTCTGAATAGGAGTAAGATCCCCCCAAATGTGTGTCCTGGATATGACATTAAACCATATATTAGCGAGGATCTGGCCGTGGAAATTTGGGGAACGTGGAGTACTCCTTCATCGCCATCGCTTCCAGATCCACTCTGGCCTGGAGAGGTAGCACCTAATAGGGTTCTATCTGTGGGTCAAATAGAACTAAACAGTGCACTTATGCTAAACTGATTTCTTTGAAATAGAACTGTTTTTGACATTTAAACTGTGTACCTATGTTAAATTGAACTGCTTGAAATAGAACTGTTTTTGACATTTAAACTGTGTACTTAGGTTAAACTGAATTGTTTGAAATGGAACTGTCTTTGTATGCTAAACTGAATTGATTGAAAAGAATTGTTTTGATAAAAACTATAAAAGTAAAGTTGGCGACCGTAGTCGATGGTGACCTGAAGGTTCCCTTTTCAATAGCTACCACACTGAAGTGCTGGGGAGGGCGCTACTTCACTCTCTGGCTTGCTCCACTTTACCCTTGATCCATACTTTATAATGCTGAGTGTTAAGCATTGCGGTATCAAGTACTATTTTTTGAGTCTTTGGTAAGACTCGACCAGGGATTGAACACCGGTCTCCTGGACCATTGGCGAACACTCTGCTCATTAGGTCAATGGCCCGGTTACAAAGCAAAATCTATACTTATACTAAACTGAATTGTTTGAATTAGAACTGTTTGACTAGACTGAATAGCTTGAAATAGAAATGTTTTTGACAATTAAACTGTGTACTTATGCTAAACTGAATTGTTTGAAATAGAACTGTTTATTTGTATAAAAATGGATTTGGCATTAAATAACCTACAAAAGTTGATATCCCCCCCCCAAAAAAAAACTCCAAACAAACAACAAACAAACAAACAATGCTTCACACCGTTTTGATCTCAAATTTCCTTACTACAGATGTGCTTACTCAACGATATTCCCGGCATGGATCTTTCTATTGTTCTCTATGTTGTTACTAGCCTCTCTCTTTAATATATATATATATATATATATATATATATATATATATATATATATATATATATATATATATATATAATCACTGTATGATAATTAATAAATGAATTTCAGGGGAAGAGAGAGACCCCAAAAAGTGAAATAAAACGAATTTACAGGTTCATTATTGGTCATTTTTTGTTCTTCATTTTGAACAGTCTTGATATTTTCCCATGATTTTTTTTTCGATTGTTAATCAACAACTGTAACGCCTGTTGTTCCATTAAGTCTATAATGCCTTTGCTTCCATCCACAAGAATAATAAGCAAAATAAAGGAATTGAAGGAATTAGAATCTGTTTCACGCCCAACTAGAAGGAATTTTATTTCAGGAAGTGAATTCTTTTGAAATTTCCGGTCGAATGAAACTCAAGGGAAGACGAAACCTGAGAAGAGCTATCCGGCTAATTATGCTTTATTTACTTTGAAAAAAAAAAGCGATTTCGCTTAACTTGGAAGAAATGCTTTTTAACTCAACATGTCAACATTTTCAGACATTTATTTTTCCTACAAGTGACAAGTGGTGTTATAGCATTTTCTCCTTAGAGTCCACAAACTATGTAGTTTTCTATAGTGTTAAAAACTATGTAAAACGTTCCTTTGAACTGAAGAAGACATTTACAGTGTTCTTCCTTTTTTAAATCTATTTTTTTAGTCGGTAGGTAGAGGGATTTATCTGATTTAGAGAAGGCATCCGCTTTTGAGCGGCTAATTGACTACATGTCACAACATTGTAGAACATTGCCTGCTATATATGCACTGATAAACATTTAATGTAGTCTACGCATGCGCATTGCCCCAAAACGAAATTTGCCCTCTGCCTGATACGTATTCATTCACACACACACACACACACACACACACACACATTTATTCTTATGTAGCAACATTTCTATCACATTCACAGGAAGCCACTGAGAAACAGATGGGATTCTAATTGTTAACATAGTCCTACTCATCACAGAAAATGGGATTGAAACCAGAAATAAAAGAAAAGAAAGCAGAATTCCACAAATTTTTTTTAGAACGTGTCTCCGTGGGATCGTGGTTAACGTACTGGACTGCGACATCATTGTCAGCACGTTCGAATTCCAGTTGCCCTTTAACGTTCACTTTCAGACTAATACCCTTTGGAAATGTATGAACCCTTTTATCACTCCAGTTATGAGTTTAATAGCACCACTACTATTATTTCCAAGGGATGGCTTTGGCATGAAATAACCCACAAAGGTTGATATACCATTAAGCAAAGAAACCAATCCAAACCAAACCAACTATATTCTTAATCCATTCATTCTAATCCAAATAGTCTATGATATAAACTTTTAAACAAATGTAGCATAATAATAATGTATTTATCCCTGTGTTAAACTCAAGATTAAATCTCATTATGAGTCATAAACTCTTCTTTGCGGTCTATTGGCCATTTGAGGTCAATATTTGATTGGTTGAAGTCAATATTTGATTGGTGAGGGTCGATGGTGAGCAATCACGTGACAAGTCTTTTTTTTACCAATCAAAAGGAAGTGCAGATTGAAGCCGAGGGTGTTTTCTTGTTCCCATTAAAAGCAAATAAATAACACCCAGCATTTCGAAATAGCCAGTCCTTATTCTTGTTGTCCTTGCGCCTCTTCGACAAGCAGTAGTTCCCCTGCTCACCTCGGATGATTCTCAGAGTATATCATTTAGACACCAAGCCAACTTAATGCACACAATACACGAAGGATAACCTTAAACAAGTTATATACGCACTTACCGAGAATTCAACACTTAAAGAACATTGCCCAGTTTGCAGGGGTTGTAAAATACACCGACTGCACCTCTGCAAAGGGGTAAGACCACCCCCACAACGGATGTCCTGGATATGACACTAAGCAATCTGATGATGAGGTTTCAGTAATGCTAGAGCTTTGGGGAATGAGGATCACCCTTCATTGCCATCGCTCCCAAGTCCACTCTGGCCTGGAGTGGTAGCACCTGATAGGGTCCTATCTATTGGTCAAATAGAACTAAAATGCGTACTCATGCTAAACTGAATTGTTTGAAATAGAACTGTTTTTGACATTTAACTGTGTGTGGACAAAAACTATACTAATACTAAACTGAATTGTTTGATATAGAACTGTTTATTTGTATAAAACTGATTAGGCATTAAATAACCAACAAAGGCTGATGTGCCATAAAACCCAAACAAATAACCAAATGACTTAAAGAACGGACATTCAACAACGCTGTTTCTTTGTAAGTCTTCTACAAAATGAGGGAACCCTTATGCACATTTCTGTGTATAAATTTCACCTTATATATTGATTCTGTTGAAGTTTTTTACCATTTCTTTGACCTCTACTACAAGTAGATAGTACAACATTCCTAGACAGCAAGTTTTCACTCTCTATCTTTCTTACCCCCATTGCATTACCATTTAAAAAAAAAAAAAAAAAAAAAAAAAAACTGAGCCACTACTTGCAGAAATTACAAACAATCCTTATTGAAAGTTTCACCCTTTGCGATCCTCAAATGATGGTAAAGGAATGATATAAAACTTTTTCTTCTTATTTGTAAATCGTAAAAAAAATCAAATCAGGGAAAAATTATAATCAAACGATAGGAGCAACTATGCGATTTATTTGGGTGATGAAAAATCTTTTCGCTTAATTTAAAACTTTTTCTCTTAAGTTTATTTCGTGGAATCATCTGAAGACAATCTATGACTTCACTATATTAGTATTTTTTTTAACACACACACACACACACACACACACATACACATTGTTTCGCGTTGTCGAATCTCAGGTGAGCTAGTATTTGACACGTCTGACGTCTGGCAGATACAGTTGAACTCACCTTAGGATCAACAGCGTGAAACTTAGTCCTGATGTTTTTATCTTGTTTTTTTTATTATGATTATTCTATCTTATACTTGAAAAATAATGTGATATCGCTCTGTGTTACGTTGCAAAGGGCACTGTAAAGATTTTACTGATTCAAAACGCTTTTAGCTTCAAGTTTTAATTAATTATATATATATATATATATATATATATATATATATATATATATGTATAAGTTGGCCGACCGTCGTCAAGGGCGACCGGAAGGCTCCTTTTTCAATAGCAGAGCGCTACTCCTTTCCTTGGATTGCTCCACTTATCCTTGATCCTAACCATATAATTCTGAGTTAATCTAGGAGGCATCAAGTGTCATTTTTTGAGTCTAGTATGACACGACCTGGGATTGAACCTTGGTCTCATTGACCATTGACGAACACTATAACCGTTATACCATATATATATATATATATATAATTAGTACTATCAGTACTTGCAGTTTTGAGGTATTATTTTATTCTGGGTATCAAGACCTTTTAACTTTTTCGTAGAATATGGAAAGTGGAAGGAAATGAAAATCATATCTGACTGAACAGCTGGAATCGTAAATGATTTCAGTTCAAATCCGATTGCTCACCCAAACTGGAGCACTCAGGGACGATCAAATTCATTACAGTATTGATGATTTGCTAATAGCAGTTGCCACTTTTTGATATATTTGATAGTTTAGATATTTAAAAAACTTAATCAACCTTTGAAATATCAATCATCATACCCGCCTCAAGCGAAAAATTATTTTAGTCCGAGGAATTCCTTTGCATATCTTGACCTTTGGAAAGAATTAATGAGTTGTAATGAAATAGAGTTTGACACTACACACGCTGGCCGGTCTCCCTCTATCTCAACCTCCCAAACCACTCATGGCCATCCGATCATCTAGCTGTTTCTCTCATCTCCGGCTAGAAGTATTTCACATTTCTTTACAAATACAAAACACAACCGAGAGAGTGGAAGAAAAGAGAACAAACAAACACGGACTTGGGTTAGCTCCAAGCGCTAGAAGGGAGAAGTTTGTGACACTTTGTGTAGCTTTCTGTGCACCTGAAGGAAATCGTGAGTGTGTATTCGAACGAAATTCCTACGCTGCCGCAAGGAACGCTGACTCCTCCTCTCACGTTGGCCAACCCGGCCTCTGAGTCCACAGGTCCCAGCTCCTCGCTTAGCAGTCGCCTCTTCCCCCGACTTCTGTTGATTGTTCTCTCCTATTGACTGCTTTCTTCTGTCCACTGCTTTAGGACTTTGCTTTCCCTTGTCTTTTTCCGGTCTCGTGGAAAATCTCGCGTGCAAGCCCTTTGTGTGAGTTTCGCGCCAAAACAGACAAAATAATACTCTGACTTGCACTCACCGACACCCACAGAAACGAATGCCATCTATCGTGCCACAAGAGACATGATGGCTAATATCCCAATCTGTTTTTTTTCTGTTACAAAGTTTGAGCTTTATGTTGAATTTCGTCATCCTTATGTGTTGTTTAGGTTCTTTTCTAGCTGGGAACAATTCAGAGAGTCAAAGTTTCAAGAAGATCGAAGAATTCATCAGTCGAAATATTATGATCAAAATAACAGAGAAGGATACTTGCCCAAATACTAATGGAAATAATAATAATGTTTTATCTTAAGAATCTGAAACAACATTCAACTTATTGTTGATAAACTCATATTAGTTAAAAAACTCTTCTATATGATTTGTGCATGGCTAAATTCAGCAGCGAATACGAGGCTCATTAAATAAGTTTTCAGACTTTTTTCGTATGGGCACTTTTATTGATAGTGCACATATGAAACTCTAGTACTCTTCGAAATAATCTCCTCCGGTTGCAATCCTCTTGTTGTACCGTTCCAACAACTTCTGGAAGGCCCCATGGAAGTCCTCTTGTGTAATCGTGTCAATGACCTTCGTCACAGCCTCTTTCATTACCTCAATTTTCTCATAACGACAGCCTCTAAGCTTAGAGAATAACCAAAAATCACAGGGAGCAAGGTCTGGACTATAGGGAGGGTGAAGAACTGTCTTGATGCCCATCTTGGTCAAATAGTCTGTGACAAGGATGGAGTTGTGGACTGGTGCATTGTCCTGCTGGAAATGCCACTGGCCCGATTTGAAGAGTGCTGGCCTCTTCCGATGGAATCTCTTCCTGAACTCTCTTAAAACCTCAACATAGTAACCCTAGCCCTAACGCGTTGGCCAATCAACTGTGGTGTATTGACTTCCTTACTCCTCCCACACCTCTCATTATCCCTCACAAACTCCCTGCCCTCCTTGAATCTCTTATGCCACTCAAAAACTGATGCTCGATTCATGCAAGATGGTCGAAAAGCAGTCTGAAGCATTCCATACGTTTCTGTGGCATCATTTTTTCCAAGTTTAAAACAGAATTTGATTGCATATCGTTCTTCTAAAGTGTCCTCACGTCCAGATTACATTTTAGAAATTCACCAGCTGTGTCAATCAGGCTTTAGTAGGGTGTATTCCAATTGCTGCTGTAGCTGTTCATTCGAACCTGAAATCATAAAAATTGGTTATAAGATGTATAGCAATAACATACTGAATTTTCAAGAGTCTACGACAATTTTAAATGCCTGTACAAAAAAGTCTGGAAACTTATTGAAGACACCTCGTATATCGGCTTAAAAATGTTCTAAGTCTTCTATTTTTGTCCAAATTTTTACTGATGAATATCCATTTCTCCCGCCGGTCAACATTGACAAGTTTAAGTTCAGTGTTTTTCATTCATTGTCTTTAGGTTCATTTAATTTTGTCTTGGCGAAGATATCAAATTACAAGCCTTTTTATCGATTGTATAAAAATTAAACTTCCGAATCAATACATCAAATAGTCAGTCAACAGTTAAATCTACTTATAAATGAAAAATCAAAAAGTAACAAATTTTGATTCTGGCGCCGATCATTTCGTTTAGGCGCAGAGAACAAAAATAAATCACCAGGAACCGGTTTTAAAATATTTATATGACTGCTGCTAAGATGCATGGACACAGTCTGGAACAGATCACATGATAACTCTGTCTTTGCTTTTGAACTGAAGTGGAACCGACTACCAGATGTAAATATAAGTGTTCCTGTGCTTGTCAAGGTACTTGATTGTGGCCTTAGTTCCGTGACTACTACATCTGTTTCTAACGAGTTGGTTTATCAACTTCCTCTGTGCCCACGTTGTGTGTGAAAGCTCCACTGATAAGGATGACATAATCTATCCAGAACTTCTTCTGACAGTTTGAGTAGTTTTGCTGGAACAAGTTGCCTTGATGTTGGCATTACAAAGAAAAAAAAATCGCCCCAAAGCAACAAATTGTAATGAAATCAGCTGCGAACTAGCATGACAATTGCCAGCCAAACAGGAAGGACCACGACGATTGCATCCAGTGAAATATACCCTCTTTAACGAACTAAAAAAAGTTTTTTTCAGAAGGGAATCAATCAACTGATGTTTTCTTTACATATGTATATTTGAAAATTTTTATCATTTGCCTGATAGGTATGTGAGGGATATGACAATATGAGGTATTCACTGGTGTTAAAAACTTATGGAGAGTATGATACATTTTTTATTCGGGAAATGTAATTTTTCCTTTCATGAAAATATAAAAACAGACTTATTGACCTTTGAAAGAAATTTAAAAGTCAATTTAAAAGTCAGTGATAGACTAATATTACTCGAACTTTCAAATTGTCAAAACAAAAATTAAGCAGTCTTGGAGTTTTGTCTGTGCATGATCCATTTTAAATCAAGACATCTCTTCAGATCTTTGATTTTTGTTTTGGTTAATGTGAAAAGAGATAATCCCATATAAGGCGTAGACAGGGACCTTTAATTAACTAAGCTCCTATATTGTAGTTTGATTGGATGACCAATTAAAATCTGATACATTGAAGGGATACTCTTCCCACTGGAGTAGATTAGCGCATTTGATTGGCTGACTACTCAAAAAGTATTAGAAGAATATGAAAAGATCTGTGAATGGTTAGCCAATCCGGAATGTTTGTTCCTAAAAGAATCCTCTATAAAAATAGATGTTTTTTGAGTAAGAAGAGAGAAGAAATCCGATGTCCATAGCGAAGCCAAGAGAATAAGAAAAGAAATCTCCACAAGAACTGAAGTCTCTCCAGCAAAAGCTTCACTCTCTGAAAAGTTGAGTAAAATAAAAAGACTTCACCAGCCAGGTACCTCATTTGTCTGTTTCTCAAATACAACAAAAAGCGGCTATTTCTCTCTGTCTTTCTCTCTCTCTTCCTTTCTTTCTCTTTCTCTCTCTCTCTTTCTCTCTCTCTCTCTCTCTCTCTATATATATATATATATATATATATATTGTATGTATCATTGTTACAACATTATGTTTCAATAAATAGTTGTTAATTGATAACGGGGAGTTTTTCTTGTCTTTTAGTTGCCAACACCCAAGCAACTTGTTCCAACAAACTACTCTAACCACCAGAAGAAGTTTCGGATAGATTGTGTCCTTCCCCATCAGTGGATCTTTCAAGCACAACGTGGGCACAGAGGGAGTTGATAAACCAATTAGCCGGAAACGCATGTAGTAGTCACGGATCTGAGGCAACAATCATATACTGTGACTAGCAAAGGACCGCAAGAGAAAGTAAATAAAAAAACTCTGTTATCAGTGAGAGGTAATTTAGAGTCTTATGTTAATAATCTCTCTCTCTCTCTCTCTCTCTCTCTCTCTCTCTCTCCTCACCAACTCACTTTTTTGATTACTAAACCAGCCATCTGCGTAAATTTTTAATACTTTTATGTCTGATAATTCCTACCAATTTCAGTCCATTCAACTTTATATGCAGAAATTTTGATGTTTAATAGATATATTCTTATCATTGAACGTTTTACTTTCATCGGAGTTTAACAGACCGAGTTACTGCTTAAAAAGAACAATGTTTTCATTTAAATTGTCAGTTCTTATCTAATAATTTTCACTGCAAAGTTATATTTTCTTTGTTTAATGGCATATCAACCTTCGTGAATTATTTAATACCAAAGCTTTCCCTTTAAAAGAATAGTAATGGTACTATTAAACCTATAGCCAGAGAGATAAGAGAATTCATACCTTTCCCAAGGGTGTAGTGTTACAGCACCACTGAAGAGGTTGTAATGGCATCCCTTAAGTTATCAGCTAAATAGTAGTAATCTAATTCCGTGGTAACCTCACTGACAAAAAGAAGTCAAACACAAAGCGTTTCAATTTTGTATGTATAAAATTTATTTGTGGGCGGAATCCGTTTCCAGCAGTCAATCCAAAATAAAGACAGAGCGAAAAAGCTTATGCCAGCAGACGAGAGGCAGATAGTATACAGGGCGAGAGACGAAAGAGAGAGGACAGACGACTTTTGTTATTTTTTTGCTCACCGGCTGTTTGGTACGTGCGTAATGGTTCCGCGTGACCGCTCCCTCTCCCTCTGTTTTCGTGTCTCCCTTTCTTCTCTTAGAATCTGTTCTTATATATATATATTAAATTATTCATTATGTAATGAATCTTCCTAAAGGGATACGTAACTGCAAAGTCACAAATATCAGCTGATTCTAAACAATTGTTTATCTTTGAATATTTCCCATTTCAAGTATTTCCCCAACATACCAAATACGCAAACAATCATACATGACGGTATGATTTATATTCCAAATTATTAGCTTATAAAACAAAGGTCTATTCTAGTCTTGAATCCTAGATTATAAATGACACTTTTGTAATTCGGTTTTGAATTCAAAGTTTAACAAAAAAAAAAAAAAAAAAAAAAAAGGATTAACCACAAAAGTAATTTATTGGCATCCTTAATCATTTTACAAGGGTATTAATATGAAAGTGAAAGTAATAGTGTGACAGTAGTTTGAGCTCGTTTATGTAGACCTTTGGCATGGCTATATAGAGTTGGACGTATGTGTATATGTATATGTGTATGCATATTACAGTGGACATATGAGGAGGTGTAGATGCATATATACTTGTATATCTCTGTGGCTTTAATTGTGTAGATGTATCCATGCGTTATGTGACACAGCGAGGAAGGAGGAAGAAGTTAATCCATTCGCCAACAACGCGTGGGAAAAAGGAACAAAGAAACAGGAAATGACCAAGCACTTCCTGATTTCTCATAAAGGAGAGGGAGCACAGAGTGCAGTCATTTGGTCAGAGGAATCTGCCGGTGTCAGTTGGTCAAAGAAAGCGGCCGAAGCTAGAGATGCGCTAAGAGTCAGCTGATACCCCTAAGAACTTGGATGATCTGCTAGGATCTGGAAAAATAGAATTTACGCCGGACGCATGGAAGGTCCGAAGTAATACACACTTATCTATGAGCGAGTTCAGTTCTTCAAAACATGAGTCCGACTTTTCCTTAATTTTTCTTTGTCTTTTGTGGCACCATCTCGAACTCCGTGCAATAAACATAATGTAGCGTCACAAAAACCAGTGAGCACTACAGAGCCTAGGCGTTTCGTCACACTTATTACGAGGAAGAGGAGGAGGAGGAAATCCAGCACTTTAACCATTACGCCATAGGGACTCTTCCTTCCTCAAAGTTATATATATATAAATTTAAAAGGTTATTATATATATATATATATATATATATATATATATATATCAAAGATAACTTTTTATTCCCCTTGTGCTTTGATTTTAAATGTAAGGGGAATCTTGATTCCTGGAAATCAGGATGACGGAGCCCCTACTAATGCTTTAATTCGCTTGTACGCGACTGAAATTAGTGTGTATATGAAATTTCAAAAATTAGGATTTCTTAATTCTATTTGCACATAAAGGAGGACGTGTTCCCATTCAGTATCTTTATTTTAAGTCCGTTTAATATAAATCAAAATTTTGGAAGAAAAAATATATCCGACAATATTTTGTCTCGTTGGCTGTAGTGCCACAGGAATATTCATTTTGGCCGAAACCTCGTTTAAAGACAGTGTGTTTAGAAAGCAATGAGAATTATTTTTCAGGTTGGCAACCTTGACTGAAAACCAATTGATCAATGTTGATTACTTACTAATCATTCTTATTATCAAATATCAATCAGATAGCCTGTGAGTGCTCAATTATATAAAACTTTTCTCTGTTCGTAAAATAACCAGTCGGCTAAAACAGGAATCATTTTTCACTCGATTACACGTATAGGGCATCTCATGAGTGATCTACGAGACTAGTTTGATAGCCATTACACGACATGATAATTCTCGATGCCAGATGTCAGCAAAACCATTCATTTTCATAGAAATTCATTAGAGAAAAAGGTTCATGCCACTCCAAAATGGAATGGTCAGATCTCTAGTCAAAAATCTAGTTCCAATTCAAAGATAAAAACTTCAACGGCCAAAATGAAACTGGCCTAAAGATTTCATTAAATTCCTCTTTGTAATTCAGAATATTTATTTTTAGTGATAATTTATCAACATTGTGTTTAATTCCAAATTAATATTTCAATATTTCTTAACTTAATAGAGAATTATTGATCAATCTATGATTTGATGGAACTGTATGTTAATTCTGTTAAAGAAACATTACCGTATTCAGATCATATCGAATGTCTTTGTTTATGTGATTAATCGATTGATTAAAAAAATGAATGGACTTCAGGTAAATTTTGTATTTGTGAATTCAAATTTTATTTTGAATTGGCACAGAATATAATCTGCTATTTGAATAAAGTCGACACTAGCTTCGTGGAATAGACGGGGGGGGGGGGCTGAAAAGTTCTCCGACCAAACAACCGAAAAGAATATTTGAGAGCCATAAATTATTCATACTATTTGTGGTAAAATTAAACGGAAGACAAGAGACATTGTAAATTAGACTTAGCTAGGCACCAATCTTTATTTGTGTGTGTGTGTGCGTTTGTTTGTCTTTTTTCACAAGGGGAGTTAACTGGGGTCATTCTATTACACTATTCTATATATTCATCCCAAGTATATCGTTTCTTAAGTCTCATTAACTGTAAAAAATCAATTAAAATTTGTATAAAGAAAAAAGTTAATTCTCATCTTGGTAGAACCGAGAACTTTTCCGTAACTTTCATTTGAATTATTACCTAACGTAAGTTGGGACCACAGAAAATTAATAGATGTAAGAAGGTTGTATTAGAACAGTCTTCCAAATGAGGTTTTGTTTTTACTAGGTCTCAAATTTATACCGGTGTATAATACGCACACAGGCACCGTCCCGTAAAATATCTATTATTCTTTCACTGCATGTTTTAAATATAACAAAAAATTCATGTTCTTATATAACACTTTCTTTTTACTTTCGTTTATGTTATTCATGGTTCGAGTCTTGTTCGAAATCTTATATCTGTTTTTAATTTTCCTATGCCAAATTCCATTCCTATGTCCCGACTGTATATTTTAACGGCGTGTATGAGAGTTTCCAGTTCTTTTTCATTTTTTGCAAATAGTTTAATGTCATTCATGTACATTAGGTGATTGATCTTCTCTTGCGATCTGCTAAGTTTGTATCAGGCAGTTTATTTTTTTAGTATATGGTTAAGTGGCATCATGGCTATTATGAATAGTAAGGGTGATAGTGCATCTCCTTGGAAAATACCTCTTTGGTTCTTTGTTTCTGCTAAGCTTCTTCCTCCTGCTGTCAGCTCCGCTCTCCAGGTTTACATGGTGTTTTCGATGAAGTTTATGACTTCATGTGATATTTTGTACATTTTGAGACAGTGTATTATCCAGCTTTGTGGAACCATATCATATGCCTTTTTGTAGTCAATCCAGGCCATAGCTAGATTTTTCCGTCTGATCTTGCTCTCATTTAGGATGTGTTGATCTATGTAGAGTAATTCTGCTGTGCCTCTGGATCTTTTGCGGCATCGTTTCTGTTCGTCAGGGAACAATCCGCGGCTTGTTAGCGAGTAGTAAATCTTATCCCTTATTTGTGCTGTTAGTATTTTCCACATCATTGGTAGGAATGTTATCGGTCTGTAATTGTTTGGAGCAGTTCCAATGCTTGGGTGCTTTTGGATTAATGTAGTCTTTCCTTTGGTCATCCAGTCAGGTACTTGCGCGCCTTGTAGGCATCTGTTAATTTCTAGAGCAAGTCTGCCGTGAATGGAGGTGAATTTCTTGAGCCAGAAGCCATGTATTCCATCATGGCCTGGGGTTTTCCAGTTTCATATTCCTTTTAGTGTTGCTTTGAATAAGACGATGTGTATTTCTGTTTTTGAGCCTTCTTCAAATCCCTCTAGTTCTCTTGTGATATTGTTTATCCATTCAACATTCTCTTTATGTTTTTTTGGTTGCCATATTTTCGTCCAAAATCGTTCGGTTTCTTTGGCATCCGGTTGTTGGTATGTTTTTGTGTCACTCCCTCCCAATTGTTGATAGAATTTTCTTTCGTTGTTTTTGAATGTTCTGTTTTATCTGTATTGTTTTACCCTTTGTCAATATCTCTTTAATCTTCCTTCTTTCGCCAGAACTTTCTGGTTTATTTCCTCAGTTGTATTGTTATTTTTCCCCATGTTGCCTGTTCCTTTTTCCCCCGCTTATTTCAGCGCCTCTCTTTTTTTTCATCATTCTGGCTTGTTTTCGTAGTTTTTTATTTGCGTTTCCAGTCGAATTTCCCATCCCGGTTTTGACTGTTTCTTCGTGCTTTTTGAGGGGATTAGCTGATGGTCTTTCACTAGAGTTTGAGTGACTGCAAGTCTCCTCAAGTCTCCAAGACTCTTCTCAGTATTCTGGCCGTTCTCAATAATGCTGTCGTTTGGATGGTCTCCACTCGTCCTCCAACTTCCAAGTCCTCCAGTCCCTTTAATAATCCTTTAGTTACTGTACCGAATGCACCAATTCCAATTTGTATACTTGTTACTTTCATGTTCCATAGTTTTTTCAATTCTCTATCAAGGTCGAGGTACTTATCCTTCTTTTCACATTCTTTCAGTTTTATTCTGTGGCCTGCCGGGATAGCAAAGTCGACAATTTTGAAAATTCTATTATTATTCCATTATCTTTTTTATTATTACTATTCTCTTATTTATCCTCCCTCTTGATTTTTTTCAGAGTCCACCCCACCCCAACATCAATTTCAAAATCCACCATCCTCAGCATCAGTTTTAATCCATCCCTACAAGCATCAATTTCAGAGTCCTCTCCACTACAAGTATCAATTTCAGTGTTCTGTACCCGCCAGCCTCAATTTCTGAGCCCCTACCCCCACCCTCTGAACCAATTTCAAAGTCACTCCTCAGCATTAGTTTACCGTTCTCTGTATCATGCGTTTCCAAATTAATGTATATGCTTCTTTACTCTAGTAACCACTATGACAACTGGTTGTGTGTTTTGCAGGATGTGAATTGCGTTGTCCGCGTCTCACTGAGCGGAGAGGGAAACACTCAAATCACACTTGCCTCTTCATCAGTTCTTTCAGCAAACAGATTCCTGACTTCTATTCTGGATAAGAGATATTTGTTTATTACGTTAATATAAACGAAAAGAATTTCAATTTTACGAATATCGTTCATTCTTTGTACGTCGATAATCAATCAAAATACAATTGACTTTAAAGCGAGAGAGAGAGAGAGAGATTGACTATCAGATATTTCTCGAGGCTCATTCAGATACAAAATAGCAACTCTTCGATTTGGAGACTCGAAATTTTCTGACTCGACTTCGACGGTCAAATCCACTCTATCGACTTTGGAAGTGGAATATTCTCTCTCGTTACCGGATGTCAACTCTTTAAAGACTTCAATTACCTGTTCTCTCTTAGAAGGGCGACTATTTTCCGACGACATCGGGATGTAGCCCTGTATTTATAAGCAGCCAAAATAATTAAAAGCTCATTAATTATAATTATCCACTCTTCATTTTTCTCGTTTGCATCTGCGTTTACTTCAGTCTTTGAAGTTACCAATATCCCATTTGTAATTTAACATCGACCAATCTTTTTTTTCTTTCTTTTTAACATCCTAAATAGTATTATAAGCTTTTTATTCGAGTGATATTTCCAAACAACAAAAAAATCGTTAGACTTGATTTAACCAGATCATCTGCGTGGCTTCAAAGGGTCGATTTTAAAGTCGCCAATATCCCATTTCTAATTTGACAAAAAACAGTTTTTTTTCTTCTTAACATCCTAAATATTATTCTAAACTTTTGAGTAGATTTAATTTAACGAGATCGACTGGATGATTTCAAAAGATCCATTTTGGAGTCTCAAAGCTGTCTGAGATTTTAGTTATTTACTCTATCAGTGAATGGTCTGACTGGTAATTTCATTTCTTTTAACTATTCATATCTTCGTCGACCTAAGAGTCGCACTTAGATTCTTTAAGTTTGACCGAGTCATTCTTTTATTTATTACTTCATCTAAAATAGATCTTAAACCAAGAAGTACAATCCTCCCCACACATAATGTAAGATCAATTTCAGTCCCTCCTCTAGCATCAATTTTCGAGTCCACCCTACCAACATCAATTTCAGAGCCCATTCTTCACCAATTTCAGTCCCCCAGCATAAATTTCAGTCCACCTCATCAGCATCAATTTCAGAGGTCATCCCACCAGCATCAATTCTGGAGTCCACTCCACCAGTTTCAACATCACAGTAAGAATCGACAATTATTTTTGTAATTTCTTCGCTAAAATATCCATTCACATTTGGGGAAATTTTTGTATTTAATGACTTCACTTTCTTAAATGGAATTTTCTGTAGTCAGTATTTACCATTCCCTTCCAAATATAGAATGTGTTACAAAGTTAATTCTAACGCGGAGTACAGCTGATTTGAATTCAGAGTAGAACTCTGTTAGACAGGTTGCCATTCCCGCCTACTATTTTATTCATAGTTGAGGATGAGTGATAGCTTTATGCCTCCCCCCAGTGGTATTTGGGCAAAGTTAAATGCAACCAGTCTCGTTCAGGATTCACCAAATCCATTTCCTACGACGATATACTCTATGTCAGCCACACCACCATTTTTATAATTTTTGGTACTTGATTAATTTTTGTTTTCAATCCTGCAAACAACAATAAATTTATTTTGAGACTCACTAAAATATATCCAGTTTTTGCAGTTTACTCCGGCAACGTCAATTCTGTCACGTAATTTGTATTTACCCAAACCGCTCTGTATGAGTTGGATATGACACAAGGTCGATTTTTTAGGCTGAGTTCTACAGATTTGAATTCAGACTTTTTATTCGCCTTAACAAGTGGCCGTATCAAGGCTGTAGAGCGCCGTCTGCCCTCCTGAGGGGAGGCAAGAATAGTTGTATTCGTATCTCTGAGGCTATTAACGCGATGGGAAATGTAACCAGACTTGTTCAATATTTGAACTCGGATTGACGATATCCAATTCACCACATTCGATATTAGAGGAGACTGACGTAGATAAAAAAAGAAGCAATCCAACGTGTGACAGAAGATAAAGAATGATTTTGACATGATACAGGTACGAAGTGGATAAGTACAATTGTAGGATCCGAGTGGGTTAATTTTCAGTACAATATAAATTATTTTTAAGAAATTTTTTGCTCATTTAGAAATGTGCAAGTTTGCAAACAGGTCAAGGGAATAAAGAAACAAAAATCAGGAAAGAAGATAACGTTAGTCTCGACGCAGATATTAAATTCAATTTCATGTAAGAAAAATTTGACATTACAGCTTAGATTTTTTTTTTCTTAGAACACCTCAAATATTTTGAATGACTCACTAAATATTCATGCTACATGAAATATATTGAATGACTTACTAAATATTTGTAGAGGTGAAGATGACATTATAACAAGAAATATGAACAACGTTGACAAAAAAATTTTTTAAACATGATAACATACAACAGATCACTTTAGGTACTAACAACTAAGCAAAAAACAATACAAGTAGAAAGAGTGTCCAAATATTGTTCGTTAGATATTTGTGTGTGCGTGTGTGTGAGACTGATACAAATATTATGTGAACGTTATAGTTTTTTTTATAAGCCCCGAAAAGCCCGTGTTTATTCCTACGTTTTGTAAAAGAATAAACTGTACTTCAACAGCAGTAGGGAGTTGGTTGACAGCTTTTGAAGAAAGGAGACGAACGACTTTTTGTGCAACAAAATCTATATACAACAACAACAACAACAACAACAACAACAAACAGGGTTTTACACCAAATGGAACAAACAACGAATATGTAAGAGTTCAAAAAAGAGTTCAAGGTTCAGATACGTGGTAGGGTTTTGTAAGGTTTGTAAGGTTTAGTTGTAAGGTTGTTATAAGGAAAAGTTATAAGGTAAAGGTGTAACATAAAGTTATAAGGTAAAGGTTTAAGGTAAGGTAAGGTAAGGTTAGGTTTGGTTTGCAGATAAAATGCCTGCTGGAACTTAGCTGTGTGTCCTGTTCCTTTTAACTCCGCACGTGCGTTCGTCGCTCTTGAGTCCTGGCTGGTGGAAGGTACCAAATACGTCAAGAGCTGCTACGAATGGACCTGTTGCTAACAGTGGTGGGAGTGGCAAAAAGAGGAAGAATCTTCTGTCGTAGCTCTTTTCATAATGGACGCCACGTGACCCCAAGGGGCTGCTGATATTCGATGAAACAGGATCACCAATTCCTTAACAAAATTTCAACAACGTAAGTGTTTTTTTGGTTCGAAAATATATGTGTGTACATGTCTTAGTTATTAAAACTAAGGTTTATATTGTAGCAGTCCTTACTTATGTTTGTGTACACGTATCTATGTATGTTTGAGAACCTAAAGTACCAAAACAGCGGTGTGTGCGTCTGTACGTGGTTCCTTCAATAAGTTTCCAGACTTTTTGTACTGAAATTTAAAATTGTCATAGACTCTTGAAAATTCACTATGTTATTGCTATACATCTTATGACATGACTGACCAATTTTTTTAGAAGAACGATATGCAATCAAATTCTGTTTTAAACTCGGAAAAATGATGTCACAGAAACGTATGGAATGCTTCAGACTGCTTTTCGACCATCTTGCATGAATCGAGCATCAGTTTTTGAGTGGCATAAGAGATTCAAGGAAGGCAGGGAGTCTGTGAGAGATGATGAGAGGCGTGGGAGGAGTAAGGAAGTCAATACACCACAGTTGATTGGCCAAAGCGTTAGGGTTAGGGCTAGGGTTACTATGTTGAGGTTTTAAGGGAATTCCTGAAGAGATTCCGTCGGAAGAGGTCAGCACTCTTCAAATCGGGTCAGTGGCATTTCCACCAGGACAATGCACCAGTCAACAACTCCATCGTTGTCACAGACTATTTGACCAAGATGGGCATCAAGACAGTTCATCACCCTCCCTATAGTCCAGACCCTGCTCCTTGTGACTTTTGGTTATTCCCTAAGCTCAGTGGCTGTCGTTATGAGACAATTGAGGAGATGAAAGAGGCTGTGACGAAGGTCATTGACACGGTCACACAAGAGGACTTCCATGGGGCCTTCCAGAAGTTGTTGGAACAGTACAACAAGTGCATTGCAGCTGGAAAAGATTACTTCGAAGGGGACTAGAGTTTCATGTGTGTACTATCAATAAAAGTGCCCATACGAAAAAAGTCTGGAAACTTATTTAATGAACCTCAGATGAGTGAGGCGATTTTGACATTCATTCAAAGTCCAGAACTTGGAAATGTGGCAAATATACCAATTTCGTTAAAGCAATGAATGTATTTTTGCTGGCTGAATGTTGTCCCATTTTGGCTGTTGTCTCTATCTGTACGTGTCTGAAACAGTGTCAATGCATGAGAGTGAAAGTTGTCCAGTTGGCAGTCAGAACGTAAGAGAGCCAAAGGTGAAGTCTATATAGGTATCCATATGATTGGTTCCAAACGCAAGATTTATTTTTGCGCGGGAAAAAAATTAAAATGCAAAAAGGTAGTTGAAAGCACACGGCGTGTGACTATTCTATCCAATAAAATTTCCGCAACTATTTAATTTACTGATACCCCACTGCTTTTGTTTCAGGAAGAAGTGAGTCATGGATCCTAACTTTGTAGAATTTTTTCTTCAACGAGCTCATCGACGGGCATTCAAAAAATATAGGGGTATAAATCCAATATATTCATAAAATATATTGAATGACTCACTAAATCTTCATTCTTCACGAAATATATTGAATGACACACTAAAAATTCATTCACCATGAAATATATTGAATGACAGACTAAATATTCATTTTTCGTGAAATATATTGAATGACTCACTAAATATTCATTCGCCATGAGATATATTTTAAATTTTTTTATTTATTTCTTATTTATTTTGTTATATAACTACTTTTCTTAGAGCAGTTATACATGGTCAAGTTAGTGTTTCTTGAGACATGAAATGTTAGCTTAAGATAATTTCCGTTGTCACAAACACAAAAGAAGATGAGATTTTATTTACTTATTAATATAGTTGATTATGTCTGTCTTTTTTTTTTCTGTGTCTGGAGTCTCTGAATCCTATGAATTCCAAAACAGCTGGACATAAAAAGCTGCAATTTGGTACAAAAAGACCTTTTTTTTCAATCTATATTATTCTTATTGTATCATGAATTTAAAGAAAAACTAAAATTGTTCTTTAAAAATTAGACCGGTGGACAAATTATTGTGAGTTTCTTTCGTTTTCTGTGTCAGCCATTCACTTCCGCTTCGGTACATTTTTGTAACTTCTGAATTTATTTCGCTGCCACAAAGTACGTTTCATTTTTGTTAAATTTGATTATTTATTTTTTAAAGGAAATCTAATTTAATATTATTCTTAAAGTTTACTATTGCATTTCTATCTAATAATTGTGACTTTTTAAAAATTTTCATTCAAAAACTTCTTGTCGCTTATTCTCATTATTTTCAATTCTTACAATATAAACAAACTCATTGTAAAAAATACCCCCAAATTATTATTTTATTATTGTTATTTTTATTTATAAGCAGTAGCAAAAAAATGAATCTGATAAAATTATAAATGAATTTTCTTTGCAAATTGCAAAGATAGAAATTAAATTGAATCGCAAATATTGTTTTTGAATTTGTACATCGTTATTTATTTATTATTATTTTTTTTTATATATCTGTGTTAGAAAGGAATTTTTTTTTAAATTAATTTTTTTGTCAAATAAAATCTCTTTCATTTTTCCAAACTTAAAAAAAAAATCAAATTTCAATTTTTTATCTATTTGAACTATTTCAAGCGTAAAATACTTTTATGTTAATTAAAAAATCATTGAATTTAAATGGAAAAAATAGAATATGATCAATTTATCTTTTAAGAATATTATTAATTTAACAAGAAAATAAAAAACGTAGCATAAAAATGTTGTCCCGCCTTTTGATTTTAATAAATAAATCTGTTAAAATTTGTTAAAAGCTGGAGCTTTGGAGAATGTAGAGTACGCTTTCATTGTCATCGCTCCCAGGTCCACTCTGACCCGGAGGAGTAGCACCTGATAGGATCCTATTTGTGGGTCAAATAGAACTAAACTGTGTATTTATGCTTAACTGAATTATTTGAAATAGAACTCTTTATATGTATAAAAATGGATTTGGCATTAAATAACCCATTATGGTCGGTATGCCATAAAAACCAAATTGAAACCAAGTTTTTATCAAAATAACTTGATTCGGCATTAAATGATTGGAAAAGGGTTGATATGCCGTAAGACAAAACAACCAATCAATCACTCGGGTAACCAATATATAGTTTCATTCATAGATACGTGCAGTGGTTGGTCTCAAACTTTTGCGGTCCCTAACAGGAAGACTTACACAGAGGCACATTTTTTCATCGATGAAATTTTCTCAAGGTTTGAGGCACCACTTCAGCATTAAACCCACAACACTACGTAAAATATTAACAAAAATCATGAAAAAAATATTAAAGGATCTAAATGTGCATCATGTGACAACGTCATTTTATCGCCCTCAGCGTAATGGTAAGGTTGAGGGGTTTCACAGAACGATGCATGATGTTTTGACGAAGAAAATTGGGAACAACGACCAATCATAGGACATTTACATAAACCAGATATTGGCGGCTGTCAGGTTTCATGTTAGCAAAACCACAAATTTCTCTCCATACTATCTGCTCCATAACAGGGATGTAATTCTGCTCTTAAATAATAGATTAAAGCCTTGTCATATATATCATAGCAATAAACATCACGAAATCGTCCTGAAAGAAATGTATCGCACTTTTATTTTAGTTTGGAGTAACATGAAGAAAGTGAGGAGGGCAATGAATGAGTCCCTTTGCGAAGACTAAAGATGTGGAATCTAAGATCGGTGATTTGATTTACTATTGGAATCATCATCGGAGGTAGAAATTGGACGTACATTGGCAGCCTTATAATGTGGCTGTCGAAAAGACTGGGCCCGTCTCTTATAAAATCAGAGGTCAATTGACCTGCTTCGTCACGAAGACACATACCTAGCACCTTCGAGCGGCGCCCATTGAAGAATAGGAAATCACCACAACAGAGAGGCCATTACGCAAAATTGTATTGGCTGCTCTGATAGACTCCAACGATTCTGATTGGGAATCTAGCGCAAAACCGGTTATCTTTCCAGTGCGCAAGTGTCGATATTAGCGTGAGAACTCAGACGATGAATCTGATGTTCCACTAATGGATTATGACACAAAGCAGAACAGCGAATTAGAACGTTTCAACCGTTGATACAGTGGTATGTATGTAAGGCAGGGCTGGCCATTTATCCATTTAGAAAGATGATTTCTCAGAGGATTGTCATAACCTTTGCTTGTGGAAGGGGTCGCGAATAGATCAACCGGTAGTGAAGTGAACAAACCTATTCAGGTTGGACAAATGTCCGTTGGGCTGGGTAAAGTTAAAACACATAAAGGTCTCTTAGATGAATGTATTAGTGGGACGGGTGTAACCAATGTTAGTATCACCGAACGGAAATTTAAGACAACTTATTGGCTGATATACGGTGGCTGATAAGTAGGAATTGGTGTGTGATATGGTTAGTCTCCTGGTCAGGTTATGTATCCATCCTTTCAAATAGAATCATTTCTAGGGTGATTTCTTCCCTTCTTTCCTTCATTTATTTCTTAATTCTTCTAGTATTACATTAGTCGGACTTTGAATGACATTCGCTGCACATGGTGGCAATTTCTTGTGTTCGAATATTTTATGTTCAAAATTAAGCAGTAATGAGTGTTATTATGAAACTGAGTAGAAAAACGTTTCCTATTGGTCGAACATCATTTACACGCTGTCAGTTTTAAAACTTGGGCGTGGTTAACGACATTGATCGGTTTGTCTATTTATTGAGGTTTCACCATGAATAATTCAGCCTGAAGGAAAACGTATATTTTTTAAAGAAATTTTGTAAAGTTTTATGAACGAATAGATAAACGTGCAACTATTGTATTTACATGTAGTGACTGAAAACACTCATGCAAAAAAGAAAAAAAAAAAGAAAAAAACAATAATAATAACAAAAGTACAAATGTATGCATGTTTATAAAAAAAGAAAAAAAGGAATTGTTTCTTTTACATTACATAAAAAGATAGAAATGAACTGTAGGGACTTAAAGGTTATATCACGACTGTTTTATTTTGTTTCTGTTGTTTCTTTTATTTTTTTTAATTGGACATTGGACCTCAGGTTGTAAAATTATAGAGTCGGAAAAAAGTACCGAGAAAATGTTCAGAAGTGAATATTTTGAAAAATAGGATGGTGAAGAGTGTTGGATATTGACTTGTAAACCCTGTCGATACAGCGGCGGAAGTCGGACGCTGGTTGAACGAAAATAACAGAAAATGCATCTGGTACCTAAAGTAAACAGGACGCAAGTGTTCTCGACGGGAATGCAGCATAAATTGCTTGGATAGCATGCTAGAATGAGGCATATCCACGTGCATTGCGTAGACAACTGGCTAGAGGAGGTGTGACCATGATAATTTACATGGCTGGCATGCTAGAAGGAAGTGTGTCCACGTGCATTGCGTAAGTGGCAGGCGGGAGGAGGTGTAACCACGAGAATTTGCGTGGGTGTTCAGGGTGTTATATAACCAGGAAGATTTTGTTCTAAAGCAGAAGCGGTTCAGTGAAGATAATCCTCTGTACGTACAGCTCAAACATCTTCGATTTTCTTTTGCTCAATCTCTCGGTTCTTTTTGTAATAAAAAAAGATTCAGATTATATTTTAGACATGAGTATTGTCGTCTTTCTCTGTTATACAACACACGAAGGAATTGTAATAAACGACTTGTCCACATTCCACGGGTCTCCAGAACTAGATCTTCACCATCAATGCAGTTTTGTGTCATACTCAGGACACTCCTATTTATTGGGGACACCTTACCTCTCTGTTGGGGGATACAGTTAACGTATTCTAATCCCTGTTGATAATGAGATTCTTTTATTGAGGATGTATGAAATAGTTTATACAATGAATACAATGAGGGGTGATTTTAGAAGACGGCACTCTGATAACACTTGATGGTGTATTAACTTTGCAGAAAGTTGCCGTTTCAATATCATTTCTTATTGTCGGTTGTATAGCCGAAAGGGTACCTTGTCGATATTATCAACTCATCGGAAACAGTTTTGATTAACTAAAATGTTAAAACTTTAAACCGTTTTCACCATTTCGGCGGAGCTCAGAATATGCAGACTGTATCTTCTGAAGACGCCCACATACAAAAAGTGGGGTGTCCTGAGTAAGATATTAAACTGCATCTGAGAAGTGTGGAGTAACCCTTCATCAGCATTACTCCCAGGTCCACTTTGATCCGGAGTGGAAGTACCTGTTAGGGTTTCATCCATAGATCAAGTAGTTCTATTTAAAAATTATTCGTATGTGATCAGACCGTGTAAAAAATTCTTATGGAACAACAATACAAATATGCCAATATGAACGTACAATGAACAATGAACGTGATTCCCTAACCTCTAGCATAAGATAACCCTAGACGGGTTAATATGCTGTTAAAATCAATCAATAATCGAAAGGCTAATAAGTATCTGGAGATATAAATTGAATTAAGCAGTAAACATTCAAGTTTTTTTCTTCTTTGGAGAAGAATAAAGATAACTTTTTTACTTGTGAAGAGAACATTACAGTTGAACTTGATAACAAAATGTAAAAATAGACGTGTTACATAAGATATTCTGATATATAAATTTAAATAAATCATTATAGAATAAAGATTACCTCACATAGTTCATTTTATATTTCGAAATAATTGATTTATAATCAAATAACATAAAAATAACGTCGAAAAATTGTTTAACAAGTAAGAATAATGCAGTTCATTTTGTTTATATTACGACTATTATTTACTTTTATGATTAATTTCGACTGTTATTTCTTTTTTTTATCGTAATTTTAGTTGCGTTATATCGCAACCTACTCAAACCGTCAATTTATGACTGTTTGTAAACCGTGTGAATCAAAAGTAAAAAAGAAGTTGTAATTATTTCTACATCGAACAAAACTTTCTTTTTTCTTCATCGAATATTGATTACCTGTATGTAGTTATCTATGTTGTATTGTATTGAGCTTTACGAAAAGTTAGTTATTAAAATCAGAAACAATTTTCCTCTCAAAATCCAGAGAATAAATAGAAAAAAACTGCAAATATTGGTTACCAAGTTCACAATACGATTGGATAATCGTTTTATAGGAAGGTCACATGCATCCTTTATAAAACATCTAGGATCTAATCTCTAGGATAATAAAGTAACATATGTACAAGTCGAATTTTGAAATGATAATTTTTAGGCAAAAATTTGCCGTCGGACTATGTATGTATTTACCCAACCCCTCTATATGAATAGGATGTGGTACAAATTCAATTTTTAAGCGAAGTTGAACAGGTGGGAATTCAGAGTTTTCCTTCTCTTAGACCGGTTGCCATTCCAAGGTTAAGGAGTATAGTCTCTCCTCCTATTTACTCCTTGATGGAAGTAAAATAGTTGGATTCATACCTTTCTCAAGGGTATTAGCGCTGTGAGGTCCTGTGAGTGCATGTTGGGCTGCAGGCCACTTATAGGGTGGTCTGTTTCCGATGAGCTTGTTCGTTTGGACTTGCCGCGCCCACATTGTGTTGCTAGTCGACGAAGAGCCGGCTCGGGCTCCTCTCAGTTCTGGCTGGGTTTATAGAGGATCAAATTCATCAGTGCTGTTAATTCCTTCGATAACTCGGAGACGATTGTCAACAGGTTTAAATAAAACAAAATCTTTTTCTAGAATTCTATGATCAAAATCATCCATACATAAAAAAAGATTTCTATTTCAAGGTTGGAATCCCCCAAACTTGGGTATACTTTAATTGAAGGTTACAAGTTGACTGGCGGAATACATATCATGGCAGTTATCTTACCTCACGAGAGAAAGACTGGCAGAAAGATCTACAGTTTCACATAGAAACGGTAAGGGTCTCGTGCATGCCAAACAACAAAAAAACATCCACCTTCACCTTCTCCACCCTCCTGCCCCAAAGGGCTCCTAACCTACTTGCTCTAACTTACCGGTGCGACTTGAATGCTTCTTGGATGTGTGATTTGTTCTTTCTTCTTTAATACTGTTTGCCAGGGTTTTAGGTCGGTCGGTTTCCCTTGGTGTGATTATGCCGTGGGTTCTCATCGTTGAACCCTGATCACGGCACCAAATGTGGGATCCTAACCACAAGAATATCATGGCCTTATCCACCATTTGGCTATCTTCTTCAACCTGGACAGTTCCTTGCGATATGCCATATTTTGTCGCATTCCTAGCATGTTGTTTGAGAATAATCTGGACTTGTTCTTTGGTAAGCATCTCCCTTGTCTTTCCCTCTACAGTTCTTTCGTCTCGTTTTCTTTCACAATAATGGTGGTTCATAAAGTCGGTTCTCTTACCGTGTCCGTCACATGATCGTTCACTGGTGTGTAATCCCTCCTTTGACCACTTATCATTCTGCCCCTCGAATTTGGGCACTCTTAACATGGTACGAGGGTCCCAGTAACCCTGCCTGTTATATGTTTTGCTTGAACTCCATTCTTCCCTATTCTTTCGTCTAGTTACCCAACTGCTCCTTTGTGCTAGGTTTAATCTCGAATATATCCTTTCACTCTCCTTTGACATCGTCAATGCCTCAGATAGTGATACTGGATTTGTCCTTGCTACGTATTTTATAAATGAGTTACTCAGTGCATCCATGAAGTACTCTGCTACTTGTAATTGTACAGCATGACCATCTCTCTGCCCTGCATGCTGATATGCTATCCCAGCCAATTTCATTATTCTACTCACTAGTTCTGCGAGAGACTCCCCTTGGTTCTTCTGTTTCATCCTTATTAAAGCCCGAGCTGCATCTGTTGAGCTCGCAAATTCTCGAATTGTACGTGAAATAGCTCTGCACTAGAGACGTCTGGGTGGTCGTCCATACATTCCCCGATCCATTCTGACGCAATTCCATCAGAGAAATCATTGGCTTAGGTGTCAAGCTCTGAATCTGTTAGTTTATAGATGCGTCCTTTTTTCAGTATTGCTGTCATCCAA
Organism: Sepioteuthis lessoniana; assembly: GCA_963585895.1. Taxonomy (NCBI): domain Eukaryota; kingdom Metazoa; phylum Mollusca; class Cephalopoda; order Myopsida; family Loliginidae; genus Sepioteuthis; species Sepioteuthis lessoniana. The sequence continues at coordinate 10,478,467 of OY757915.1, read as the reverse complement.
GGCTTCCACTAGTTTCCCAGTGTATATTGAGATCTTTGAACCATTTGTAAGTACTTTATGAATTAAACTAGTATTCGTATCTGTCATCATTGATTATGTCTATTTTTTTCAATAAAATTAGCGAGCTGACGTTTGTGTACAGATTTAGGAGAGATGGAGAAAGAATGGTCACCTACTTTTAATACCGGCCCTTCTTGTTTTTCAATTCTTTTATGTTCAATTTCTTTTTCTTTTGTCTCTTTCTTTGTTTGTTTTTTCTTGGGCTTTTTCTTCTTTCTTTTTCTTCGTTGTCGTTTTTATTTCATCTTTTCGTTTTATTTTCCAGTTCTTTCTTTTTTGATTTATTTTTTCTTTTTCATTCAAGGCTGTTTTTTTCTCTCTCTCTCTCTTTTTTTACTTAATCTTTTGGTATTTTCTTCTGTTTTGTAGTCGAGTTTGTCAATTGTTTTCTTTTTGTTTTTCTTTTGTTCCTTTCCATGTTTTTTTTTTTTTCGTTTTTATTTTCATTTTCCTCCTGGGTTTTTTGTTTTGTTTTGATATTGGGGGGGGGGCAGATGAACTTTTGTTTTTCATCTTGTTCTTTCTTTCCTTTGTTTCTTCTTTTTTTTTTCTTTGTTTTCTTTTCTCTCACTTGTCTGAAACAACGGTCACCCGTACCAATTCTTTTCTTTTATCATTGAGTGCCTTTCCTTTGATTTTCTAGTAGACCCAAGTCCGAATTCAGCCACATCAGCAAGACGTTGTTTCCCGTGTCCCATACTCTTTGTTTCGGGATCTCATTTATTCAATGCACTTTTAATTAATATTGTAAGGGTTTCACGAATTTCATCAAATATATTCTTCGATCTTCTTCAGTTGTATAATTCATCTGGATAAAATAACCACCATACATTCTTCATGGTTCGGATCAGTTGCAGGAATTTAATGCTTTTAATTAAATATTATCTGAAATTTTAAACTGGGCCATTTTCATTATTTAGTAAGTTACATAGATGAGTATCCTTATACTCATTTTTATCTCTAGGAATCGTACGATACTCTATTTGATCTCCATCGTACTGGCTGTAATTTTGAAATAACTCTTGTTATTTTTCTACAAATGATTCAGACTAGCATCTCCTTTTTTCTTTATACTCTGAAAATGGTTTGAAAAAAAACGTATCGGTCGATATTTTCCGATAAACATTATAGATGATGATCCTTAATTTCCATTAGATTTCCAGTTACCCGTTCAACCTCAATCTTTTAGAAAGTTCTTTAAAATATTTTTCATGTTTTTATTCTTTAATAGAAAAATTCTTTCGATAAAAGCTTTTCCTTTGGAAGATGCGGTGGTTAGACTATAAATTTTTTTTGATGCTTTTAAAAAATTATTTGTTGAAAGAAACTGAATGAAAAAAATTATCTTTTTAGAACAGAATATTTTCTTTACATCTTTGCGTCATTTTAAAATGAATATACATTATACATATATAGTAAGTTAGCCGACCCTAAGGCACCCTTTTCAATCGCTACAACACCGAGGTGTAGGAGATGGCGCTACTCCTTTCCTTTGATTATTCCAATTACCCTTGATCAATATCTTATAATGCTGTTTAAGCAAGGAGGCATCTAGTACCACTTTTTTAGCCTTTGGTATGACTCGACCTGCGATTGAACTACAGTATTCCGGGCCATTGACAAACACTATTTTGAAATAAACGGCTTATGTATATATATATATATATATATATATACATAGTGTAACCCGGATATAAGATACCCAGATATAAGAGAAACTCGGATATAAGAGAGCTTTTCTCTGGTCCCAAATTAGAGCCAGTGTTACCTAGACAAAATTGACAAAACCCTGATATAAGAGACTTAGTGTCCTGTTCCGATAACTCTCTTATATCCGGGTTACACTGTATATACAGAGAGAGAGAGAGAGAGAGAGAGAATGTATCCACAAATAATTTCGAGATCTATGTTTTCCCAGAGGTCTCAAGAAAAGCGATATTCGTTGGTCGAGTCTTAAATTTATTCCAGGGTTATTTTCTCCCTAGGGAATTATACAACTTTAACATATTTTGTATTGTGGTTTCTTAAACATTTTTGCCATTTTATTATCCTGATTATTCCGAGACGAAAAATAAAGAAGAGGGAGGGAAAGGTGTCACTCCTATTGTTTCTCTCTAAGCCTGATTTGCTCGATATTTCACGAGGATAAACGAGAAAGAGAAAAGGAAGTGAAGAAACAGGATGTAGATTGCTACACCATTGTAGTAATTTACGAAGGTCTTTACTTCGATTTAGCACAAGGCCAAATGAATGGGGGCACCCAATGAGACTCGAACTCACTCGTGTAGGTTTGCTAGTCTAACTTGCTAACCATTACACCACCAGAGGTGCCCTTGCTACACCATTGTAGATGCCCGTGGTGTAGTCGTTATCGCCGTAGGAAATGAACACGGCGATACGAGTTCAAATCCTGGACGAGACTGATTGCATTTCACATTGCACTAATACCCTTGGGAAAGGTATGAATCCAATTATTCTCCCTCCAGCTATGGGTAAATAGTAGGACAGACTAGGTTCTTCAGCCTTGGTTAGGCAACTAATCTAGGAGAAGGAAAACTCTGAATTCAAACCTGTTAAACTCCGCTTAAAAATTGACCTTGTGTCATATCCTGCCCGAGCGGAGGGGTTGGTAAATATTACCATTGTAGATGCTTTTAATGTCTATGTTGAAAGATAAAACAATTTTTCAATGGGGAAGAGTTTCTATCTTTTTTCGCACGCCCTCAAAGTGACAAACCAGTAGTAGCAGTCCTGATTTCGAAGCGTCATCACCTATTCAAGACAAGTCGAGAGAGTTTCGCTCCAGTCCGTCCCGAGGAATTGTGACCAAGAACTTGAAAGAAGAAACAGATTTCAGAGATTTTCCGACTTATCGCCGCGCTGGCTTACATTTAGACCAATTCATCCCTTCCAGAAACAAACAAGAACAAAGAAGAAAAAACTATTAACAAGCCCTAAACCGTGGCCTCTGCGAAATATATTAGCGATGGCCACGCCTAAACCCACAGTGAGTCCTATGTTTCTTTTTCCTCTATGTGTTTATCTTGCAAATCGATTTGAATTGTAATCTTTGTGATTCATCTCGGATTCTAGCTACAAATAGTATTGTTACTTTTCCATCCTCTTTTATTCTTAAACCTTTTTTATTTTATTTGCTTTCGTTTATTTTGTCGTAAGTTTCGAAATAAATTTTATTATCGTTGGATCTTCAAATTGTCTTATGTTGATTTTGTGAGTGCTTGCTGTTTATTCCGCTGTGGTTTACCGAGAGTCTTCGATCGGAGACCCCCCCATAGTTCGCCTTTTTTTCTATCAAACCTTGGGCATTCTCGCTATTTCATTATATATTTTTATTATTATTCTCGTTACGCGCCAGCTTTCGCTGTCCCAGCGAAACACTGGTCGTAGCACTAACAAATATGAATGATTTTAAACCGACCTGTTTGACCCAGAATTTGGACCCTAAACGTACAACCACCCCGGGTCAGAATGAATTTGGCAAGTAATGAAAGTGTACTCCACACTTCCCAAATCTCCAGAATTAAAGGCTCATCATTAGATGCAGCTTAATCTCATACCAGGGAAATCTACCCTTTTTTGTGGGGATGTGGAGAGGTCTTCATGGGATACAGTCAAAGCATCCTTAGCCTCGCTGACGGGATGGACATTTTTTAAAGTTTTGATCATTTTAGAAGGTCAAAACTCTTTCAGTTAAAATGATAATGCTGAAATGTTTTATCCTCGAGTTTTACATTTTCTTATGGAACAAAATTTAAATTTGTCAATTGTTAAGAATTTAACCTTCCTTTAAATGCTCATAACCATTCTTGAAATTTGCTTTATAGCAGAAGTCAGAGTTCAATAACAGACAGAAGTTAGGATTTGGTATGCTGATTTTTTAAACCACTAAACTGTCCTTACTATGAATATTAACACATCACACTATTCATAAAGCCATTTGGTTCCGAGTCTATCGTTTATTAGATTATCATTAATTGGCTTTTTCGGCAAGAGGTTCAAATTTACAATGTCCATTCTAAGACGTCCCTCCCTCCAGGCAACACCCATCCTCATTGTCTAAAAGGTTGATAGGTTGGGTTTATTGTTTGTGACACTCCTATAAAGAGGAATGCTGTTGAGATTAGGACGGTTTTTTGCGCCTTTTTCCTCGAGAGCTTTTATTTCTGCGTATGTTGGGGCTCCCGCGTTGAATCGACTTTAACATCCTGATTCAACGTTGGAGTGGAGGTAAAGTCTATCATTTATTAACAGATATATCATCATTGAAAAGTTCCTGAATAATAGCTTATGAAAATGAGTTATAAATAATGATAATAATGATAATGTCGTCCAAACACCGAAGTTAAGAAATGTCTAGGCAAGTCAGATGATAACCGAGTGAGAATGCCAGGTGCAGCAAACAAAGTCTCAATTGATAGCAGCACAAAATAATGCCATTGGGACTAATTATATGAAAACAAAAATTGTTAATTTGCAAAAGAATAGCATGTGTATGTTATGTGGTGACAAAGATAAAACAGTCACATAATAAGCGAATGCAGCAAACTAGCGCAAAAAGAATGACTGGGTAGGATAATATGACCAACTGGGAACTGAGCAAGAAATTAAAATTTGAACATGCTGAACAATAGTATATTCACAAATTAGAATCTGTTCGAGAAAATCAGACGCATGAAATTCTTGGAGCATTCCGTTACGAACAGAAGACCAAACCTTGGTTAATCAACAAGAATAAAAGAACTGGAGGATTTTGTCGTTCCAGCCGACGATAGTGAAAATGAAAACAATCAAAAAGATTTAAAAATGTTTGTTTGCTTTTTTATTTGTTTTGGTTTTATGGCATATCAACCTTTGTAGGTTATATAAGGCCAAATCCATTTTTATACACATGAACAGTTCTATTTCAAACTATTCAGTTTAGCATGTGTACACAGCTTAATTGTCAAAAGCATTTCTATTTCAAGCTATTCAGATTAGTCAAATAGTTTTAATTCAAATAATTCAGTTTAGTAAAAGTATAGTTTTTGTCCTCACTCAGTTAAATGTCAAAACTGTTCTATTTCCAACAATTCAATTTAACACTAGTACGCTGTTTACATATCAAAACTTCTTTTCCGAGCTATTCAGTTTAGCATAAGTACACAGTTTAGTTCTATTTGACCCATAGATAGGACCCTATCAGATGCTACCACTCCGGGTCAGAGTGGACCTGGGAGCGATGGCAATGAAGGGGTGCTCTGCATTCTCCAAAGCTCCAACATTATTGGGACCTCACCATCAGATTGTTTAGTGTCAGTATGGGGGGTCTTACCCCACTGCAGAGGTGCAGTCTGTATATTCTACAGCCCCAGCTGACTGAGCAAGATAAACAAATATCTGGATCTTGCCAGAGGGCTGAAAAAGCAGTGGAATATGAAGGTGACGGTAGAACCCATGGAATGGTCTCCGAAGGTATGGAAAATAGACTGGGTGAACGAGATTAGAGGATGACTCGAGACCATTCAGACCACAGCACTGTCAAAATCAGCAAGAATTTTTAAAAGTGTCCTGGAGACCTGAAAACAGTTTCTGTCATTTAGACTTTAGTGAAATAAGATATTAAAACTGGTATGAAAAACTCCCAGGGAATAAAATAATTCATTGAATGATGAATAATTATAGTCTCTTTGCTGTGGTATAATGGTGAATGAGTTTGATTTGTAGAGTTCGATTCTCACCTGGTGCCTCATGTTTCAGGCTTAGTACCGAGTTAAGCTTGTGAAATGACGTCATCATAAATAATTATTCTTTTTGTAAATTTTAAAGGAATTTTGATGCCTCAAAATTTATTTTTTTTTACTGAAACTCAAACTAATTTTTGGTTCATATTTTTTCTCGACTTAAAGTTTCTCGGTGTGCATTATCGTATAATTCCATTTTAGTTGATTTTGTCAACAACTGTCATGACATTTTTGTATTTGTGCCGATTCTCTTTTAACTCCATAATATTGTCTAACTCAGAAGAAACATCATTAAAAGATCTTAGCATTTTTCTATTTACGACAGTCCTATTTCATATCTGGCTAAAAACTCTAAAATGCTCATTACTTTCAAGATTTCTGGGAAAGGTTAAAGGTCACCGCTTATCTCATAAACACTGTGTTTGTAGCGAGATTATGTCAAGCAAATGTTTAGTTCAAAATCCCAAAGAAATATACTTTATACTTTATACAGATCGGTTTCATATTAAATCTAACACATCATGTTTGGTTATGCAACTATCTCCTTAAAAAATTCTAACAAGCATTACAGACAATGAAATAAGATGTTATTGTCGTTCCATTTATTCAATGAACTTTGTAGTGCGTAGCCATATCTAAGAGATTAACGAATAAACTTGTAAAATCTGTGATGCCAAAAATGACTTAGTGATTTTCATCAAATGATTTTTGAATCTACAGTCTAGGATTAAATTCTTCTGCCTGCTAAAATATGCATTTACCCCCCCCCCCATGAACAGGATGTTACACATGGTCAATTTTTGAGAGAAGTTAAGCTAGAGTTTTCCTTCTACTAGACTGGTTGACCGACCATGGTTAAAGAACCCGGCCTACTTTACTAGTTCTCCATAACTGGAGGGAGAACAGAGAGGTTCATGCCTTTCCCCAGAGGAATAGCGCGAACTGAAATGTAAACAAAGTCGTCGAGGATTTTAACTCTGGTCACCGATTCCATTTCCAAAGACGATAACCGTTACGCTAAGCGCACCTTCAGCCGGTTAAAAATACACCATTCCTGAGAGATTATCAACATTATTCAAATGTTATCCTACTAGATCACGAAGTAAATCGATGAGTTAAAATAATACGCAATTTTCAGACGAAGAATTATCATTTCGCGAAAGTTCTATGTTACGTTCAAGAAAATTCGATAGCATATAAATCGTCAATTAATCTGCCCTAACAAATGTTTTGATTGATTGATTGATTGATTGAGAGAGAGAGAGAGAGAGGGAGAGAGAGGGGGGCAGGGGGGGGCGGGGAGAATGTGAGAATTTTTCTCTTACACAATACCATCAACTCTTCAACTTTTATATCTTGTCTGCTTCAGATGTTGGCATCTTGCAAGACGAAAATTAATTTGGCTTTAAAAGATGGAAAGAAAAAAATTGAAACAGAATTCAGTTACTTTTCGGTTGAAGAACAAAAAAGATGATTTATTCATTAGAAGGAAACAAATAGTTTGCTGACACTGTGTTGGCCGACCCTAAAGTCCAACCCCTCCTCAACGTGGTTAGGGTGGTGGCAACGGGTAGTGCCAGAGCTATGCCGTTGGGAACTTCGGTTCCTGGTAGGGCCACCCAAGGCGGATTGGTCTGGCACCCAACGGTATTAGGACTGCAACCCAGCTAAAGGGGCTCTGGTGAAAACACAGGAGGTGTCTGTTCCGGCAACCGGCGGCCTCGGGTCGCTCTGTCAATGTCTGTGGAAAATCTGCGGCAAACAGGGTGTTTTTCCGGGTAGGACTTTGGGACCCTTCCCTCAATCAAGTCCGAAAGTATCTTCTTCAATGAGCAACATAAACAGGGATATTGCTGTACTTTCTCGGAAGGAAGCCGGTTCAACCCGACCTGGGTGAAAGCCGATACAAGTAGAAGTAAGTAAGTGATACTGTTGGGAGAAATCGTTACAAATATCAATTGATTTTTGTCTAACACTAGTGAAGCCGATAGTAAGGATAAAACTCACAACGTTAGTGATAAGTACGTGTAAAACTTGTGTTAAAGATTGCTCGACGACTACTATTTTATGAGCATATTTATGGGGTTCAGATTTGGTTCAGAGTCATATTGCACCTA